>CAWUFW010012292.1:0-410000 GCA_963921515.1 Calotriton arnoldi
CCACTACTACCACCCTCACCCAGGGGGCAGGATGCCCACCACTACTACCACCCTCACCCAGGGGGCAGGATGCCTACCACTACTACCACCCTCACCCAGGGGGGCAGGATGCCTACCACTACTACCACCCTTAGCCAGGGGGGCAGGATGCCCACCACTACTACCACCCTCACCCAGGGGGGCAGGATGCCCACCACTACTACCACCCTCACCCAGGGGGCAGGATGCCCACCACTACTACCACCCTCACCCAGGGGGGCAGGATGCCTACCACTACTACCACCCTCACCCAGGGGGCAGGATGCCTACCACTACTACCACCCTTAGCCAGGGGGGCTGGATGCCTACCACTACTACCACCCCCACTCATAGGATGGACAATGCATGACACAACAAGCACACCACAACCTAGGGAATGCAAGATTAAGACATCCCCCACCACCATGACAAGCGTGTGTAGGCTGTGTCAAATGCCTACAACACCGAACATGACTTTGAACATACAATGTGACCCCCTAGCACATGTGCCACACATATATGTGTGTGGCACCCACAATGCAAGCAGCCCATGACCATTGTGGCAATGGGGCCTAAACCCCCATCATCACAGTGACCAAAAGGTAAGTGTGGGGTCCATAGCTGAAGCACATTTTGACCATTGTGGCAATGGGGTCTAAACCCCCATCATCACAGTGACCAAAAAGGCAAGTGTGGGGTCCATAGCTGAAGCACATTTTGACCATTGTGGCAATGGGGTCTAAACCCCCATCATCACAGTGACCAAAAGGCAAGTGTGGGGTCCATAGCTGAAGCACATTTTGACCATTGTGGCAATGGGGTCTAAACCCCCATCATCACAGTGACCAAAAGGCAAGTGTGGGGTCCATAGCTGAAGCACATTTTGACCATTGTGGCAATGGGGTCTAAACCCCCATCATCACAGTGACCAAAAGGCAAGTGTGGGGTCCATAGCTGAAGCACATTTTGACCATTGTGGCAATGGGGTCTACACCCTCATCATCACAGTGACCAAAAGGTAATTGTTGACAAAGAAAGAGCTGCAACTGCCAAACTGCATGGATCATTCCTGGTCACAGAACCAAAAACTCATCTGTGGCAAAGTAGTGTATGTGTCCCATTGCAACATAAATTGGGGGAGCCAAATACTGCAGTGCAAATGAAACATTCCTTTGGCCATGTGCAGACAAACAACACCCATGGGGGCTGAGACCGTCAACAGTCATCAATGACACAATGACAGAAGTGACCATCAGAATGCAGAACCACATATTTGCACCAATGGGCACACAAATGCAGATATCCTGTGGAGACAGCAGATGTGAGGTGAACAGATACCATACCATGGCAGCAATGGGACACACAAACCATGATCACTGTGCTGACCGATGACCTAGGAGTCCCAGGGACAGCAGGGGAAACACACCAAACAACATACAGCCAATGGCACACCCAAGATATGCCAATGCAGTGGTGCAGATGCACAAACACAAACAGGCAGACCAACACTGTCATCATACACAGCAGGTGAGGGGTGGGGGTGCCAGTGTCCCCAGGCAACCACACAACACATGAGGAGAGCTGAATACCAATCATACAGATGTGCATACACTGCCACACTAAGGTAACTCATGGATCCAAATCCCCTATGTGGGCAAGCAGGCATTGTCAGGTGAGAGGGAGCACAAAACACACATGTCACACAGGCACGTAGGAACAACAACTGACACAGCAAGACACAGACACACCACAGCACCACCCCCAGGGCCCCCACAATGTGGTGACCCTGGGCTGAATAAAAATCCCACTGTGATGACAAAGCTAAATGTCGTTCACACTGTGAACCACAGTCAGGTGTCCTGAGCAACAAACTACCATCACACCTACACAAGCACAAATCAATCAGCATGGCCAGTAAGCCAAGGCCAACATGGAGGCAGGGGACTAGCTGGGCAACAACTCCCATCTGCACACACTCAAGACCACACCCCTCGACCTCTGACAATGTGCAGCAGTGAAGTACACATGCACTGGTGACATTGCACATGCACCCATGACTATTCCAGGGTGGTGGGTGGGAACCAAGGTGCAGAAACACATCACACATGGACACTCAACAAGACTCCTGAATGTCTGACACACTGCACACTACGCTGTACATGGACATGACGGCGATACCACACCGACCAATGGGATCCCAGCCACAGTCACACACCAATGAAGAAGCCAAGGTCACCCACAAAGAACACACATAGACAACAACCAACATTGCAGCCCGGACCCTGAGGAGTGCCAGCAGTCACACACACAACGTGTCACAATCACTGAAAGATAACACGAACTGGAAATCACATGACAGGGGCAAACAACAAGTGCCAAGGGGAAACCTGACTGTGACCCATCTGCGTCTGCACACAAACTCAGCCCTGACCGAAAACACACCTATGGGTGACACCCTGATGACCAGTAATGTGCCATGCACCCACATCACAGAGAACACAGGGAGAAGACTTTGGGGGAACATAGCTCAAGTCAGCAAGCATCACAAACAGGTACAACACTAGGGATCACAGCATGCGCAGATGAATGGAAGTGAACACACAGACATGCACATACAACACACACCTTGGGCGCAGGCAATGTCACACGTGTACACACTGCCATGAGGGGACTCCACTCCTGTGTGAGGAAAGCTGTGCCATATGTTGCCTCAGTAGGGCCCCATCATGTCAGCTGAGCACTTGGTCACACAATCAACAATTAGCACCAAATGAGGGCTCCCATCACATCAGCCTGGTCATGGATGTGCCAACGGAATCATCAGCACAGATCCAACACACTTGTATAGCAATGTTGCACTGACTACACGGATGAGTCCTTCCCCATTGATGCCCAAACCTGCATGTCCACTGGAGATGGCAACACGGTCAGGGAAGTAGACAAATGCAACGATGGCAGGCACAACAGATGTGCAGGGGTGGAAGCCACAGATATGAAATTGCCAATGTAAGTAGGAAACCCATTGCCAAATACTGAACACATGACACCCTCAGATGCTGCTATTGATGACATGGATACACCACATGATAGGACACATTCCCCTGGACCACATGGGTTCCTGCACAGTAACACTTCATAATCATGAGACCAGATATCACCATCACTGCAGCAAGGGCATGGTTAGCAGCACCAACAACATGTACATCTGAAGCATGAGCACTAGAGAAAAGAAAGTTGCTTTATTCAGCATATGTGTTGTTTGAAAACGACGTCCAGAAAAAATAGAGCAAAGGCCAATGGCCAGTCCATTGTCAAAGTTCAAACAGGGTGACACTGGCAGATGTCACCCTACGCATGCCTGCACAAAACCAGGGACAATCCACTAGGAGGGGCAACCGGGGGCAGGCCAGGCACCGCAGGGACAGGATCAGGGCTCACCAGGGGAGTCAGGGAAGGGGTGGTGGGTGCTGGAGAGCCACTGACAACTGCAGTGGAGGTGTCTGACATGGTGTGTGCCGGCACAACTGGGGGGCATGACTCAGATGTCGTGGGTGCCGGCACAACTGCAGTGGACCCTGCAGATGGGGTGGACAGGTCCGCCACTGCAGTGCCCAAGTCAGACAGGGCGGTAGTGGACTCCACTGCAGTGCCTACCTCCAGGGGAGGAGAATGGGGAACAGGCAAGGTGGGTTGGACAGAGGGGGAGGACACCCTCACCACATCAGTGGCACAGACAAGCGCAGCGGGGGGTGTGGTGCTGGGAGAGCAAGTGGCAGGGGGAGAAGGCCTGATCCTCTTGGGGATGGTATATCTGTGGGTGGGGGAACCTGGGGCAGGGTGTGGTGGGGGCACCTGTGCAGTGGGGGCCTGAGGGATGGAGGACGGAGACCTTGTGCCTGAGCTGCAGGGCGGTGGCGGGGTCTTGCTCTTACCACTCCGGGGGACTTGCGGGTGGGGGCCTCAGTCCGTCTGCGCCTGGGGGAGGGTGTCCGGGGGCGAGGGGCACTCTGCTCCGTGTGGGTGGGCTTCCTCTTCCCCCGGGATGCTGGAGCAGCTTCATCGGTGGGGAAGAGGCCGAGGTCACAGAGGAAGAGCTGCTGTGACTTTGGGGTTGCATGTGAGGCAAGGGAGGGTGCTTTGGAGGGAGAGGGAACTGAGGACTGCGCAGTGCATGTGGATGCGTGTGTGTGTTCCAGGGCCCCATCCCCTGTGAGTCTGGCTTCAGTCCCCTGAATGTGCGTGCGTGTGCGTTTTGTCATTGGCGTGTGTGTCAGTGTGCTGGATGTGTGTGTGCTGGTGTGTGCCTGTGCCGGTGTGTGTGTGCTTGGGACGGGTAAGGTGCTGGGGAGTGTGGATGGAGCAGAGGCAGGAGGGGTGAGGGACCGTTTGAGGAGGGACACTGCTGCCGTCAGGGAGGAGTCCATGGACCTATTGCCCCTCTGTAGGTCAGACATGCCCGATGAGATGCCCTCCATGAACGACACCAGCTGAGTCAACAGCGCGGTGTGCGCATGGAGGACACTCAGAATGGCTGTCTGCCCTACATGGAGCTGGCGAAGGAGGTACACAGACTCCTCACTCAGGGCAGCAGGGGACACAGGGGCAGGGGGTGCGGTGCCTGGCCCAGAGGAAACACGCTCCCGGACATGGGAGCCTCCACGGACCTGGGGAATGGGAGCCGATGGGAGGGCGGTGGTGGTGCTGGTGGTGGCGGGGACAGCAACACTAGCTGGGGTGTGGTGGCTGCTGACACCCGCCTCCACAAGGGAGTCATCCTCCGAGTTGCTCTGGTCCTCAGCTGAGGTGGATGCTGCTGAGGACTCCTCGGTGTGGCTCCCCTCGCCCTCCGTGCCACTGGGTCCCTCCGACCACTCCTCGGCTGCTGACCCAGTCTGGCTCTCTGGCTCCTCCTGGTCCGTGGAGCTGTCCCCTTCCGTGGCCGTGGATGTATCTGCAAACAATGGGGATACAGACAGACATCAGTCACCTGCACATAACGCACACACCACTGTGAGCACAGCACATCACAGAGCAAGCCCTGGCATCATCAGTTGTACATTGCTAAAAGTGCCCTAATTGAACAGGAGAAGTCAATTGTCAGTCTGATGCCAAGCATGGCACTCACATCCCACATGGCCTTGCACCCATCTGTCTGGTGTCTGTTGGATTGCAACACCCCAGTGTTGACACATGCACCAAGTACACAGTAGTTGGACAGTGCAGAGGACACGGTGTGGCATGTGGACATGCACACATCACAACTCTTGCCAGTGAGTCAGTACAGGTTTCCGGATGAAAGGGATGCCCAGAGTCAAATAGGAAATGCATGTGATGCATACCAGCGACAGACACCATGATGCACCCATGTCCTGATAGCCAGCGCCACTATGGTGTGCATGTAGCACATGTCACTCCCCTGCAGGCTCACCAATCAGTAGACACATGCCATGGCGGAGGCATGACTGCAAAGTCATACATCACTGTCTCAGTGATGTATGACTTTGCAGCCAGACAACAACACTCTGCACTGTGTCACAATAGTAGGTCATGGGGAATGCAAGTCCTGGAGCTGCACAAGTGGACATGTACATCCCCCCACAACACATCCTCTTAACCCTCATCTGTCCAGGTCATACCTATTGGACATATGGTAGACCTGTGACACTACCCTCTGAACCTGAGCCCCTCACACTCTGCTGTGCATGGGGAACAGCTGCCTGAACTTCACATTCACATGCCCCAGTCTGCATGGGCAGCTGATCAGACACCTATGTGTCACACAAGTATCGTCTCCTATGGTCACATCTCCAGTGGCATGCTGAGCCCCTACCAAGAAACTCCACAGCAGTCCTGGCGACTAATCCACAGCACACTGACACAGAGGCAGACACCTGAGGGGTCAAATCACTGCGCACAATGTGTCAGCTGATACACGGGAGTGGGAGTACAGAGTGTATTGTATGGCCTGGAGTAGGCATGACTGTCCAGCCCCACATGAATGAGGGATGAGCCCTGGACTGTAGGCAGCTGGCTAAGTATGTGTGACACACGTCATATACATACTCCTGGGGCCCAAACATTGTTCCCACCCGCAGCATGGGTGTGTGCCAGATACCCCAGCCACATGTGGTGGATCAGCTCAGCAATTGGACCACAGATCAAAGTAACACGCTGAATACATGTCAGAATACAGGCATTGTGTAAGCAATGGACCCACCCATGATGCCCACCACAGAGTCAGGGAAACAGATGCTGTCTCCCACCTTGAGTCAAGCAAACTGCAAGGACACAGTCCTAAGTGACAGAATTCCCTGCATGTAAGGGCCACACCTGGGTATCAGATGAGGAGTGGGCAGTGCACAATAGAGGGACATGGCTCCTGGACAACATGACTGCTGTACTGTGGCAGTTTAACCAGGCCCGAGGAGGGCACATAGCATGTTAGACAGAGTACACAGTGCAGTCTTTGACTCACCCCCTCCTTGCTGCTCTCTGGCCTTCAGCTGCCCATCCAGGTCTGGAAAGACCACCGCCAGGATCCTGAGCATGTGGGGGTCAGGGTCCGTGTTCCGCCCCTCCTGCGAGGAGGCGACAGCTTCAGCTGGACCCGTGCAATCCTCCGGGTCCAGCCCCGAAGGTCCTGCCACCTCTTTTGGCAGTTGCGGATCCGGCGCTTGTAGACCCCCACGGACCGGACAGCCCGGACGATGTCCTTCCATATCTCCTGCTTCCGATGGGCAGAAGCCTGTCAGGATGACAAAGTGATAAGGCCATTACTACACATGCAACATATCCGTGCATGACACAGTTGCATATACATGTCGCAATCACAGGGGCACATGGTGTACACAGGCAGTGCACGGCTGCCCATGGACAGTTTTCCAGAAGTCACTACATGGTATCATTGCATGGGGAGTAAAACCCTGTTCAGAAGCACTGTCACTGCACCATACCTGTCCAGTGCAAGTCACTACACACTATGGGGGGTGACAACTACTCAGTGAGCCTGCTAGCCAGTGGCATGCAGACTCTCAGCCTTGCTAGTCAGACAAAATGCACATTCAGAAAGGCAGTGCACAGGACACTCACCTGCTCCCCTGGTGTCCCATACAGCTTGCTGTACTGTGGAAGTAGGCTGTCCAGCAGGGCCTGGTTCTCCTCAAGGCTGAAGGCTGGGGCTCTCTCCACAGTACGTGCCATTGCAGGGTCCAGAGGGGCAGAGACAGCAGCAGTGCAGTGGCAGATGTCGTCCTGGAGCATGTAGTGCAGGCAAGTGGGCTCTCAGGGGAACAGCCAGCAATATATATGTGCTGGAGAGGCAGATACTGTCCCTTGTGTCCAAAGTGATAGGTCCAAGTCGTTTGCATCTTCTGAATCTGGCCAATCCATGGAATAGCAGCACCAAAACACGCCCACAGCATCCTTCAAAACTTCAACTTCATGACATACATGATTTTGCAACATTGTTGTGGGTGACCAACTGAATTCCCAGCAACCGACTCGTTCGAAATTCGAAAACGCGTCCGTTGACAGGCAAGCCCATTGTCAATGGGTGCGCACCGATCGGTCCATTGCGGTTCAACGCGCACAGGGGTACAACGCGTACCCGCACACATTGAAGGCAATGGGCCGGCCGGAGGCACCGATCGGTCCATTGCGGTACAACGCGGACAGGGGTACAACGCGTACCCGCACACATTGAAGGCAATGGGCCGGCCGGAGGCACCGATCGGTCCATTGCGGTTCAACGCGCACAGGGGTACAACACGTACCCGCACACATTGAAGGCAATGGGCCGGCCGGAGGCACCGATCGGTCCATTGCGGTTCAACGCGCACAGGGGTACAACGCGTACCCGCACACATTGAAGGCAATGGGCCGGCCGGAGGCACCGATCGGTCCATTGTGGTACAACGCGCACAGGGGTACAACGCGTACCCGCACACATTGAAGGCAATGGGCCGGCCGTAGGCACCGATCGGTCCATTGCGGTTCAACGCGCACAGGGGTACAACGCGTACCCGCACACATTGAAGGCAATGGGCCGGCCGGAGGCACCGATCGGTCCATTGCGGTTCAACGCGCACAGGGGTACAACGCGTACCCGCACACATTGAAGGCAATGGGCCGGCCGGAGGCACCGATCGGTCCATTGCGGTACTAACGCGCACAGGGGTACAACGCGTACCCGCACACATTGAAGGCAATGGGCCGGCCGGAGGCACCGATCGGTCCATTGCGGTTCAACGCGCACAGGGGTACAACGCGTACCCGCACACATTGAAGGCAATGGGCCGGCCGGAGGCACCGATCGGTCCATTGCGGTACAACGCATCACTGTACATGTGACTGGCATAGGTCAGCATGCCTGTCTCAGATGGACATATGCCAGCCACAGATAGCTCCCAGGGAGTGAGGGGCACACCTACATCACGACAGCCTGTCCAAACCTTATCATAAGGCATGTAAGGCTGCATTTCCTATTGTGTGTATGTTGGTGTACATGTTGTCCTGTGGGTGTCACCTGTGGGCAGCCACCCCCAGGCTGTGCACGTGTTCATGGGGACAGGATCCTGGGTGTTACGTGTACGTGACCACTGTGATGTGCAACTGTTCATATCTGTGCATGTGTCATGGTCACATTTCACAGTGGTGTTTGTGTATGTCATGTCACATACCCCGTGAGTCCCATGTGGGACGGTATGTTTGAGCCAGGGTGTCCCAGTGGCACAATAGTGATGGCCCTCCACAGTCTTTGTGTATGTAGTGTTTACAATGTCTCTGATTTCGTGTGCACAATGGGAGACAGTCTCCACATCCACGTTGTGTGTGCATGGACTCTGATGTTGTGCGTGTGTGTCACAGACGTCCATGTCTGTCCTGCCATGGCAAGTGGGGCCACTACCTGTGGGGGTCATGTTTGTTTTGCTGTGGTGTACACATGATACTCCAGGTGATGCCAGTGTCCATGTGGCATTACAGGGTCCCTGGGAATGTACCTGTCGTTGAGCTGTGGTGCCTGGGGCACATCTGTCCTCACATGTCACTGTGGGGGTGACTGTGACACGGCATCATGATATCCAATGGGCCAACCTGGGACAAATTGATGCCACCTGTAGGACCGTGTTGACAGATGTTGGCCATGTATGTACCAAACATGTCCTTCCGGTACTGCACACTTCATGTAGTTGTGCCTCATGATGATGTATGTTGGGATCTTGAGTGTGTTCAATGCCGCATATGTGGGGTGACTGACGATCTTGCTTACTTCTCCTCTGCACTGCAGGGCTCCTGCTGTCCATCGGCCATTCCCAGACCTGGCAACGATGGTGGAACGGGACAGCATCCGACGGTACCGCTTCACCAGGCAGCTGATTGAGGATTTGGCAGTGCAGTTGTCCCCACATTTGCAGCCTGGCCGGCCGTATCCTACAGCGCTGACCCCCAAGGTGAAGGTGATGGCAGCCCTACACTTCTTTGCCACCGGTACCTTCCAACATACTGTGGCGTCTGCTGGTGGGATGTCACAGACCATGTTCAGCCGTGTGCTCCGCGATGTTTTGGCGGCAATGTTGCTCTTCCTGAACCGGTACATCGATTTCCCTAGACTGCGACGACTCACTGACGTGAAGAGTGACTTTTATGCCCTGGGGAGGATGCCGCATGTCATTGGCTCCATTGATGGGACACATGTGGCTTTGGTACCACCACAGGCCCAGGAGCAGGCCTACAGGAACCGCAAGCACTACCACTCGGTCAATGCACTGGTGGTGTGTCTTGCAGACATGACCATCACACACGTGTGTGCCCGTTTCCCTGGTTCAGCACACAATGCCTTTGTGATGAGGAGTAGTCGCATCCCCAGGATGATGGCACAGATGCAGAACCAGCGTGCCTGGCTTGTCGGTGTGTACTGACTTTGTGCCATTGTGTGTGATCTGATCTGTAGTATTCCGCCCACTTTTCCAAGTCAGCTGATGTGCACTTGTCTGTCCGTAGGTGACTCGGGATACCCCAACATGCCGTGGTTGCTGACACCCCTCAGGAACCCTGTGACACCTGCCCAGATGCGCTACAATGAGGCACATGGTCGGACCAGGAGAGTGATTGAGCGGACCTTTGGTCTCCTGAAGAGCCGCTTCCGCTGCTTGGACAAGACCGGAGGGTCCCTCCCATATGCCCCTGCGAAAGTGTGCAAGATTATCATCGTCTGCTGCATGCTACACAACCTGGCAGTGCGGAAGGAGTTGCCTCTCATCCAGGATGACGATGACCAACATCCGCCACCTGTGGAGGATCCTGGCCTGGACCACGATGCCAGTGACGATGATGATGATGATGGTGATGGTGATGTCCGCACACAGCTCATCACCAACTTCTTTAGCTGAATGTGAGTATCCTGAGGTGTCATGTGAATGATGTGAGTTGGCATGATGTGTGGGTGGGGCTCTGGCGCTGTTGGAGTGTGTCCATGGGCTACTTGACTGGATGTGTGTTGCGATGTGTGGTTACAGGTGGGCTGTACTCCCCAACAGTGTTGACATGCTAACTTGGTTCTGGGTGGGTATCTTGTAACATGTATTGTGCATGAGTTTTGCTGTTCTGTCCTGTACTGCATTGCTTTTGACTGTGTGTCATTTCTGTCCTTCACAGGGTACTTTCAGATTCGTTTGGTCAACTGTGTCCACCGACGACGTGATTGCACATCCAGGCTGGTAGCTGTTGTGTCCCTACAGGTGATGTGCGCCACACCCATGGACTTCCTTCCGTCTACAGTTGTTGACTGTGTGCCCGCTACCAGGTGGGGTTACCTTGCATCTGTAGTGGTTACGGCATGTTGCTACTGTGTAATAAACCTGTGCTTCACTTAGTGATGTGCGTTGTCTGTGGTCACACATTTGACTGCCATTTGCTTACTGCACCTGTGGGCTACTTGACTACAACTGGGAATGGGTGTGGTGTCTGTGCATTGCACCGTCTTCCCTGGCAACATCAGTGTAGGCAATGAGTCAGATGGCCTAGGTGTGTATGTGTTGTGTAGCCCTGGTGGTGTGTCTCCCTCATATGTGTCACGTTGCCTGTACTCACATGCCTGTGTTGTCCTTGCTGTTGCAGTTTGCATACACAGTGTAATTTTGCAGTTCATCATCCCCATAACAGCACCCACGTTGGAATCACGACAGAGGCAAGTATGGTGTATTAGTGTGTTTATTGTGATACATTTGTATTAATAGTGCATAGGATGGGTTGTGCTGTACATGAATCTTGCAATCCCAAGTTCCTAGGTGAATTGAAAGTCCAGGTAGACAGGATCCCCAGTATCGGGGCCACAGTTGTCTGACACATTGGTCCAACTTGTACTCCCCATGCAATGTGTGGGAGTAGTGTTGCCGTCAACAGGGTGAACAGTCTGTGCACAAAGGCGAAAATCCAGAACAGGTTCAGGCTTCCTGGGAGTTGCGCTTGGCCATCAGCCTCTCACTTTCCCCTCCTCGGACGACCCCTCTTCTTGGGGGGGCCCTCAAGTGCAGGCTGCTGCGGTGCAGGGGACTCTCCGCCAGAGTCCTCCTCCCTCCCTGTGGCAGTTGCAGTTTGTTCGGTACCAGATGTTGTTGGCACACAGGGAGGTGTGGACTGGTTGCTGTTCATCTGGCGGAGGCATTGTAAAATGTCCCTGTGCACCGCCGTCATCTCATGTAGTACATCCCACTTGGACTCCACGCGGGACATGTGTGAGTCCACACGTGACATGTGTGACTCCACGTGGGACATGTGGGAGTCCAAGCGGGCATGATGGGCAGCCTGCTGCTGTTTGATGTCTCTGAGGAGCCCCACTACCTGGCTGAGCTCTCCGGTGCTGGACTGGTACGCATCAGCTATGCGTACCAGTTGTGGGTCTTCATGCACACCAGCAACGTCTGCAAGCAGCGACCTCTGTCTCCCACCCCTCCCACCACCCCTGCTGACATGTGCAGTGTGTGCAGTTGCACGCACAGATAACCCTGGTCCACCTTGGGGGTTGGTGGTGGTGGTGGTGGTGTCCATGGCCCCAGGTTGGTCCAGGGTCACTGCGCTGGTGTTGCTCCTTATTCTGTCCATGTCGGCAGGGATGGTAATCGTGGTGACAGTCGTTGTAGGGGTGGGTGCAGGGAGTGCAGCTGGTGGTCCTGCTGGTGCTGCAGCTGGTGGTCCTGCTGGTGCTGCATGTTGACTTGCACCGGATGTGCCAGGTTGTTCATCGTCCGAGGAGGACAGAGGCTGTACGACGCCAGTGAGCTCGGCATCCTCTTGAGCCTGGGACTGGGACTCCTCAGCGTCTGCTGCTGTGTCCCCATCATCACCTGTTTTTGGGAGACACAAACAATGTATGTCATGTTTCTGCAGGCATCAGTGGTTGACACACCTGACAGTTGTGACTGTGCCTCTGGGTGCGGGCCTGTACATTGCATTGTCCTAAGTCGTCACAGTCAGGGGTTGATATTGGTGTGGCACATTGTCCTGCATTATTTGGGCATTTCTATGTATTTTCTGGGGTGTGAACATGGTCTGCATTGCTTGTGTTTGGTTGACAGCCAGACCTCCTTCCCACCCAGCCAGCCAGTCAGTTATCCCACCATGGAACGTGCTTGCGTTGCAGGGAGTGGAAGTTGTCTCTCAGGATGTCAGTCAGTGGTGTCCTGCTGTTTGTTGGTGCACAGTTGGCAGCAGGGCCTTGTGCTCTCCACAGCAGTAGCCAGTGTCAGCCATCTTGTGAGTCCTTCTCCACTCCCTGTGATGTGAGCATGGTTCAGGGTGGTGTTGATGGGACAGTTGTGAGGCTGAGCAATGTCTGTGACTACGACTCCCATCATGCTATTGCCTCCACCCCCTTCCCAGCAGGCCCATGCTTCCTTCCTTTTGACTCTGCTTCCCTGTGGGGTGGGCTGGCTGTGCTGACAGGATGGCTGGGAGTGTTGTCCTGGCAGTTGTTTGGCTAAGAGTCCCAAGAGTGTCCCTGTGCTTCACACAACATAACCCAGGGTGGTGGTGCTTTGTGGGATCTTGTGTTAGGATGGAGGGCATTGCATTCTACCAGGTGGGTACTGTGGAGTTTGTGTTGGGGAGGGTGTGAGGGGAGGTGCTGGTGACTATAGTCAGTGCTGCAAGTCCCCCTTCCCACCCAGCCAGCCAGATATCCCACCATGGAACGTGCTTGCATTGCAGGGAGTGGAAGTTGTCTCTCAGGATGTCAGTCAGTGGTGTCCTGCTGTTTGTTGGTGCACAGTTGGCAGCAGGGCCTTGTGCTCCCCACAGCAGTAGCCAGTGTCAGCCATCTTGTGAGTCCTTCTCCACTCCCTGTGATGTGAGCATGGTTCAGGGTGGTGTTGATGGGCCAGTTGTGAGGCTGAGCAATGTCTGTGACTACGACTCCCATCATGCTATTGCCTCCACCCCCTTCCCAGCATGCCCATGCTTCCTTCCTTTTGACTCTGCTTCCCTGTGGGGTGGGCTGGCTGTGCTGACAGGATGGCTGGGAGTGTTGTCCTGGCAGTTGTTTGGCTAAGAGTTCCAAGAGTGTCCCTGTGCTTCACACAACATAACCCAGGGTGGTGGTGCTTTGTGGGATCTTGTGTTAGGATGGAGGGCATTGCATTCTACCAGGTGGGTACTGTGGAGTTTGTGTTGGGGGTGTGTGAGGGGAGGTGCTGGTGACTATAGTCAGTGCTGCAAGTCCCCTTCCCACCCAGCCAGCCAGATATCCCACCATGGAACGTGCTTGCATTGCAGGGAGTGGAAGTTGTCTCTCAGGATGTCAGTCAGTGGTGTCCTGCTGTTTGTTGGTGGACAGTTGGCAGCAGGGCCTTGTGCTCCCCACAGCAGTAGCCAGTGTCAGCCATCTTGTGAGTCCTTCTCCACTCCCTGTGATGTGAGCATGGTTCAGGGTGGTGTTGATGGGCCAGTTGTGAGGCTGAGCAATGTCTGTGACTACGACTCCCATCATGCTATTGCCTCCACCCCCTTCCCAGCATGCCCATGCTTCCTTCCTTTTGACTCTGCTTCCCTGTGGGGTGGGCTGGCTGTGCTGACAGGATGGCTGGGAGTGTTGTCCTGGCAGTTGTTTGGCTAAGAGTCCCAAGAGTGTCCCTGTGCTTCACACAACATAACCCAGGGTGGTGGTGCTTTGTGGGATCTTGTGTTAGGATGGAGGGCATTGCATTCTACCAGGTGGGTACTGTGGAGTTTGTGTTGGGGAGGGTGTGAGGGGAGGTGCTGGTGACTATAGTCAGTGCTGCAAGTCCCCCTTCCCACCCAGCCAGCCAGCCAGATATCCCACCATGGAACGTGCTTGCATTGCAGGGAGTGTAAGTTGTCTCTCAGGATGTCAGTCAGTGGTGTCCTGCTGTTTGTTGGTGCACAGTTGCCAGCAGGGCCTTGTGCTCCCCACAGCAGTAGCCAGTGTCAGCCATCTTGTGAGTCCTTCTCCACTCCCTGTGATGTGCGCATGGTTCATGGTGGTGTTGATGGGACAGTTTTGGGGCGGGCAATATGTGTGACTGCGACTCCCATGATGCTATTGGCTACACTGACTTGGCCAGCATACACAGAATTCCTTCCTTTGAGTGGTCTTCACTGTGTGTTGGTGTTGTTGTGGTGGCTACATGTGTGGATGTGTTTGTTAGTTCTATTTGTGCCACTGCCTAGCTGTAGTTGTGGTTGTGTTTGTACATGTGTTGGCACAGTTGGATGTGACTTTTTTGATGGCATGTGTTGTGTTTCTCTGACTGACATACACATTTTGGGATGATTCTGTTCTGGTTGCTGTGTGATTGCTATGAGTGCATGGTTTGACTCTCCCCTTGACAGTGATGTGTGTGTGTTTTGTGGCAGTATATTGTGTACATTTGTTGTGTACTCACCAGGCTCTGGGATGTTCTCTAGTCCATATACGCTCACTGGCGGAAGGATGGCCCGCACCTTCTCCTCCCAGGGCCTGAGGTATACTGGCTTGGCAGGAGGGCCACTGCCGGTGTATTGGCTGATGAGGTAGTCTTTCTTGAGCAGCTCCCGGACCCTCCTGCGCACGTCATACCACCTGTTCTGGATGTCGGTCTTTGTGCGCAGACATGGTGATTGGGCGTTCACCCTGTTGATGATCCTCTCCCACATCTTGGTTTTCTGCTACATGGGGGTCTGTTGGACCAATGTGCCAAACAGCTGTGGCTCTACCCTGAGGATCTCGTCTACCAGGACTTCCAATTCACAATCTAGGAACTTGTGATTCTTCTTGGGGGGCATGGTGATGGGTGGTGATGGTGAGTGATGTGTGTGTTGGTGTGCAGGTGAGGGTGTGTGAGTGTGTGTTTTGCTGGGTGTATGTGAGGTAGGTATTTTTTGGTGTGCTGCTGGTGTGTGGCTTGTGTGAGGGATGAGCTGTGGGTGTGTGGTTGCTTTCTCTTGGGTGCTGGCAGTGGAATGGCATTTGCAAAGGCTCATGGTAGTGATTTGTGTCCTTTATATAGGTGGAGTTGTGGGTGTGTCTTTGTTCTCTGTCCCCACCCCCCAGTATTTATTGGCTTGGTAATTGCTTGTTTGGCCTTTTTTGGGTGATTTTTCCTTTGTGTTGTTTGTGTATGTTGGAAACGTTCTTGTGACCGAGTCGGACCCTGCATTGGTCTCGTACGGTGTTTACCGTTTCGTTCACGCTGTGTTTGTGCAGTTTTCTATGCTGCGTACGCGTCGGTCGCGGTGTATTGTGTTGCTTCGGCTCGGTTTTGTATGCGTGTCGGTCGTACGGCTTGTCCTCCGTCCGACTCGGTCGTGGTTTTCGCGCCTTGCATCGTACTTTGCGGTTTGGAGTTGGCGGGTACGTTTCGGTCGGATTTGTTCCGGGTGCGTGTCGGTCGGTTGGATTCGCGTGTTTTTCCGTCCGGATTGCTATTTTCCGTGCGGCTCGGTCGGTCGACTTGGTTTCCTTACGTGTCGGTCGGATTTATCGCGGCTTGCATCGTACTTGGCGTGTCGGGCGCCACTGGTACGTGTCGGTCGGTAATTTTTCCGGCTCCGAGTCGGTCGGTGCTTTTTCCGGCCCGAATCGGAATCGACCCCAGAGTGCCTTTTTCTCATTTACAGCTCCAGACCTTGACACCATGGAAGAACGGAATAGAATCAAATATATCAGATCAAATTGGCTAACTATTATTGATTTATGTCATCAGCTGGAGCCAGATTTCCTGGCCCACAATAGGAATCCCACATCAATAACACCAATAGTCTAAATCATGGCAGTACTCCATTTAGTGGCCACAGGATCATTCCAATACACGGTTGCTGTATCTGGTGCAATGTCACAAACAACTTTAAGTGTTGTGCTACAAGAAGTTCTTTTGAGAATGATGACACACATCAACAGCCTCAGATACTTAGCACAAAAGAGGATTTTGCAAATGTGAAGGGAGATTAGTATGTTTTGTGTCGACTACCACACGTGGTTTGAGCAATTTAAGCAGCACATATTGCCTTGGTGCCAATATTGCAGACAAAACAAGTTTAACACAATCTTAAAAACTTCTATTTAATCACTGTGCATGTTGTCTTTGTACAAGATATGTACTCCCAAACTCTGTGTGTGTCTTTCACAGGATCGATCCATGTTCCCTTTGTACTTTGCAACAGCAGCATGTAATTGCAAATGTCACACCTTTGAAATGTCTAAATGAAGATGACTTGGTGAAAGAACTTAAAACAGACTAAAAAACAAAAGGAATTAGTTGATTACATTTCAGACTTTTCACATAACAAATGAACAATTTTGAGGACACATTTTCTAAGAACAATCAAAGATAAACAATGTAAATAAATAGACTACTCAATGTGTCAAAACTTTGATCAACAAATACCTTTGCACTGTATTTTCCTTAACTTGCCCTTTCTAGAAAATTTCCTCATTAGATTAAAAGTTGGTTTACCATGTAATGTAATAAACTGTAAATATATACTCACACTCATGTCAATTCCTTCCTCTTCACTACTACATGCAGCAGGCCATGGTGATGTGGCACACCTTATCGGGTGAGTAGAGGAAGGCTCCACCAGTCCAATCCAGACATCGAAATCTGGCCTTTGGGAGCCCAAAAACCTGCTCCACCGGCCTGCGTGTTCTTTCATGGGCCTCATTGAAGTGGACTTCCCCTGGTGGTGTCAGATTCCTCAGCGGTGCCAACAACCATGGTCGGTTAGGATAAGCTGAGTCTCGTATAAGAGAAAAATAAAATTGCCCAAAAATTTAACAATATTTCAGATCATTAAATTTAAATTAACCAAACAACATATTGACAGATTTTACTTACCAACAATTCAGGCCCTTTCAGGTCCAAGTTGTGACATTTGCAGGGGTATGCTGCTGTTCTGTAGTACAAAGGAATCAAGGGTTGATCCGGGAAAATGCGCACACACACTTGTGATGTACAAATTTGGTAAGCAGGCAAAATGAACATTGATTGAATGGAAGTTCTTTCAATTGCGGTAAACTTGTTCTCTGGTGTGTGATGGCACTAAGGCAATATGTGTGCCATCAATTGCTCCAACCACGTGGTAAGAGACCCAAAGCATAAAAATCTCCCTTCACTTTGGCAAAATCCTCATTTGTAGGAAACTGGATGAAGCTGTTGATGCGTCTCATCATTGAAGAAAGACCTTCTTGTATCACATCATTAAAAGTTGGTTGTGACATTTCACCAGATACTGCCACAGTGTATTGGAAAGATTCTGTGGACACAAAATGAAAAACTGCCATTATTTTGACAATTGGTGTTATTGCTGTGGTATTCCTATTGTGAGGCAGAAGATCTGGCTCCAGTTGATAACATAAATCAAGAATTGTTTGCCTGTTCAATCTGAATTGTTTGAAAATATCCCATTCTGGCAAGGTCTGGAAATGGTCTATACACTTGAGGCTGTCGTCTCCTCACTCTCCCTGGGTTCATATGTCTGCATTTAAAATATTTAAAATGTTGTAAATGTATGCTAACATATTTTAAAATGAAAACACATTTCATCTTGTTTCAATACAAGTACTTTTTTTTAAAATAATTATACAGAACCTTAATATGTTTGGTTTAAATATTTTAAAAAATTTTCTTTTTTTTTTTTTACGTGTAAATGTTTTATGTTTAAATGTAAAAATAATATTTTTTTAATGTATTATTTACACAATCTTATTTTTTTAAATGTTTTCATCAAAATTCCGTCAACTGAAACACCGCACTAATATTGCATCTAACCACATTAACGCACTACATTCCACTTTTTTAGAAAACAAATGAACAAATTTAGCATTTTGTATATGTAAACAAAGTAGCCACCATTTTGAGTGGTGGTGACGCACTTAGCATTCACAAATACACTATTTCACAATCTAAAATGGCGGGCACCTGATCAGGACATTTGCTATCAGACTGCCACGGCAGAAGTTGACCATGTAGTGGGTATAATACTCCACGACGGACACAGACATAGGCTAACATGTGTGATAGCAACGTACGAAAGCCAATGGATGTGTCTGTCTCCGTTGACAATTTCGTACGTCATGTACATGTATGTGGTGTTACAAACAACTCACTTGCCTCCTAACACTGCAGCCAACAACACCTCCTCAACTTTTGCTGCTGTTTCCGACCTCTGGGAGCCACAATGCCCAGGAATGCAGGTGTCAGGGCCCCAGCCTTCTCGCCAGATGAGCTGGAGTTGCTGGCTATGGAGGTCCTGTGCCTGTACAGCCAGCTGTATGGCTCACCAGAGGAACAGGTACATGTTGTAAATGAATATGTAATTCTGACTAACCTGTATCTTTTTGAGAACACAGGCTACAATGTCCCTTTTAGTTCCTGAGTGAAGTGTAGTGATTGAAGTGAAGTATCAGTTTTTTTTAATTACCTAGAACTATGATGGTGTGCATTTTAAAACACATTATTATTACAGAACACCACAACATTTGTATCTATTGTGTGTTTGACAATCTATATTTTATTTGGTGTGTATTGCTATGTATATAAAAGTTGGGTGTGACATTTCACCAGATACTGCCACGGTGTATTGGAATGATCCTGTGGCTGTGGATGTGACAATTTTATGTGAATTATACAAGATTAGCATTATGTTCATTAATATATATATATATATATATATATATATATATATATATATATATATATATATATATATATATATATATATATGGAAAGGGATTTTCCGTGTTGTACCCTCAGTTGTACAAACCAAAGTCCCAGAGGGTCACAGAAAGGCAGCACTCTCAACAGCAGAGTCAAGGCAGGTTAAAGATGTTCATCATTTTTATTTCAATTTTCTGTTATTTTCTCCATATCAATCGTGCAAAGTGCCTAGTGCACCAGGAAACAAACAATCGACCTACGCGTTTCGGCCAGAGGCCTTCGTATATATATATACATTTTAGTACCAAATACATTTGCTATTTGCTATTTATATTATCCCACAAATCACTCAGCCTAGAGCAGGTACCTCCAACCAGCCGATTGTGATCTACCAGTATCTCCCAGACACCTTCAGAGTAGCTCACAGCCTTGAGTTAATTGATAAAATAGCAAAAGGTCATATTTTTCTTTAAAAGTTAAGGGAAGTCTGTGTTCATTTGACATTATTGTCATCAGGCTGGAGATAGGAGGTCCTGATAATGAGCAGTGCACAGTCAGATTCATGCCCCAGCATGGGGCTGGGTCACAGAGGTGAACAACTGAAGCACTGAGGTATGCAACTCTGAAATAAAAGTCCTGGTGAGCTCAATATTGGAGCTGTGAACAAAATGATGTGTCTGAATGCTTTGAAAAGGGAGATATTGAAAATGGAAAGTTAGCTTAATGAGTAAGTTAACTCTTCATGTCAATTTTCTCACATTTCAAAGTGTTGCATTTACAAACAGAAGGTCCCTTACTCCCAGTGGCCAGTAGACATTGTGCCATAAGTTTAAAGGAAATATGCAGCCATTTTTTAAAAAGAGAGCAATTTAAAGTGCAGAAAAATGTTCCATATTATGAACTTTTTGGCAAAATATTTTTCTTCTCTTTAAATTTCTCCCATTTAAAAAACTAATTTGTATGTTTGTGTTATTCATGTAACGGTGCCACATAAGGCGAAAGGTATGTCCTGTGCTGCAAGTACATATGACACAGGCTCTCAGTCTCCCTTACAAATATGTCCCATTCATACACACACCTGTTTATAAATCTTCCAAAGACCGCGCTCTCACTGACACACATGGCAGCCCTTTCATAGTGCCCTTAATCATAGTATGTTGTTCAAAACATAGTATCTGTCTCTATGGACATTAGCCTTAAAGCTGGATGTGGGGGGTGCCTGGTAACAATGTGCAAGATGTTTAGCCTTCAGTAGTTCTTATGATTTTCACTGATCAGAAGAAGCTCTTACTACAGAACATGTTGTAGACCCCTGGTGTAGATGATGTCAGTGGCCTGGATTAGTAAGATGAGGACATGACAAGGGCTAAGGGTACTCAACAGGTTATTACCATTTTGTTTCACTGTATGAAAAAAAATCTTTAAAATGCAGTTGGAACTTTATACTAATGCTTGTGATTGATTTCTCAAAATTGTGTCAAACAATACAAACAAACAAAAAGTTCTTTCTTTTTCTGTACCCATACAGGTCAACACCTATAAAAAAACATCCATATGGAAGGCCATCACCAAGAAGGTGCAGACCCTGGGGGTCTACAAAGCTGCTCATCGTCCAATGCAAGAACAGATGGGAGGACCTACAATGTTGGACGAAAAAGTGTACTGAAGTCCAGCTTGGGCAAAACTCCTAACATGGGAAGCATGTGTGCAGCACCCTGACCCTCCTAATTGCCCGTATACTTGCGCTGGCCTATCCTCCGCTTGATGGGCAGTTAAGAGCCCAACAGCAGCATCAAGGGGGTAAGTTTTTGGGGTGTTTTTCATGTTACATAAATATTTCTTGTTACAGCAACAAATTATGGCATCAACACGAAGATTGACACATTTCAAAGGCACAAGAAGAGTTCTTGGAGGTGTAGGTTTTGCATAAGGTGTATGATGATGTGTTTTGTATATGAATTTGTGGAAAATGATTCCACTATATTTTTATGCTGGACCAAACGACTGTTTTGAGCAGACGCATGCCTGCCTAAACAACAAATACACATGAGACGTTTGGTGTTATAAGGGACAGTTGTACCAAACAGGCCACAAGTTATCATTGTGTCAGGTGTGATGCTCCATCACAATTGTCAAGGATGTTACGGTAGCCCTATTGCAGGTGACATCACATTAAATGCACTTATGATACAGTGGAGGTTCCAAATAGCACATTGGTGAGTTGGTATTATAAACAAACAATAGTGAGCATGTGAGCCAAAATGACTAGAAACATTAGATTACCTGCCTAAATTTTTTTTAAAAATATCTCCCAAAATGTTTTGAATCAAAAAGACTATTGAATTAATATTAAAAGTGACAGATTTGCCTGATGTCTTACTCCTTTATAAATGTGCCTGAACATTTTATGAAAAAACAGAGTGGAATGGGTATATATTGGTGATAGAGTAACACATATCCAAAACTGTATTTTAAATGGCCTTTGTTATATCCAGATGATAAATCTATGATGAACACAAATGGGATACTTAAAGGGACTTTCGCCCATGGAATGTTCCGTTACATATATGTTGGTATATCCCATCTTCAAAACTCAAATTCAGCCACAACTCATGACTCATTATGAAATTGTAGGAATGCATGTTTAATCTTCTGCATATTGTGATTTGCATTTACATTTTTGAATCAAATATTGTATATGAATCAGTATATGAAATATTTACTGTGAAGTTGTACCGATTTGCGTCTAAAGTGAAAGCCAGAATATTTTTTTTAATATTTTCACAATGGGAAAACAAACTTAAAATACCCTAACATATTTTGGAGTCAAATGTGAAATTGTTTTTGCTCTGTACTAAAGTGGATTAGAAATCTATCAAGCCCTACGCATTTACTTATGCTGTAGAAGTCATTTGCAAATCCCGCAAAAACGTATTTCTTAATTTCTTCAACAGTGAATACATAGGGTGTGATACATTAATGAGCAACTTCAGTACTGAATCCATTCAATATTTTAAACATGTGAAAAACACTTACTTGCAATAAGTGTTACCATTGTGAAATTCCCAAACAAAGGGAACAGGCTTTCAGATTCTACAAATATTGGTACAACATTGCAGCAATTTTTAACACACATTGACTTGTATTTGAATTTTTTTTAAATACATGTATTTCTACTTTTTTTGCCTTGGACAGAAAATGTACAGAGGTCTTTTTCCTTTATATCATTTTTTGTGACTTACGTTCACTATTCTAAAGAACAAATCAGAACCATTCAGAGGTGTTAAACAGTTCGCGGAGTGAATTTGCAATGGTTAAGAGACAAGATCATAAATGATATTGGTGCAATAATGGGAATTTACAAACATTTTACCAAATGGTTTCTGAAGATGTTCCCTACATGCATGAGATAATGTTGATAATGAACCAAAGCTAGAAGGATTTGAAGCAGGTGAAATCTGAAAATGTGGGAAATGTTTTGAGAAAAAAGTTCATGATCAGTTCTATTTACACAGATACAATAAAGCTATTGTAGACGTCTTTTCAGCATCTTCAGGAGCAGGCAAAGAGGATAGTGGCCATGAAGGCAGGGAAGCAGCTTGTCACTGTGTTTCAGGTGGTGAGACCACGGACACCGATCGACACAATGGCACGGATGATGCGGGGGACTGGAACAGAGGCTCATCAACATCATTGGAGGCCTGCAGAAGCAAATTGTACCACCTGAATTCTTGTCCACAACCCACAGAATCATCTCCACCCTCCCTCTTGCTCTCTACAGTTGGCCCAACCCACCCCCTTAAAAGGGCTGGGGTCTCCTCCGCTAAAGGTACCTCACCCCCTGTCCCTGTCACCCCGGCTGAGCTGAGTGAGGAACTATTGACCTATTATGCAGCATCTCTGTAGGCCAGACTGCACTCCTGAATGGCATCCAGGGCCTTAGCTGCCAAATGCAACAAATGGTAGCATACCTGGAAGCTGCTATGTCTGGCCTGCAGAGATCATTTGCAGAACTAGCCTTCTCAATGACCGCAGCCTTCTAACCAGCCCAACCTTGTGCCCCAACTCAGATCCCTTCCTCATCCCAATTCCAAAGTCTCAGCCCTATCCCAAGCACTCTCACTTATTTGCAGGCACCCACTCCAACACACACAAGCAGCAGATTCAAACACACATAAATACAAACACACAAAGAAACACAAGCAAACACCCAAACAACATACAGACACTATTGACACTACACCCACAGGCACCACAACCACCACCATACCCACAACCACCACCATAGCTACAACCACCTTAACCACCACCACACCTACAACCACCACAACCACCTCCACACCCACAATGATGAGCTCTAGTTGATGCACCTGCGCCAATGAATTGTACAGAGACCTGAGAAGACGTTGGACAGCATCATGCACTGTCACATGTCGCTGCATCTATATTTTAATAGTACCTCCCTCCTCCTAGAACTACTGCATTGTGCATTGACATGTGTAGTCTCATCCCAAGATCATTCTCCCTTGAGACTCCATTGGTCACTCGAACACAGGCTGCCCCAGGTAGATCACACACCAGACACCACTCTACAAGTAATGGTTTTATTGAACTTGTTCTTCTCATGCATCTCACACCAATTGGTTGTTATTCTGTATTTTTAGCTGACGCTCATTCGCTTCCGGTCCTGCGCCATTTCCTGGTTTTTCCAATGGACATTTTGTTCCTTGGATTCTGCTGTAAAATTTCATTTCACTCTGGATGGTACCCCACGGGACCCATCTTTGTGTACCTGGGGCGCACATACGTCTGGCCTTAGACACATAATGCATCTCTTTCCCATTTGGACAGATAAGGTCCTAGCCCCGCACCACAGCCTGGCAACTAACTCTCTTGCTTCCTTTCTCTTTCCCCCCCCCTATTTTCCTTTTTTCTTTCCAGTTCATGTTGGTTTACTATTATGTAACCCATCTCTCAGGCATGTTATATCTATGTCCTGATGATGATCCCATGGTCTTCTAAGTATCAAAATGTCATCAACTTCAGTACCCAGACCCTATTGTAATGTTGATACTAATGTGCACAAGGGCAGTGATACTTGTGAATTGTGACTACACCTATTGAGTTTAATTTGTCACATTCAAATACTTCAGTCTTTGAAGTCAATATTGACTGTTTTTCCGTTTTGGTTTTCTGTCCCACCCTATTGTTTGATATTGATGCAAATAAATGAACTATAAACTGTCCACTGGATAACATATATAGGTATCATTGTATTCCATTGTTTACATGTTTTTCATGAGGAACCACTGTTCCTTTACAAATACTTTTAGAAAGTTGGCATTTTTCTGCCTGAACCAAATGTGCCTTTCTGCCAGTGCCTAGGGTCACATGACTGTGAATGGCTTTCCTGTGGTGCTTTGTGTATTTTGTGCAGACATGGAGACAAAAGGTGTAGGGCAGGGTGTTTCTCTTCTGAACAGAATTTCCTGGGCAGTTTACTTCCTGAGCTTGAAAAGGTAGCTGCAGAGCTTGTCCACCCCCTTCCTGACTTCGAAGGGCTGCCTGCCCTGCCACTGACAAATGCAGCTCACACCTAGGCCTGCCTGACTTTTGTTACCCTAGACAGTTTGGAGCTACAGCCAGGAAAGGGGGAAGGTTAGACAAAGGAAGCACCCCTCACCTACAGACTGACACTGAGGATAAAACTGCTGGCACCTTTAGAACCTCTCATCAGAACGATTCTGGAACTGTGGAAGATTCAGAAGAATGATTGCCCTGCTGTCTGAAGAAGGAGGACTGGACCTGCTTGCCTTGAACACAGGATCCCCAGAAGAGACTCTAACGGTCAGTTGGTTGACCTCTTCTTTGAGAACAGGGACACAAGCTTCCAAAGGCCTCACCACAACTGCCCAGCTGACCAGCACCAACTGGACCTGCCTAGGCCTGGCTGAGCCCCGCTGCTGGCCTCTGCTGGAGTGAGTCCTGATTCCCAAGAGGTGCCCTCCATGTCCTATACTCTTGGTCGGCATCAGAGTGTACTACTCCTGAAGAAAAGGTGAAGATACAGAAGTTTTGGGCTCCTTGCAATCGCCAAGTGGCCTCTTGGCACTGTGAAATGACCACTCATGACGACCACCAACACGAATCTCCAGCGGGACCTGCACTCAGCACCGACAGTGACCGTCCAGGATGACTGCCAATGCGAAGCTCCAGCAGACCTACAGCAACAGCCCACATCCACTGCCAATGCAAAACTCCAGCAGTGATCAGCTCTTCACGCCAATACAGAGACCAACCCCAACGCCCGACCTGCTCCCTGCGCTAACAACAGCCTCCTTGCAGCCCCTCACCAATGCGAGCAGCAGCTCCTCGTGCGGACTTGATAAGGTAACTTTTCAGAGGGACAGACCTAGTCCCTGTATCCGACCCACGCTGCATCGCGGTCAGCATGCACTTGTGACTTTCTCCAAGTCTAGCAACAAGACATCCGCGAGTGACGCTTTATGCTTTTTGCTGCTATTTTCACCTTCAACTTTAAAAACTCCTATCTCTATGGTTCTATTGATGAGTCTTGTTGTCATTTAATTTATTCAATTTTACCCTATTCTTTTATATTGGTTTGGGATTTTTCTTGGGTTGTGTTTTAACTTTATTACTGTTTGAGTGCTGCATAAATACTTTACACATTACCTCTAAGTTAAGATAATGGCTGCTTCTGTGCCAAGCTACCAGAGGGTTAAAGACACCCCCTCAACTAATACCCAAATTTCATGCAGACATGGAAACGTTTACTCTTCCATGTGTCCTTACAGCATGGGCATAGCTACAGGCGGGGAAGGAGTGGGTTGTGGTGTGGCACCAACAAAATAAATGCATTCTTGGCTTGGCAGTTGGGTCTGTAGGTCCTGAGTTGGGTCTGCTATATCTGTGTTGGTTTTTCTTATGGTTCTCATTCATTAAGAGGTTTTAACTTGTTCCCTTTTTGGATCAGGAACCTAAATACATACCAATAAAGTATTAAATCTGCACTCATAACCATTCCTTGAATGAATGCAAATATACTACTTTTGGAATTCACAAACTTTGGCACTGGTAGGCTTGGAAAACTGCACTAGTCTCAGGTTTTCAGGCATACTACTGGCAATCAAACACCTAAAAGTTGATGGGATGAATGCTTGAAAATAGGCTAGCCACTGTCAATCGCTCAGGTAGCATTCCAAATTAGTTTTTCGCCCACTATGCAACTCTAGAAGAGGGGCTGATTTTGGGTTTGGTTGACGGAGTAAAGGCAGACAGGATGGCGGAGGACTGTACGCCAGCCACCCTGCCATTACTCTGCCCATAAATTTAGAGATGTCCATTGGCCCTGTGGACATCTCTATACATTGGCAGGAAGTGCCATCATCGTGTTTCCTGTCAAAGTAGGAAGAGTTTGATGGACGGCTCTGTCAAACATGATGGACAGCCATCAAACCTTTCCAAAGTTTGTTATGTTTGAGAAACAAACTCCTAAAGCAGGAGTTTGTTTTTGGACAATAAAAAATCTAATGACCCCCACATCATGGTATCTATCTCCCATGGTGTTGAGGCCTTTTTAGGTCTCGCCTCAGACAGCGCATGCGCTGCTCTGGCGAGACTTTTAGTAAGGGGGCTTCAAAAAGCTGACCACACGCTTTTGCTTGTGGCCTAAAGCTTGCGGTTACGCGCACAGTTACGCGCACAGGCGCCATCTGGCTTTCCTCTCTTGTCATGGCTCATTAAGCATATCGCTCGCGAGCACCCTTACAGCGCGCGCACATCACACACCACTCGCCAGACGTGCCTCCGCGCGCACATCGCACACCACTTGCCAGATGTGCCTCCTTGTTTTGCGATTTATACACTTTTTCATTATTTAACACACACCTGCGTCGCGTTATTATTAGCAGCCCTTTAGCATTTTGAACTCATGTGCTCTCTCTCAAAGCCAGCGTCGTCCACAATTGATACACTTTTTAGTCATTAAACAAACATCTACTGCGCATAATTGTTAAATAAATAGAGCGCGGCCCCAGCAAACACATCATTGCAGTGCCAGCAGTGTGATTTTGTTTTACTTTTACAAGCACGCGTGTGGCACGTGAGCGCGGCCCTTTGGCATTTTCAACTGACGTGCTCTCTCACCAAAGCCAGTCTTGTACACAATTTGTACACTTTTGCGTTATTAAACAAACATTTCAGGAGCGTTATTATTAAATAAATAGAGCGCGGCTCTTTAGCATTTTGAACTCACGTGCTCTCTCTCAAAGCCAGCCTTGCCCACAATTGATACACTTTTTAGGCATTAAACAAACATCTCCGGCGCATAATTGTGAAATAAATAGAGCGCGGCCCTTTTGCATTTTCAACTTACGTGCTCTCTCACCAAAGCCAGCCTCGTACACGGTTTATACACTTTTTCAAGCCAGCGTCGTCCACAACTGATACACTTTTTAGTAATTAAACAAACATCTACAGCGCATATTTTAAGCAAACGATTACCGTACTTTAAAGTTAATAATTGTAAAATACTGTAAATAAAACAAAAAAATTTATAAAAGCTTGCATCTGTTAATCATTACAAAACAAATATATGTTTAATTGCCGATTTGTTTTCGACGCAATGCTTTGCCATAACTCTTTCTGACTCTCACTAGCTCACTAACTCTCTCACTAACTTGCTCACTCAATAAATACATCACAAATTCTATCTTCATCTATCAAACTCACAAACTAAATAACTCTCTCGAAATCACTCTCAAATACTAACTACATAAATCTCACACTCTATCACTAACTAACTAAGTCTCTCACTAACTATCTCAATCTCTATCTCACTCACTCACTCACTCTCCTACTAACTCAATAACTCGCACTAACTCTATATATACATAAGTAACTAAGTCCTGCACCCTAAAAATATTAGCTAGTGCCAGTTGGCACAGTGTATAGTGTACAATTACTATTCTAATATGTTTTATAAAAATACAAAGGCTATTCTTCATATAACCTTGTATCGAGTTCCTTTTATGGTGTGCCTGGTATGGTGTTGCTATGTACGTATTGCGCAAACGCTTTACACATTAACTCAGGGATAAGCCAAACTGCTAGAAAACTTATTTCCATATACAATAAAAGCAAAAAAATATTTAATTATCCAAAACAAAATCCTTAGTGCAAAAACAAGAACTGTTACATTGCTAAAAATTATAAGATCCCAAAGGCGAGACCTATAGGCTTTGCCAATGCTTGTTTCTTTTTTAACTGTCCCTCACTGCCAGGATATACCTGGCAGTAACAGGCAGTTAAAAGAAGCCATCCAACTGTCCACTCTAAATAGGGCAGACAATCAGATGGCTTACCTCCTAGCCCTTCCTCCGTCTTGCCATCAGAGGAAGTTTTAAGCTGACAGAGTACATTTTACTCTGTCAGTGTAAAACTTACACTCCACCCGACTCAAAAACTTACACTCCACCCGACTCAAAACCAGTCTTGAGTTTGGGGACAGAAAGCCCTGCCCGCCAAACCCTAAATTAGCCTCAGAGACCCACCCAATGCAAATCCGTACTGACCCCAGTCCACAATGGAACAGTCCATCCTGAACCTTGGCTATCCCACCCATTCACCCTACTGCTTGTTTAGTCTGAACATATGAGAATCTCACGCCCTGCCTTACAGTGAAAAGGGCACAAAAGCTATTTTCACTGAAGGCAATCTGGTTGCTCCATGGAAAGCACTGGGTTAGATTTTTACATCTAATAATGCTCATTTCGGTTTGGAAGCATCTAGAAAAAATTGTTATTAAAACATATTTTAATGGTAACATTGAATTTTATATAACTATTAAGGAATATGTACTTTTAGAAGTGTACCTTTTCGCTGCCTGAAATCACTGAAATATAATATGTATATTGCCCTCCCAATTCTGCAAGCCATTAATTAGCATTTGAATAGGTGTGAACAAGGTGTAAACTTGCTCCCAGGACAGGCACAAAAGGCCTTGGGTATGGGGAGGTATTGTTATGCCCTTTACAGGATGACCTGTGGGCTGGGCCCACATACTGGATTAACTTCAAGGAAGCCTAGCCTTGATTAACTTAAGTGAGGCCTACCACATTAGCATATGTAGCTAACACCCAGGCCTGCACCCTTGTTTTGTCCCCACAGCCCGACTAGCCACAATCACAGTAGCCCTCTTCTTGACATCACAGTGTAAAATCCTGCTGGAATGTCAAACCTGCTTGACAGGTCTACTGGGGTTTTAAATATCACACCTGGGGTGCACTTCGAAGGGTGAGAAACAATTATTGTGTATCTCCTGTCCGGCTGCTGATGAACCCTGCTTTGTTCCACCAGGCATCTGGCTCTGAGTTTGTTGTGAGCACACAGTCACTTCCTCAAACTGTATTTTAATGGTATATATAGGAGGAC
Source organism: Calotriton arnoldi (assembly GCA_963921515.1). Classification (NCBI taxonomy): domain Eukaryota; kingdom Metazoa; phylum Chordata; class Amphibia; order Caudata; family Salamandridae; genus Calotriton; species Calotriton arnoldi. The sequence continues at coordinate 29,619 of CAWUFW010012292.1, forward strand.
ACTAGGATTACCATAGTATACTCACCACTTACACACACAACCTTCAGAGCAGCCCAAGTTTAATGTGGCTGAAGACTGTTGTTATCTTACAAATGCCCAAAGTGGTAAGTTAGCCCCAGACACCTTTACCCCATTGGTTAGGGTATGCCCATGAATCATTCCCACCCACTATAGCATGCCAGGCATACATTTGACATCCCCAGGCACCCTCTTCAGAACACTCCAGGACCTGAGGAAAACTAAACCTTCTGTCTGCAACCTGAGAAGAGCCCTGGAGGACTGGACTTGCTCTGTCTCTTGTACCAAAGACCAAGACATAGACTGCAAGGGTCTTACATCTGACTCCCTGTTCAAGCTACCAGAAACAATAATCTACAAGAGGCCTTTCCTGCAGTTTCCCAGCTGATCTGTGGCACCTGAACCTGGACTGGACTCTTCTTGAAACCCAGTGTGCTCTCTAAGTGCCTCCCCTGATGTCCTGGAGAGCTTTAGAAGTGTACTACTGTAGTGGAATGAGACTTAAAGGACTAAAGGCCGAAGGTAAAATCTTTGATCAGAGTGAACCTGGTTAGTGTATCTGACCCGTGCTCCATTCCAGTCAGTGTTAAATTGAACCTAGGCCCTGCTCTACTGCGACCATTGACTAAACTCCAAAAATTCATATCTCCAGTTCAGCTTATTGGATTATTACTAGAATTTTGACATTTTCATGTCATTGTGTTTATTTTGTAATAATTTTTTCTAATTCTGTTCAGGATTTTGATTGTTTTCCATTTTAACTTTATTACTGTGTTGGTACTGCAAACATAATCAAAGTGTTTGGACAAAATATTTTTAAAAAAATATAGGAAGACAGAAATATTGGAAAATATATATTGTATCACACAAATATTGTAATGCACAAATATTGTTGACAAGAATATACTTTATTGAGTGAAGTAATATCATTGTAATAATATTGATCTTTTTAATATCATTTAGTTTGGTCTAATTAAAAGTATTATATTTTCATTATATCAATCTGTTTTAGTTGATACATTAATTTTATGTGTTCCTTTTGTTCATATAAATGTTATTCATTTTGAAAAAATATGGCTTGCAATTTTAAGTGATTTAGATTTTGTATTAGATTTAAATAGTATTTTATAGTGTTCTAGTGGGTTGTTGGGTTTGTAGAGAGATAGGGTAGGAAGTTAATTAGGTAATAAATAATTAGGAATTATTTAACAAATATATTTAAATATATATTATTGATTTTTATGTCATTCATGTAATACTGATTTATTTCCATTATATGTTATTTGCAGGCTGTTAGGTTTGATGGGGTATAGGTTGGGAAGTTAATTAAGCAATAGTTAATACACAATTATTAATAATTGCTGATTAATTATTTATTTGTTTTTTAATTATGTAATTTATTAAATACTTAGTTATTGTACTTATATTTTTGTTGCAGGCTGCTAGGTTTGTAGGGCGGGAAGTTAACTAAGCAATAAATAATTAACAATTTATTATTAATTGTTCTTTTTTTTTTTTTTTTTTAAATATTTTTATTAAACTTTTATTTTTTCAAGCACAGCAGCAATCAAAATAAATGTACATAAATCATCTGAGATACATATGTGATAATAGGAGGGAAACAGAGAAATTATAAGACAACATCAAAGGAAGAAAAAAGCAAAAATTTTACAGCTATAAATTCCGATTTATAAGAAATGCAACTGATATTAATCACTTCTGCCTCTCCTTCCATCTGAAGATGTGTTCCCATATACGTTCCCCAAGTACTCTCCCCCTTTTTCCTTTCCTCGCATAGATCCCCTTCTCAAGATTATAAGCGGAGAGTAACCTAGCAAGCCATTGTTGGAAAGTTGGTGGTGCTTTATCCAACCATACCGATGCGATACAAATATGCAAAACCGACATGGCCATAAATAAAAAATATTGAAAGGGGCATTGGATATTGTTACTATTTATCCCTAGTATTATTATAGATGGTGTAAGAATAATCTTAATTCCTAGAGTTCTATCAAAAAAGGATTCTATAGCACTCCGCAAACCCTTTAGCTGGGGGCAGGATGCAAAGATGTGTACTATTTCAGCATCTATACAATCACACCGTGGGCATGTAGTGCCCGTTACCCTCCCCCATTGTGCTATCCTTGTGGGGGTATAATACAAAGAATAGATTGTTTTATACTGCTGGGCTTGAAGCCCTGCAGAGCATAGAATAGTCTGGCCAAATTCTAAAGAATGGTGGAAGCAATCTTGATCTAGCCCAAGTTTGACTGCCCACTTATCTCCATACTTTCCAAGATCATCACTTTTCAACGCAGATAACTCGGCATAAAACCTTCGTATAGTACAATCTTCACCACCCTCAATAACATCCATTATTGTGTTTTTAACAAAGCCAGCTGGCCCACCTTTCTTCTTTCCTAAGAAACTCCGAACTTGTAAGTACTTAAAAAAATTCCTTCTGTCAATACCATAAATAAGCTGTATTTCTGAGAACTGGCAGATACCATTCGTCCCAAATAAATCACCCAATTTCCGGATTCCACGCCGTCCCCAATCTAGCATTACTGAATCTGCAAAAATTTCCGCCGGCAGGATTGGATTTCTACATAATCGAGTATAAGCATTCAGCCTACCAAGTCCAGTTTTCTTTCGAGAGGACGTCCAGACCTTATAGGCTGCCATCAGAGTCTTAAACCTTGTTGTTTTAAAATAACAAGGGTCAGTATATTTTAAAAAGCAGTTCTCCGCCTCCCCACCAATCAATATAGAATACATATCTATAGATCCTATCTTGACCTGCGGGTCAGATGAATCCCCCCCCTAAAAGACCGCGCATATATTGAAAGGCTGCCGCCCAGTAATACATTTTAAAATCGGGGATGGCCCAACCGCCCCATGCCCTAGGTAAAGACATGAAGCGTAGAGCCCTCCTGGTTTTCCCGTGTGCCCAAATAAATCTGTTAACCAAGTGTTCCAGTGCCGTAAACCATTTAGCTTCAAACTCGAGTGGAATTGCCCTAAAAAGATAAAGAACTTTTGGTAAGATCATTTTTACCACATTACAACGCCCAACCAGGGAAAGATGCAGATTGTGCATTCTGTCCAGATCTTTTTTAGCTTTAGATATTATTGGATCGATGTTCCTATCCACAATGTTGCCCAAATTCGCTGAGATGTTAATCCCTAAATAGACAGCAGATTCAACAACCCGCATATCATTGCATATGGCCCCCTCATTCTTAATTATCTGTGTTTTGGGCTCGTTTAGCACATATCCTGACACCCGGCCAAAAGCAAGAGCTTCTGACTCAACTACTGCTATAGCATTTTCAGGAGATGGCGTCACTAAAGCGATGTCATCTGCGTACGCCAAGGTTTTATATTCTAGACCATGGACCGTTATGGGGGGAATCCCTCCGTTTGCTTCCAGCCTCCGAATTAACGGATCAATATATATCGCGAATAGTAATGGCGAACATGGGCAGCCCTGACGAGTGCCACGCCTGATTTTCAAGGGCTCCGTGTATCCTCCATTAACTCTGAGTCGGGCAGTGGGAGCTTGATACAGAGACTGAATTGCATTGATGAACCCTCCCCCTATACCGCACCATTTCAAAGTCGTCCAAAGGTAGTCCCAGGAGACCCGGTCAAATGCCTTCTCGGCATCCAGTAACATGACCGCCATGGGTTCTCCTGAGACTCCAGCGGCATCAAGAAGAGTGATAACCCTACGGACATGCTGCGTAGTACCTCTCCCGGGGATAAAGCCATGCTGAGTAGAAGATCTTTGCATCAGAGTTCATTAAGGTTATTGGTCTATAAGACCCTGGTTCTGTAGATGGTTTACCTTTTTTTAAGATGACTACTATATCAGCAGCTGCCCAGGAACCTGGGACGGAGATTCCCGCCTGGGCCTGTTGTACTGTTTCTATCAGATCCGAGCGTATTACCTCCTGGAAGGCCTTATAGAATTCAATTGGAATTTGATCGGGACCCGCAGCTTTGCCAGAGGGGAGACTATTCATAGCCAATAAGATCTCATCAGTGGCCAAAGGTGCTTCTAATGCGTCTCTATCTCCCTCAGTAAGCGATGATGCAAAAATGTCCCCAAGATACCCTTGAATTTCCGAGGGGTCTTTCGACTGCTCTTCGTTATATAAAGTAGCATAAAATTGCCTAAAAACCTCTCGGATCCCGTCAGGATCATCAACTAACCCGCCCTTACCATCTGAGATCCCTTTAACTTCCCCTATAGCCGCTTTCTGTCTCGTGCGTGCTGCTAATGTATGACCTACACGCTCGCTTAACTCGTAACATTGCTCTTTTCTTGCTAAAAAAGTAGCCACCGTTTTAGTAGCGATAGTCTCCTCTGCTTCAGCCTTTGCCAATGTGACTTTAAGCAGAGCTTGATCCAAGGATGCCCCCATTATAATTGCTACATTCAATTCCTCCTCTGCTTCGGCAACCGCCTTAGACATTTTTTTAGATCTAATATCCTCCTGTATCTGCCTATGAAGACTAAAGCTCAGCGTTTCCCCTCGGACACCTGCCTTAAAAGCATCCCAGGTTACCCCTGAAGAGGTACTACCCCTGTTAATTTCCCAAAAATCTACTATCCAGCCCTTCATATGCTGCAAGTATCTTTTATCTCTCAAGAGCCCTCTCTCAAAAGTCCATACCCGCTCACGCCTAGCCGCCCTTGGTACTTCCAATGTTAAAATTATCGGGTTGTAATCGGAAATGATCCGAGGCAATTTCTCGATCTGACATCTTGACAAGAGACAATTTGAATTAAAAAAATAATCAAGCCTAACACAAACTTTATGTGGAGCAGAGTAATACGTGCTACCAAGATCATTAGGCTTCAGATATGTCCACACATCTGTTAAAGCATTATTACGAGTCAGATTGGAAAGCGCTCGGAATGTCCTTTTATTACGACCCTGATATTGATCCCCTGCTTCCGACCACAACCCCCCCATCCCGTTTATATTGAAGTCTCCACACAAAATTATAGGCGTAGGCCATGAAGCCAATTCCAGATCTAAAAATTCGAATATGTCCGGGTCATCCTCAGTGGACCCATAGACTGAACAGAGGGTGACCATTTCGTTGTTTATCATACATTGCACCAAAACCCATCTGCCCCACTGAACTTCCAACTTTCTCTTGACTATGAGATCGTTTCTCCAAGACAATATGGCAACCCCTCTGGTTCTAGTGCCCTGCTTAGTATATGCGACCAAGTGAAACCCCAACTGCTCCATTAGAAACCCCCTTGTACCTTCTATGTGCGTCTCTTGAAGACATACAAAATCCAATCTCATCGCCCTCAATACTGCTGAAACCCGTTGTCTTTTAACCTGATCATTCATACCACATACATGAACCGAGGCAATTCGTATGCTCATTAAAACACAACGAACATTTGTCCCAACCAGTCGTCCTGTAAGTGCATAGTTAACTTCCACATCCTTGATACTGAACTCCCTCTTTTTTTATTTTTAACAACTTTACTACACCTCCTGTGACCACCCATAATGCTCAGATGCCATGCTGTGCTGTAACCTATCCCCCCTCGAGCCAACCCCAAACCCCCCCCACCCCTCAGAGCCCTCCCCTGCAGACCCCCCCCTTACGGGCAAATAGGTCAGCAATGACCTATGTGTGACAGCTTACTCCCGTAGCTACGTCGCCACCCCCCCCTCCCCTTGCAACCACTCTTTGTAACCCCTTAAATTTCTCCTACCAAGTTCATGACTCATGATTCTCGTAAGGATCAACTCCAGGCAAGGCCCCTTCATTACCCACCCTTCTGGCTCTTTAATTCCTCATAGAATGCTTGAGCCTTAATCTCTGAGAAAAACATTCAAACTTGCCCCTTTACAATCACTTTAAGGCGTGCTGGGTATAGTAAATAGGCCTCACAGCCCAGTCCCTGAAAAGGAGCAATCAACTGCCTTAGCCTCCATCTCCTTTCAACAGTGGCGTGACAAAAATCTGGACGCACAAAGAACGACGTGCCTTCAAATGTCCGTCTGGCATCTGGTCTTGCCTTATCCATAATTTCTTGCCTAAGTAGGTAGTTGCCAAGATAGACGAGGATCGCCCTAGGTCTATCAGCTTGTGACGCCACGTACCCCTTCTTTTGAGTCAAAGGAAAACGATGTGCTCGCTGCACCTCCTTTTCCCATTTCCAGGAAGCCAGCTCAGGAAAGGCCCCCTTCAAGAGAGAGATAACAAACGCCATAACATCGTGACCTTCGACCCCTTCAGCTACTCCCAGCAGTCTAATGTTATTCCGCCTCTGGCGGTTCTCGAAATCCTCAAGTTTCCACTGGACGTCCTCCACCACCTTCTCCTGTGCCTCTTTCAATGTCTACCACTTGTTGACGTCATCTTCTAATCTTCCAGTTCTCTCCTCCACCTGAGTGACTCTGTCCGCCATATCCTCGTACAATTTATTAATCTTTCTAAGTGAGCCCTGTATTTTTTTTTGTTTGACTGTTTTGCTCTCCGGCTCTCTGACCTAGCTTCTCCCTGCATCTGTTTAAGCGTAGTATAGAGAAGATCCATTGAGGAAGTCTGTGGTGAGTTGCCTGGATTTTTATGTCCCTCTTGCACAGCTATTGCACTTTCTTCATGATATAGCTGGGATGTGGCTGAATAATCCCATAGTAGCTTTCTGGCAGCATCCGTGTAGGGCGAGCTTAAAGTCGATTTAGACTTTGACTTGGGTCTACTTTTGTGATGGGTGGCCCTATGTACGACAGGTGCTCTTTGTACTGACAAATTTTCTACTGAGTCTGAGTCACCCGATAAACTTCCATCAGTAGAGAGAGAAGAGTCTGTTTCGTCATTGAGGGAAAAAAAACAATCCCCTTCTGGTGAGCCAGTAGTTGCCTTAGGGTGAGAGGCCCCCTGCCTGTGCTTCACGATTGCCACCCCTGGAGTCCCCTTCTCTGTATGGGGGATTGCTGTCTGGCTGCTAGGCTTAAATTCACCCAAGTCATTTTTGCCCCCATTAACCTTTCCAGTAAAGTCCAACTCAAGGCCCGCGGCATTTCCAAACACCTCGCTCGCACCTAGAAGATTGCTGCATCCAGCATCACCTAACTCCACCACGGGCGTTTGTGCATCCTGTGCTTGCAGCCTACCTGACTCATCGGTATGTTCTCCGCTCGGCTCCTCTTGCCTGTCCGGAGGCCTAGGTTGACACTGCAGCTCTGCATTCTTACGGAGCAGGACTTCAGGATTCACAGCGCTCGCAGCGTTCACAGCGTCCTCTGCTGAAAAAACACTCGAGGGGTCCGCCGACATCACAGAGAAGGACTCCATCAAGGTAGGCTGCCGCAGATTGTTTTCCCTGGATTTGTTGCCTCCGTCCTGCCCGATCTTAGTTGTTTTCCGACTTATGTCGCCAGTATCCTTATTGCCGCCATTAGGACCGCCGAGACCGGTGTTGTTACCGCTACCAACCTCCTCAAACTCGTCCGGCTTCTTAGTGCCCGCTCTGCGAGATTGGCCGGTGCCTCGCACCGGCAAAGCCCCTGTAGCTGATATCAGCTATTATTAATTGTTCATTAATAATTTAATTGATTTTTAATGATGTACAATATGGCATACTGAACTATTTTACTTATATTTTAGTTGTGGGTTGCTAGGTTTGTAGGGGCATGGGTGGGAAGTTAATTAAGTTATAATTAATTAACTATTATTACTATAATTATTTGTAAATTAAATATTGAATTGGATGTTAAATATGTAAATTGTGGAATACCTATTTAATTTCATTTTATTTAGTTGTGGGATTCTAGATTTGTGGGGGTCTAGGATGGTAAGTTAATTTAGTTATAATTAATTGACAATTAATTATTAATTGTTAATTACATAATACATTTATTTTAAATATGTAAGTTATGGATTCGTTATTTTTATAGTTATATTTTAGGTGCAGTATGCTAGGTTTGTAGAGTAAATATTTATCAATTAGATCTTTTTTCATTGAATAGTTATGTAAATTGATTTTTTTATACATATATACATATTTTATATTAATTTGTATTTTTTATTAAGAGTTTGATATTTTTTCTACAGTCATGCAGTTACTCCAATAGTGTTCATAATATTGTTTAAATAGATTTTCTTTTTACCATTTTTTTAATATATTTTATGTTATTTGTTTTTTTAAACATATTTTAATGTTTATATTATTTTTTGTAAATGTGTTTTTGGGGGTTTTCTATTTTATTTATTTTCTATATTAGTTAAGATATTTTTTCCTATTTACTTGTTTATACTTTTTATGGTTGTATTGTGTATGTATTATATATATTTATATAAAACATACATATATATATATATGTTACTATATATACTATATATCGTAACATAATTAATGAAAAAAGATTATGTTACAGTATCTTCATTTTATTTTTATTTGAATTATTACTACAGATATATGAATATGCACGTTTATACTTTACTAATAATTATTTTAGAATGTAAAAAACTAATATAATGTCAAATAAATATTTTTTATTAATTATATTATATATGTTGTATTAAATGTAAAATATAAAAATAATATAATGCGAAATAAATATTTTTATTACATATGCTACACTTTATATATATATATATATATCAATACAAACATATATATGTGTTTGTGTGTTTATATAAGTATATATTTATATATAGCATTAAATATTATTAAAATATAATAAATGTACATTATATTAACTTTATATTAAAATATTTAACATTTACTACTTTAAACTCTATTACAAAAACGACTTTGTTTTTCATTTTTGGACAATATTAGTGTCAACAGTATTTTATTTTGATATTTTTGTACGTAACGGAATATCTCCAGGTGGGCGACATCTCGATCTTCCGTTAAGTCATTCTGCCCAAAATTTCAACTTTTTGCTGCAGACTTAAGGCACATGTTTATTGACTGTCCTAGGCTTAATAGATTCGGGAGTGAGGTCTCCAGTATTCTCATCCTACATCTTGGACGAAACTCTCAGCTTACTGGAAAGGAAATATTCTTGGGGATTAAATGTGAAGTAGCTAGTTATGAGAGTCTGCTAGCTACTATTATTATAGAATGTGCCCGTTTATGTATTGCTAGAGCCTGGATCAATAATGTCAGCCCATGTCAGGACTCACGGGAGGTTTCCTCCTTCTAACTGTATGCTGGCTACCATTTTCCCCCTACAAACTTACCAAAAGTCAGATAATCCCTCAAGCTGGAGTGCTTGTTGGCACCGATGGAACTCCAAGATGGCTGCCAACATGCACATACTGCGACAGCACACCACTGTTAGCAGTCTAGTCTTTTAGGCTTCATGACATCAGGTGAAGTGTGCTTCAACATTCCACTGTGCACTTCACTGAAGAAATAATTTGAAGAGCACCTGTTTTCCCAGCGTCGTGGAAGTCAGTTAGGGTAGTTGCGATAAAATCGGGGTTAGCTTCGTCGGAACTACATTCCCTCACTAATCAGGTTAGTGTTAAACTTGTAGCTAATATAAAACATTCTGTGAGAAAAGGTTATTGTGTCAGAGGTAAATTTCTATTTAAAGAGAAAAAAAAAGGAAACAAGTCAGAATATATTTTCCTTCGTTTGAAAACTGGAAATACTTTTTTCAGTAATTGCTTTCCTTAGCTGAGAAGATTAAATAAAAAGCTTTTTGAATCAGCTGTCTTTTTCAGCTGTTCCAGAATCTGTCAGACGCAGGCGTGACCTTTCAACACGCAGTGTCTTCTTAGACTGAAACTTGTTCACTCTTCTGAGAATTAATTAAAAGGTGAAGTCAGGGTCAAAGGCCCGGCATGTTTCTTTCTCATGCCATGTGTTAAAGAACTCCAGTAATGTTCTCCTCACGTATGGCAGTGCTTCCAGCAAACATTAAAACCAAAGGCCTGAATAAAAGGAACGCTTCCTTTTAACATTTAACCTAAGTTCTGAAGCATTGTTTAAAAAACTAATTAAAGAGAGAAAACCAGTCATCCTACTACAGAAACCCCAGTTCAAGGCCCACTCCAGTCTCTTAACAGTGAGTTAATAGAAAGAAAGAGAAACCCAAATAATACATAAATTAGGAATACAGAAATAAATACTTACCTTATCTTTCTTACATTAAGGAATAGCAGGATCAAGTGCAGATTGTACCTGAGAACGAAAAGGAAAGAGATCTGAGTGAAGACTTCTCATACAACCTAGCAAACAATACATGAGAAGTAGAAGAGAAGTAAGCTTCAGTAAACATTCTGGTAAGATAAGTTATTTATACACCATAGAAAAAACAGTAAGTTAAAAGGCACAATAAATAAAGGTTTTTTACATGTTAATGTTGCAGTCCAGTAAGAAGAAGAAGACGTAGCTGAACAGGCAGAATATTGGAGCAGTCTCTTCTCTGTCCCCAACCCCTTTTCCCCCTTAGAACTTACCTGCAATGGAATACTAAAAGACCTAGCAGGGTTGGTTCTGAGAAGGGTATTGGGACCTAGCGTCATTCTGCTCCTGTGTGGTTCAGACAGCAAAAGGGATTTAGACCCTGACAGAGTGAAGTGCCCACGTTGGTACAAGCACCTGAGCAGAATGGCAGAAGGACTTGATTTAAAAAATTTGGGCGAGATTTTGAGTAATATACAAAGGGACTTGGAGGCAGTCAGAGAGGAAAATAAAATACTAAGACAGGAGATAATAACCTTTAAAACGGGAACACCAGCTTTGGGATCTAGGCCAAGCACCGCATCCTTTGAAACCCAGAGTCCTAACATCAGCACTTCATCCTTTGCCCCCACACAAGTAATCCACTCATTATCCCCAGTAATTCCTCTTGCCCCTCCAGAGCGATTTAATGGAGACCCGCAGAAAGCGCAAATTTTTTGACCCAATGCTCTCTGCATTTTATGTGCCGTCCAACGATCTTCCCCGATGCTCAATCCCGAGTGGCGTTTATCTTGTCCTACCTTAGTGGGGACGCCGCCTCATGGTCCATGCCACTAGTAACCAAGGATGACCCAATTTTGTACAGTTTAGATGACTTCAAGAAGGAATTTCTCCGAATTTTTGATAGAAGAACAGCATCTCAAGCTTCAGACAACGAACTGTTGGAATTAAAGCAAGGAAACCGAGAACTCGTGTCTTACCTAGCCCAATTTAATAAACTAGTGGTCGAGACCAACTGGCCCGAGGATAAAAGAGCAGCAGTATTCTATAGAGGATTGCGAGAGGAATTGAAGGACGCTCTATCTCAAATCCCTAATCGACCCACCGACATCTCTGCCTTAGTGGATTTAACCTTAGAGATCGATTATCGGCAAAGTGAGCGGAAAGGAGAACGGCGGAAGGAGCTTAGACCAAGTGTTCCTCGTTTTGACCGTGTCAAAACAGAATCCACACGGACAGTAGAGAGTTCTTCGGGAATTGAACCCATGCAAATCGGTGTAGTCAGAGGTCCACTCTCTAAAGAAGAAAAAGAAAGAGAAGGCTGAACAAACTGTGCCTATATTGTGGAAGAAGTGGACATTTTGTCAAGAATTGCTTAAAAAGACCAAAGTTGCCTGCTAAGGAGAAGGAAAACTAGAGGCACCACAGGTAAGGGAGTTGGACCTGTGGATGCGAATGGAAAAACGACTCCAACAAATCACCAATTGGCAAACACACTACAAGTCTCCTCTCCCCATTTGGTTATGACTGTGACCTTAAGGTTTAGAGATGTGGTTTTGACAGGAATCATCGTCATGGTAGATTCTGGGGCAACAGGTAATTTCTCCGACCACAAATTCGCTAGCCTGATCGGTTTACAAGCTATCAAGAAGGAGAAAAGTGAGAAGGTCAGAGCGGTGGATGGTACGGATTTAACTTCAGGGCCCATAACCAGTCATACTGAATTGGTACACATGACTACTGTCGAAGGACACCAAGAGACCTTGCAATTTAATTTAATAGACGCCCCCAATTTCAACTGATTCTAGGTCTACCATGGCTAACGGAACACAACCCGTTAATTGATTGGGGAGCCCGAACTATTCAATTAAATTCAGACTACTGCACCAAAAATTGTTTCGACGACCAGACACATTCTTCTGTAATCTGCGCTGCCACCCAATTGTGTGAAGGTGGAGGTTCGGTATGTGCGATCCAAACTACCATGATACCAGATGAATACCAAGACTTTGCAGACGTCTTTGATGAGAAAAAGGCAGAGACGTTACCCCCCACAGGCCCTATGACTGCAAAATTGATCTAGAACCAGGGGCTAATCTACCATGCAGCAGAGTTTACGCATTAACGGAGAAGGAAAACATCCATTTGAAGGAATACCTAGCTAAGAATCTGGAGAACGGATTTATCCGACCGTCGCAGTCCCCTGTCTCTTCCCCACTTTTTTCGTGCCGAAAAAGGGGGAGATCTCAGGACTTGTATTGACTTTAGAGCGATTAACAGGATAACTGTGAAGAATCGTTATCCATTGCCTCTCATTTCAGTACTAATTGATCAAGTGAAGGAAGCAAAGATATACACTCGCCTAGACCTACGAGGAGCGTACCACTTGATTAGACTCCGGGAAGGCGACGAGTGGAAGACTGCGTTCAGGACCAAATTTGGCCTTTATGAGTATCTTGTGATGCCATATGGTCTCTGTAACGCACCAGCGGCCTTCCAGTACTTTATCAATGATGTTTTAAGTGAATTCATTGACCGATGCGCTATAGTATACATAGATGACATCCTGATTTATTCCAACACGGTTGAAGAACATCACAACCAGGTCAGAGCAGTTTTACAACGTCTACGAGAGAACTCTCTATACGTTAAATTGGAGAAATGCCTCTTCAACACAGATACAGTAGAATTCCTAGGTTTTGTGTTATCACCTGCAGGAGTTCGAATGGATGAGCAAAAAGTGAAGGCGATAACAGACTGGAAATCTCCTACCAGTATCAAAGAGGTTCAAAGCTTTATCGGATTCTCTAATTTTTACAGACGATTCATTAATGGATTCTCCAATAAGATACTTCCGCTGACTCGTCTTCTGAAGAAAGGAGTTCCGTTCCAATGGTCAGAAGAAGCAGAAGAAGCTTTTCAGTTGATGAAGGACAGTTTCACCACAGCACCGGTGCTGCTTCATGCAGATCCCTCTGAGCCTTTTTATTTGGAGACAGACGCATCGGACCTAGCCATCGGGGGAATACTTTCTCAGAGGCACAAGGACACGGGACAGTTACACCCGGTGGCATATCGGTCCCGCAAACTCAACCCTGCGGAATGCAACTATACGATTACAGAAAAAGAACTCTTGGCAATCAAAGATGCCTTCAAAGATTGGAGGCATTACTTAATGGGGGCAAAACACACTGTAACGGTGTTTACGGACCACCGCAACCTAAAATTTTTGCGATCTGCTCGAACTCTCACACCACGTCAGCTGCGTTGGTCTCTTTACTTCGCGGACTTTGATTTTGTTATCACTTTTCGTCCCGGATCCAAGAATGGAAAGGCTGATGTCCTCTCTAGACTCGACACAGAAAATCAAACTTCAGTCATTGAAAACCAGCAAATCATACCTGATGGAAAATTCATTGGAACTATCTCCTTAGAACCTTTTGAACATCACGTTCGAAATTTGATGACCGACCTTGAAATGGAGAACTGGGCCACAGAAGATCCACAACGTTTCATTCGCAATGGCCTCCCCTATTTAGGTACCACCCTGTATTTACCCACCAAGGAGCTTCAGCTGAAGGCAATGCAGGAATGTCACGACAACCCTCTGGCTGGCCACAAAGGTGTTGTGAAAACCGAAGAATTACTCAAACGTCGTTTCTGGTGGCCATACATGTGCCGAGACGTCCGTCAATATGTGTTAGGCTGTGAAATTTGTGCACGGGGAAAATCGGACAGACAAGCTCCTAAAGGTCTCCTACAACCCATGCCAACCCCCCATATCCTTGGCACACAGTCTCCTTAGATTTGATTGTTGATCTACCTTCTTCCCATGGGTATGATACCATTCTTGTAGTTGTCGACACTTTTAGTAAGATGGCACATTATATACCCTTCAAAGGTACACCCACTGCTAAACAATTGTCCCAACTTTTCAATCAACATGTTATTCGCCTTCATGGGATTCCTAGGGTCCTCGTTTCAGACAGGGGCTCTCAGTTCCTATCACGATTTTGGAAGGCTTACATCAAAGGCCTTAATATTGACCATCGTTATTCCACCAGTTTTCACCCAGAAACTGATGGTCAGACTGAACGCATTAACCAAGACCTAGAACAACACCTCAGACTTTATTTGTTAGATGAGGAGGGTGACTGGCCTGACCACTTATGGACTGCGGAGTATGCTCACAATAATGCTCTAAATGTATCCACTGGCCACTCCCCTTTCTTTATAAACTCAGGCAGACATCCCAATTCTCATGCTAATTTTGATGATATTAATGTTCCTGCTGTTCAAGATATTGCCCGACAGTTAACTAAAATTCATCACTCAGTAACCCAGAATTTGTCGATCGCGAAGGATCGTTACAAACACTTCGCTGACCGAAAACGTAAAAAGAACCTGAGCTTCATGTAGGAGACTTAGTCTGGTTGAGTACAAAAATCTCAGACTCAAAGGTCCCCGTAAATTTCAGCCTCGTTTTATGGGTCCTTATCCAATTGAGAAGGTCATAAATCCAGTCACTTATCAACTATCTCTTCCTGGTTCTACCAAAATTCATCCAGTATTTCATGTTTCTCTCCTTAAACCAATTCAACCGGGGTTGCGTAGGGTTTCCCTCCTGATCCTCTGATGGTTAATGGTGAGGCGGAGTACGAAGTTAAACGAATTTTGGATTCAAAACTCATCCGCAATGAAATTTTCTACCTCATTGATTGGCAAGGTTATGGACCTGATGAACGTTCCTGGGAAAAGAGTACTAATGTCCATGCCCCCCGTTTAATTAGAGCCTTTCATGCCAAATTCCCTGCCAAACCACGACCGGAGGAAACCCCGTTGGGAGGGGGTACTGTCAGGACTCACGGGAGGTTTCCTCCTTCTAACTGTATGCTGGCTACCATTTTCCCCCTACAAACTTACCAAAAGTCAGATAATCCCTCAAGCTGGAGTGCTTGTTGGCACCGATGGAACTCCAAGATGGCTGCCAACATGCACATACTGCGACAGCACACCACTGTTAGCAGTCTAGTCTTTTAGGCTTCATGACATCAGGTGAAGTGTGCTTCAACATTCCACTGTGCACTTCACTGAAGAAATAATTTGAAGAGCACCTGTTTTCCCAGCGTCGTGGAAGTCAGTTAGGGTAGTTGCGATAAAATCGGGGTTAGCTTCGTCGGAACTACATTCCCTCACTAATCAGGTTAGTGTTAAACTTGTAGCTAATATAAAACATTCTGTGAGAAAAGGTTATTGTGTCAGAGGTAAATTTCTATTTAAAGAGAAAAAAAGGAAACAAGTCAGAATATATTTTCCTTCGTTTGAAAACTGGAAATACTTTTTTCAGTAATTGCTTTCCTTAGCTGAGAAGATTAAATAAAAAGCTTTTTGAATCAGCTGTCTTTTTCAGCTGTTCCAGAATCTGTCAGACGCAGGCGTGACCTTTCAACACGCAGTGTCTTCTTAGACTGAAACTTGTTCACTCTTCTGAGAATTAATTAAAAGGTGAAGTCAGGGTCAAAGGCCCGGCATGTTTCTTTCTCATGCCATGTGTTAAAGAACTCCAGTAATGTTCTCCTCACGTATGGCAGTGCTTCCAGCAAACATTAAAACCAAAGGCCTGAATAAAAGGAACGCTTCCTTTTAACATTTAACCTAAGTTCTGAAGCATTGTTTAAAAACTAATTAAAGAGAGAAAACCAGTCATCCTACTACAGAAACCCCAGTTCAAGGCCCACTCCAGTCTCTTAACAGTGAGTTAATAGAAAGAAAGAGAAACCCAAATAATACATAAATTAGGAATACAGAAATAAATACTTACCTTATCTTTCTTACATTAAGGAATAGCAGGATCAAGTGCAGATTGTACCTGAGAACGAAAAGGAAAGAGATCTGAGTGAAGACTTCTCATACAACCTAGCAAACAATACATGAGAAGTAGAAGAGAAGTAAGCTTCAGTAAACATTCTGGTAAGATAAGTTATTTATACACCATAGAAAAAACAGTAAGTTAAAAGGCACAATAAATAAAGGTTTTTTACATGTTAATGTTGCAGTCCAGTAAGAAGAAGAAGACGTAGCTGAACAGGCAGAATATTGGAGCAGTCTCTTCTCTGTCCCCAACCCCTTTTCCCCCCTTAGAACTTACCTGCAATGGAATACTAAAAGACCTAGCAGGGTTGGTTCTGAGAAGGGTATTGGGACCTAGCGTCATTCTGCTCCTGTGTGGTTCAGACAGCAAAAGGGATTTAGACCCTGACAGCCCAAATGTTAATGAAGCTTGGGTCTTACTTAGACAGGTGTATGAGATGGAACTTGCATTGGCTAAGGCCAGGGGACCCCGCTCTTGGCTTAAATTTAATCAGATCTGGTCTAGTCTTCAATGGGATTAACGTTGCACTGTCACTTTATCATATATGCTTTGTTATGATTCCCTCTGAGATCGTAATTTTTATGGTTTGTTTAAATCCAAACTTCAGTCTGAAAATTGCTGTCGTTTCCCACATGTTTGTTGTTTGTTTTTCTTTTATCTTTTTCTTTCTCTTATCTGTTTTCTGGCTACAATGAAGTCATTTACTGATTTGGAATCATGTGATGTTCACATTTCTAACGTTAGTATGAAACTTATGTCCTACTTATTTTTGTTTCTTTTTTAGATTTGTACTGTATTGTGTTATATCAATGGCTGAATAAAAAAGATAATTAAAAAACAAAAATATTTAACATTTACTACTTTAAACTCTATTACAAAAGCAATATTGTTTTTAATTTTTGGACAATATTAGTGTCAACAGTATTTTATTTTGATATTTTTGTACGTAACCATTATAAATAAAGGAGCACACTATGGTGGTAAACAATATTTGTCACACAATATTTTTATCAACGATATTGTTTACCACGATATTGTGTAAGTGACCCAATAATTTTCACATTCAGTGCTTTGTCAGGGGTAGTAATGTAAATGCAATTTAAACACATTGCCCTAAGTTAAACTTGTCCGCTTTGTGCCGTAGCTACCGGAGGGATGAGCTTAGGTTAATTTAGTGACTTTGAGGGTTCACCCTGACAAAGATTGTGATTATTACAAGAGGCGGGTACTTAGCCACTTCAACTAATGACCCAATGTCTTACACTGCTGATATTTCTTTCCTACAGGAAATGCATGCCCCATGATCATCATTAAACCTTTCCTGCTAAATGGATGCCATAGAAGTAGCTTGCCTCCTACAGTGCTTACACTAGAAAGGTTGTCATTTGTAAAATTGTTAGCTTTACTCCCCAACACACATGCATAGATCCGGGGGGAATATCCCTCCTGCTTCTATCACACTTTATAACACCCCAGTCACCCTCCTAATATATATGCTGTTCATGTGAACTCTTCTGAGTTTTTGATAACATCCTGGTAAAATTCAGGAAACATGGGGCCACAAACATGATAGGAGAAGAGATTTCAATTTGGAACTGGGCCCTAGGTTTGACACATCTAAGTCACATGCAATACATTTCCTCGGGCAGTAAGTGCCTTGAAACAGATATTAGAAGTAGTATCCACCATAGATATATGGAGAACGCACAGGGTGGAGAAGAGGGCTTATTCCTTCTACTCCACTCTACATAATTCCTATTCGAATATAGATTTTTGGCTCATGTACATATCTCTTGTATTTGCAGTTCCCCTAGAGCGCACTACTGGATGCAGTGTTCCATGAGGAACTCAGATCTGACATCTAGGAATCTTTTGGCACCAATGTTGGATCGGTCCTTACTGAAAAAAATCAATGAGAGGAATCTAAGTTCAAAAAAGTAGGGTTTGAAAAGCAAGCAGTGGAAGAACACAAGTAAGGCTTCAATGAAAGACAAGAAGACAAAACAAAGGGACAAACAAGACAAGAAGAGGAAGTAAAGCCCACACAAGCTAGTGAATAGGAAGAAATCAAACAAGAGGGCCAGTAAATTCAACCAATGGATGAGCTCTAGACCCACTGTAAACTGACAATATGCCTCTACTAATAACTGTGTTGTTCTTGTTCCACTGTGTTAAGATTTCATACATAATGCACTAAAATGTCACACTAGACATTCAACAGAAAAAAAACTTAAGCTGTGGTTAGAAGACACTGGTGGTGGATGGACATGACCACAGAATGAATAATTAGAAACACAGACACACAACGTCTGTGGTGCTAGCTAGGAATCGGAATACCATTGCAGGACTCGTCGGCTGCCGTACAGGTCACGGGGTCTGGAGGAAAGGTGTTGGCCGGTAAAGAAGGGGACGGGGTATTTTCAGATTTACCTACACAGCAGAAAATCAGAGCAAAAAGAGGCACAACATTATAGCAGGAGTACTCAACTCGCCCTCGCACCAAACCATGATGTCACGTCGAAAGTGTACATCCTCCCACTCCATTAAAAAAGAACACATTCGGTTTTAGCACTCAGGCGGCTGCATCAAATCGATGAGATGGAGGGCAGGCGTATCGACGCAGACGGACACACATTTCCCATTTAAACAAGCTTTTTACCAATCATTGGGAAAGGGTATACCCAGGGGTGGTACCACTCATTAAGAAGCACTGTGATTACAAGAAGGGCATCTTCTTGTCAAAATAAATATGGTTAGCAAAACATAAACGTTTGTTTTTCAAGAGTCTCAGTGTCAGCTCTCCAGTGCCTATAAAAACATGCCAATCGCTGCAGCAGCAGTTGAGACTTTAGCGGGAGAAAGGCAGGGGACTGATTAGGAAAAAAGACAGATCTGAAGTGATGTGCGAGGAGGACACGGAACATGCGTAGTGCAGCTGAAGAAAATGAAAAAGAAAACCCGCCAGAAATAAAAGCATGCACTGTGTAGATAGATAAATGTTAGGCGTGCGGCTGAAACATGAAGCATGAAGTGCAGCAGCCGTGAAGCGAGCACCGTGCTGAAAAAATAAAAGCTGCGTGGCATCCAAAAGCCACACGGCATCCAAAATAACACACACTGCCTCAAGAATTACGGCCCAGTTTATGGAAGTTGGAGCTCGTAGCGACATGAAAAGATTGAAATAGTCCTTTTTAGGTCGAGCCTCGACAACGCTCGCGCCGTCTGCAAGACCTGGTGTATCTCTTCTGTGGGCTTTTGGCACACCCACTGATTGCCACTGGTTGTTATCGGTGGCATTCAGAAATGCTGGGTTGCTATTGGTGCATTTGTGTACATGTCCCTCCTTTGTGTGCTGAGTTCCCTCCTTGGCGATTTCACTAAGAGAATATTTTTATTGGCCATCACACTGTACAGCGAGTGATGGCCTCTCCTCCCTCTTCCTGTCTGGTTTTGTTGGCCACCATTCACACTTCCTCCTGGCACACCGCGCAATGGCTCCTCCCCTCCTCCTGGCTTAGCATCACAGCCTCAGGGTCCTTCTGGCTGTCCATCTCTTTTTCTAAACAGCTGTGAACACTCGCTCCCTCCTTCCTGCGAGTGCCCTAACTTTTTATACACTGCGCACGCTTTTAATTTTATTGTGCCTGGTTCGTTTAAGGAGGTAGAATGTTGTGTCCTCGGATTGCAGAACTGTTGACACCTCAACCAATCGTGCTGTGCTGTACGGAATCCCGAAGTGCTCATTGGCTGGGCATTGGCTCTTCAGTAAACATGACAGGGGTAGGACCTGCTGTTAGTGGCCTGAGCAGATGACTACTGCCAAACATGACAGGGGATTGCTGGGTAGACCCGGCGACCACATAGAATTTTAGAACGTGGTTTGCTGTAGACTGTGAGGGTTGATTTGAGACCAGTTAGGGGTTATCCATGACCCTTGGCCGATAGATTCACTGCGCATGTTCATTCACAACTAACGGTCCGCCCCCTATTCTGGCCCGAAAGGAATACTATTTCTTGCTGTGGTTTCATGTGGCCCCGGCCTCCCGATGCCACATTCATCATCAGATTTGTGCTCTCTTTTTTTAATCAATGCACATGAGCACAGGAGAGGTAGCCGGAATATTGCTTCTCGCTGAAATGTGTTCAACATGTAACTTGCATCTTAACTTGTCTGTTTTTGGTGAAACTTTACTTTTGCACAATTCTCAAGGATACTAACCATTGCCTTGCTTTTGGTCTGTCTTTATCAACCTTTCATAGCAGCCAGGTTTTAAGGCTGCTTATGTATGACATTTCCGAGCTTGGAATGTGTGTATATGTGACATTTACATGCCTTACGAGTGACACGTTGTCAAGAGCAGGAAAAAAGATACGTATCTAATTTTTCTCTCTCCTCATTTGGTCTGCAAAGTACATTCTGTGACGTTCCGAAGAGCTTACCTATGTTATGCAACTGATGTGCTCAAGTGGAGCAGAGTATCGCTTAAGTCTGCACAGCCAGTCTGTGCGGGCTGGCACAGTTAGGTACAGATGATGAGTAAGTACATGGGCAAATGTGAACTATAGAGCTTGAGGACTTGCCTTACGTGAGCCACGGAATTGCAGAGTATGCACCAGCTGAGAGTGAATCTATTATAATTACTGCAGGTACCCTGTGGTCCTCCCGCCCTTCCTCTCAGAACCAACAGAGACCAGATGCGGAGTACACCAAGGATCCTCCCTCAGCCCCACCCTCTTCAACGTCTACATGGCCCCCTTCGCAACCATCGCCAGAAACAATGGGCTCAACATCGTCTCCTAGGCCGATGATACCCAACTCATCCTCTCCCTCACCAAGGAAGCTGACATCACCAGGCACAACTTCCAAGAAGGGATGAAAGCCGTCGTAACCTGGATGATGAACAGCTGCCTGAAACTCAACTCACAGAAAACAGAAGTTCTCATCCTCTGCACCACCCCCTCAGCATGGGACGACACCTGGAGGCCTCCAGCCCTCGGAAAGCCCCCCACCCCGACAGACCATGCACGCAAACTTGGCAACATACTGGACTCATCGCGCACAATGAATCGGCTGATCAACGCCGTCTCCTCCACATGCTTCAACACCCTCCGCATACTACATAAAACATTCAAATGGATACCCGCCGACTCCAGGAAAACGGTCACTCCGCCCTCATCACTAGCAGATTGGACCATGGCAACACCCTCTATGCCGGAATCAACAAGAAACTCCTCCACAAACTCCAGACCGTCCAGAACGCCGCAGCCAGGCTAATCCTCGACATCCCAAGGCACAACCACATCACCCAACACCTCTGCGACCTCCACTGGTTCCCCGTTGAAAGAACAATAACTTTCAAGCTGCTCACGCACACATACAAGGCCCTCCACAACATCAGACCTCAGTACCCCAACAACTGCCTCACCTCCCACGCACCCAAGAGAAACCTGCGATCAACTGACCTCTCCCTAGCCACCGTCCCAGGCTTCTACAGGAACGGAGCGGGTGGAAGGTCCTTCTCCTACTTCACAGCCAGGACATGGAACGAGCTCCCCCTCCACCTCCGACGAAGGCCGACACTGGACCAATTCAGGAAAGACCTCAAGACCTGGCTCTTCGAATGACCCCAATGGAGCTGCACCCCCCTCCCCCAGCGCCTTGAGACCCTAAAGGGTGAGTAGCGCGCTCTACAAAACCCTGACTGATTGATTGATTGATTGTCCTTACTGGTCATTTCAGCCTAAGTGTCAGAGTAAGACTTCGGGAGAGGACTGAGGCAGCTCAGAACAGCAGGGATTGGTAGCCTGACTAAAGGCACCATTAAAGAGATTCACCTGGCAAGGTCACAATGAGAGACTATCATTAGTGCAGCTGCCCATCTTCTTGGTGGCTTTATGCGAGTGTGAGTCTGACTAAAACACACTGAAGGAGGAAAGTGCTCATTAAACTTTCCGAGCCACATTCATGACATCCTATGATCTACTACCTCTAAAAGGCACATTTAAAACTAGAAACTGTAGACTGGTTTTAAAATTAACTGGGCGTGCCTAATAAATATGTCAACCTGTAATTACTACCAGTGGCACGCGCACAGTTGTTTTTTGCTGCCTACAACATTGTATGTTTTACACATTGTATTTTATTGTCAAATATTGTAAGGGCATTATTAATAATATAGCACTGCTGTGTTTAATTGCAAATCAAAGTTATTACTTTTTATGAAATTACATGTTGAATGAAGTCTGCCGAATGTGCATAGTGTTATTTAATATAAATGTACATAATTTAGAGCAGTGATATCTTTTATGTATAACTGTGTCAAAGTACCCAGATAATAATAAAACACTTTCCATAAATTGCATTATTTGCATATTTTGCTGCAAGATGTGCCTTACCTTTGCACTTAAGTCAACTTTGCCTCTTAGTACCATTCACCATTGCGATTTATTCTAATAGCCCTGCAAAAAACGTTTATTTAAGATTACTTAATTGGTTTACGATTTTTGGTGTGGATTTGTAGCAAAGAGAAGCATTGTTGCATGAGCTATGGGGTTGCCCTTTACTCAGATTAGGAATACTCTTGTAAAAGTAATATCTTAGAGCAGTGGTCTTAACCTTTTTGATTTTTTTCGTATACTCTTGAATCACAACTGGAAAAAAAGGGATCTCCAAACCATTTCTGCAGTTTGTATTTCCACAATAATATACATAATTACACAAACAGCTACACACTGGTTGACCTCATCACATGTACGTTCTGCTGCAGCTGCATATTTAAAAACATGAGAGCGACAACACACTGGTATAAGACCCATTTTGTATTCTCAAATCATTACATAACCATGTGAAGTTAGAGCTCTCAGCAGAAGTGGCAGGACTTACGTAGTAACTGGATTGACATTGAGCTCAGTATAAACAAAGCTGGAGACCATGCAAGGGTCCTTGTGTCAAAGGCCCCAAAGACTATGACAGAGACCATGTACTTCTGGTAAGTTATACTCTGTCTTTGGAATATTACAGCTTTGCTGAAAATTCTGGCGCGCCTCTTTCCAAAACAAGAAGAGTAGGTGCTTGAAGTATGTAAGCGTCTACCTATATCATATCTAAGTTATCAAACCATTACAACATCCTTCCTTAACAAACCTATCCCCAAGAAAATAGTAGCTAAACGAAACTCAAAAACTAATTTATCGTACACTAACATCTCAGCTCCGTGTCTGAATGGGGGGGCAAGTATATAAAGCTGAGATCTTATTTGTAAGAACGCATCCATTATCCTTTACAGATTTGCATAGTTAGTGTGATCTGCTGGGTAACTTCTTGGAAAGCTCCTTGACGCTAGAGAGGTGGGCTGTAGACGCCAGATTGATGCTGCTGCATAAAATGCATCTCTCTAGACAAGAAAGATGGAAACTTCACCCTTTGCCTGGCCTTGTCTAAGATATTTACCTGTGCCCGGTTCTCCGACCAGGCCTGGCTCTTACAGACCCCTCTGTGATGCTGTCTTGAGGCTCACAGCCTCACTCTCCTGCCTCTCTCCTCCACCACGTACTTCTCTTTTGCCTTTCAGCTCTCTTATTACCTCTTTGACGTCTCTCATTTTTGCTCTTCCGTTTTTATTTAGCCTTTCTGCCCACTTGTTTCCGCTTAATCTTTGCACTCTCATTGTTGCTCAGGTCTTCAGTCTTTTTCTCTTAAATCGTTCTTTTACTTTTGTCTGAGTTTCTCTCACTGTTTGCAACCTCACTTCTGCTCAGATCTCTTGCCCTTAGCTCGTTCTACTCTTAGTTCGTTTTTTCTCACACTCTGCAATCTCACTCTTCCATTACTATTACAAGGGCACTGCCCACATTCTATGGTGTAGTGCCTGACCCTCGCAGCTTGTTCGCTCTCTTGTGCCCCATACAAGCGCCTCCTGCTTTCAGTGGCAGCTGTGGCTCCCCCTTTCACCAGTGGCTAGTGAAGTATCAGTAGATGTTGTAGCACCCAGAATAATGTGTTGCATAGCTAAATACTTACAAGGTCCTAAAGGAGAGACCTACTGGCTATGCCAATGCTTGTTACAGTTGCTATAATGGGACAAGTGGAAGGCTACAAGTACTGGGGCGCTGCTCCATGGGAGTGAACAACCAATGGAAAGGAGGGACAAATAGGAAAGATTAACCACTTGGAAGCAAGGATTTTTAAAGGACACTGTATGAAACAAATGTAAAGCAATGGGCGGGCTGTAAGCCCACAAAGTATACAGAACATGTCTCGAAGAGACAATGCAAGCGCTGTCTAGGCTGAACCTAAAAATGTGATTGAAATATTTTTTTTAAACATTTTTTTAAATGTTTCTAAAAAAATTAAACTTTTGGCAGGGAAGTAGATTGGCAAAAGAGAACTATCAATTTGTTCACATTTCTCTTGTCAAAGTGGCACCTCCTGGAGACTTGGAAATGAAAAATATCTCTAAACCAAGTCCTCATGCATCAGAACCACTCCTTTACTAACAATGAGTTCATCGTATAGACAGCATATATAGATGAGAGTTCACTTGAATTGACCTAACAGAGTCAACATAAATCTAAAATCGGAGATATAGTTCAGGTGGGAAACAGCAGGGAGTCCTCATGAGTCCAAGAGTTCTCAAATGTACATCGATATCCTAGATTTTGAAAATTTGACTGAAGTACCATCTTCTGGTTAGTTATGAATATGTAGTTCTATATTATTTTCTCTGCCTTTGTTCACATTGTGTATATCCTTCATCACTTGGTTAGAGTGAGGTTCAGTTTGTATCACCCTACACCACAAACAGAATCACCTCTAGATGTTTTCTTGTTAATTAGATAATTGTGTGTCATGGGTCACTGGACCCGAGCTTACATCGCTACAAATAAAAGTTTAGTTAAGAAATGGAATACAGTGAAATGTTATGAACCCATATAACTTAATTGAAATATTTATAGACCAAATGATTCAAGTAGACCAACATATTTAAAACAAAAAAGGGATGATATGATCTATTATGACAAAAATCAGTTTGTAAATTTCAAAATTAGTCATGTATACATTAAAAAAGATACTGGTAATTAAGTTCAGATCTGAAACTGGTAATAATGTGAATAATAGACCTTCCATTGTTAGAGTTCCTGTGACTGCTTGAGTTTCTATAAGCCATCATGCGTAGGTTTCAACAGAAAAGACAGCTTAGGGAAAGTCATTGCATTTGGCATTCTTGGGTTGGCATGTGTCGGAGGTGGGGACATGTAGTTATTACAAAACTTTGAAAATTGGATCCTGTTGGTTTTGCAATTGGTGTGCTTTTTAATAAATTAGGAATAGACCCAGTGTGTGAAAAGAAGAGTTACTTTAAAGTACATCCTAGGACTGCCAATAGATCTGCTACGGGAAGGCAACTGTAACCATTGAGGGTGGAGACCTGCATCTGCAGTTGCCTCGTGGCGTGTGCATATTGCTGGGTTTTAAAGGGTGATATGATCAGCTTATATCCCACATCCTGCCATGCCCCTGATGTGTGGTATCCTCAGCATAGAAGCCGCAGTAGGCCGCAGCTCAGTCCATCCCTTTTAGACCTTATACTCTTTGAGGTAGTGTTGACCTCTGGGTTGGTGATTTTTGTTCATCATTGATCTCTATTTCTACTCCCGCTAGCTTGCCACCATGCCTGGGGTCCCACCTAAGGGGGACTTGTTTCAGTTGGCTGTTCTGGACCTGTATACGATGATGCAGCTCGAGGAGTACTGCCAGAAAGGGGGTGTGCTTGACAGGGGAAGTGCCACGAAGGAGGATCTTCAGAAGGCCCTGCAAGCATGGGCAGAGGCACACCCAGAGGGGTTAGCGAATGGTGGGAGAGATCCTGAATGTGGGGAGGGATCGAAGCTGATGCAGGGGTTTCCAGGTGAACTGCTTGTGTACGGGGGAACCTTTTTCTTTCAGGACGGGGGGGTCTTTGTGGCCACAGGCAGCAGTGTGTTCTCCAGGAGCATGTTCTCCAAAGAGCGAGAGGACAGACAGGAAGAAAGGACACTTAACTTAGAGCTTGCCAAGACTGTCAAGGAGCAAGCCCTAGCTCTTGGTAAATTAGAAAACGAGCAACTCCTGGCCAAATTGGAAAAAGAGCAAGCTCTGGCTGAAGAGAGACTAGCTATGGAAGAGACAAAGATGGCTCATGAGCTTAGCCTCAGAGAGTTTGACATTAGAGCCCTACAAATAGGATCCAACCACAGTAATGGTGGCAGCACCCTTGCAGTCTCTAACAGTGAGAGTAGAGGTTGAATTCCAAAGGATATGGTACGGGATTCCCCAAGGAGGTGGTGTCTGACATGGGCACGAACTTCATGTCTGCTTACATGCAGGCCGTGTGGAAGGAGAGTGGAGTGACATATAAGTTCTCCACCCCTTACCACGCCAAAAGTAATGGGCTTGTTGAGAGATTCAATAAGACCCTAAAAGGCATGATCAGAGGCCTGCTAGAGGCCCTGAGGAAAAAGTGGGATGTCCTCTTACCATGCCTGTTGTTTGCCAACTAGGAGGTCCCTCAGAAGGGAGTGGGTTTTAGCCCCTTCAAACTTCTATTCGGGCACCTCTGAGTTTGGTCAAGGAGTGCTGGGTGCAGTCTCCCAAGGGAACTCCCAGGGATGTAGTAAGCTACATGCTGGCCTTCCAGAGCCAAATGGCCAAATTGTGGAAGCAAGCCTGCCACAACTTATATGCCAGTCAGGATGTCATGAAGGAGCGGTACGACAGGATCGCCACTCCTGTGGAGTTGATACCTGGACAGAAAGTGTGGGTGATGGAGGATGTAGAGCCGGGGGCCCTCCAGGACCGATGGCCTGGCCTTAGGAGGTGATTGAGAGGAAAGGGGAGACCACCTACCTGGTGGATCTCAAGACCCCGAGGCAGACCCTCCGGGTACTACACATCAATTGTCTCAAGCCATACTTTGAGAGGTCTGAGGTCACCATGCTATTGGTGACAGATGGCGAGGAAGAAGAGGAGAGTGAACCTCTCCCCATCCTCTTGGACTCTAAGGACATGGATGGGTTGGTTGTTTCCCATCCTGTCTCTCAACCAGCAAAGAGACTATCACCGAGTGTTGGTGTAGTTTCCCTCTCTGTTCGCTCTTATCCCGGGGACTACCCACCTGTGTACCAATGATGTGGACACAGGCGACAACCTCCCTGTCAAGAGCAAATCTTACCGGTTGTCAGATAAGGTGAGGTCTAGCGTCAAGGCAGAGGTGTCTAAGATTCTAGAATTAGGGTTCATAGAACCCTCTAGCAACCCCTGATCCAGTTTGGTGGTTCTAGTACCAAAATCCACTGCGGTGGGCACCACATCTGAACTAAGGTTCTGTGTGGGTTATTGGGGGCTGAACTCGGTGACCCGGATGGATACCCATCCAATTCCGTGGACGGATGAGTTGATCGACAGGTTGGGCATGGTCCAGTATGTAAGTGTCTTTGACCTCACCTCCGGGTACTGGCATATCGCCCTCACTGAGGGAGCCAGGGAGAAAACGGCCTTCTCCACTTCAGAAGGGCATTACCAATTCAGGGTCATGCCCTTCGGGCTCAAGAATGACTCTTCCACCTTCCAGAGACTGGTGAACCAGGTCCTTGCAGGTATGGAGGCCTTCTCAGCTCCTTATCTAGACAACATTGCCATCTTCAGTAACAACTGGGAGGATCATCTCTTTCACCTCCAGAAACTACTTTAGGCCCTGCAGCAACCAGGTCTGACTATCAAGGCCAGTAAGTGCCAGATAGGGCAAGCATCAGTGGTGTGTTTGGGATCCCTGGTGGGTTGGGTAAAGTGCAAACCCTCCAGGCCAAGGTTGAAGCCATCCTGGCCTGGGAGCCCCTAAAACCCAAACGGGTGTCAGAGCCTTCTTGGGCCTCACCGGGTATTACCGGAGGTTCATCAAGTGTTATGGCACCCTTGTGACCCCCTTGACGGAGCTGACTTCCAAGAAGCAGCCAAGAAGTTTAATATGGACCAAGGCCTGCCAAACTGTGTTTCACTCCCTCAAACAGGCCATGTGCACAGCTCCTGTGTTTCGTACTCCTGACTTCTCTCGGGAATTCATCATTCAGACGGATGCCTCTGAGTACGGTATTGGGGCGGTACTATCTCAGCTGAATGAGGAGGGCCTACAGCAGCAGGTAGCCTTCATCTCCTGGTGGTTACTCCCCCGGGAACAAAGGTGGAGCGCTATTGAATGGGAAACTTTTGCTGCCATCTGGGCCCAGAAGAAGTTGAGGCTGTATTTGTTTGGCATTCCCTTCTTGGTTCAAACATACCACAGACCCCTCAGGTGGCTAATGCAGATGAGAAGCAAGAATCCAAAGCTGTTGAGGTGGTCCATTTCATTACAGGGGATAGACTTTAGGGTGGACCACCGATCAGGTGTAGACCACTCCAATGCTGAAAGTCTATCTAGGTTTTTCCGCCTTAGTGAGTAGGACTACCTAGAAGCTGGGTAGAACCCCCCACACATATTTTCGGCTGGGGGGACACCTTAGACCTGATTCTCTTTAGGTAGTGTTTCCCTCAACTTTCTGCTTTTTCCTCCTGGTTTTTGCTAATTCTCTTTTCGTGTCCTTGGGACTCTGGCCACTTTCCCACTGTAATTCAGTTTGAAAGCGCACACACTCTTCCTACACATGCTAGGAAGTGGTGCTTACCTGATTGGTTGAGGTGCTGTACGTGTGAGTACCCTGTAAAGAGGTATACCACATACCCAGGGCAGGTACTGCACTGGCTACTAGTGGGCCTCAGCACTAATTATGCTGCCCACAAGAATAGCCTTTCAAACATATCTCCAGCTTGCCTTTGCAGGCATGGGTGTGCGCATGTGCACTTATGCTCAAGTTACCCTTTCTAAACGACTGGCCAATACTGAGGGTACCTTTCACTACCACTAGAGCACCCCTAGGGTAAGCCCTGAGGGGTGAAGCAAATGGTAGGTTGAAGGTAGGGCAGGTACACATGTGGGTTCCCTGCCCAGGTTGCGAAGAGCACCCATTTGCATTTTCACTACCTAAGAGGTTTGCTCTTTCCATAGGTTAACATGGGGGAATGGCTAAAGTTACTTTAAGCTGCAGTGGTGTCTTACAGTGGAGCAGCCTCATGTTGTTTCCTAACATTGGATTCACAATGACAAATCCTCCCTTGTGGCAAAAGTGGATTTGTCATTAATAGCTTAGAAATGCACACTACAGTATAACTACTGATGCCAGTCTTCAACAGGGTTGAGATACGCTTGTGGGGACATAGGACCAGACATCCTGGTCTGTGTGGTGCACACTGCCAGAGGAATCTGTTGTGCACAAGGAGGAGACTGCCATTCGAAGGGACTGTGCACCCTGCCTGAATAGTGGCTGGCCTGGGCTGACTACCTGCTGCTGTGTGGCGCCCTGAAGTGTGCTCTCCAAGGGCTTGTTGGGTTGTCCCCTGTTCTTTGTGGAGGTCTCAGGGACATCAAAGACCTCCTGTGTGGGGCCTACACCGTCTACGTGCTTCACCTGGAGAGCGGTGCCTTCACGAGTGCCTATTTCATCTGAGGGATCCCAACTGCAGCGCGGGGTGAGCGTGGAAATAAGTACTGTGCCTGGAGACCGCATTTGCTTGTGCGGAGCTCCCAAACCATGCCCGCATCTAAGGAGTGTGGTCCCTGCATCGTGGGGCCTCAGCACGTACAAGCGCCTCATTGGTGGTGAGGGGATTTACCGGTTGCGGGCCCCAGCGTGGCCGGCTTCGTCATCAGCGTTGTGTGGAACTGGATTGTCTGGTGTGACTCATAATATCATTTACCAGACGTTGCGCCTCATTCCAGCGAGGTAAGCCGAACCCGACTGTGGGTTGATTGTAACCGAATTGTCTGGTGCGACTCGGATCATCGCGCACCAGGCGTTGTGCCTCATTCCAAGGAGGAACAGAGAAACCCGACTGTGGATTAATTGTAACTGGATTGTCTGATGCAACTCGGGTCTTCGTGCACCAGACATTGTATATCACTTTCCGTGGGGTGCAGTGACAGCTGCATCCCCCATTCACAGAGTGTTCCGTCCTGTCCTTAGTGTGGTAAACCAACTGCTCTCTCCTCACCCAGCCCGACGACTTTGTGTTGCCAGGTAGTATTGCCCGGATCGGGCCTGGGTGGTGAGAGTAAAGGACTGGGCTGAGGAACACTTCCAAGAGCGATCGGAAGTGGGTTGAGAGACTGTGTGACCCCGCTGTGCATCGCAGAACTGGGCTGATGCTGGAAGGTGGATTGAGGGATCTCTTGATTGAACTGGGACAGCCTCAAGCACATTTCTGCTCCGCATAAATTAGGTGAACTTCCCAAGTGGTGGCCAACCCCCCATTTGTCAACTGTTGCCTGGTTACTGTGAAAGTGACTCTAGCCTTCTCCCTGGGGCCCCTGACTAAGTGTGATCTCGGCCTTAAACCGGTATAGTGAGGAGTGGGGGTGCTTTGACTCTAACCTGTGGGTAGAGTAGAGGAGGGGGTAAATGAGAGGGAGGGATTGTGCCACGGGGTCTGCATTCACATTATGAATTGACCTGCCTTATATCATTTGCACTGCGTTACGGTGCCGAGTGCGTGTGTGCTTCATACGGTCTTGCCGATATCCTTTGCACTGCGGTACGGTGCTGTGTGAGTGCAGAGAGAGTGTGCTGCATGAGAATAGCCTGCTTATAGTTGCACCGCTCAGTGGTGTTGTTTTACTTGGTTGTTTAATTATCTTACGAATACTCCATTTTGACATTGGTTTGACCCGTGCTGCCTTGGCCCAGGGGGCTGCTGAAAAATTGTTATAAATTTGTGTGTGTACACATTCCCGATATCGTTGTGACCTAGGGTGCACCCTAGAAATGTGTGGATTTGAATTGTGTTATTTGCCAGGGTGGGCCCAGTTCTGACATCGTATTGCACAGTATAAGGGTGTTGGGGTGAAATAGGATTCTTTCCAAGTGTCCATATTACTAATGTCAATTTAACACTGTTGGGCCCAGCACTGATAGTAATATTTCCAAGTGTGATTTATGCCAAGAGATACATGATGTTCATGTTGTGTTAATTAATGTGTGTGCTGAATACAATCTTTATCTACGTACACCACGTGTGAAGTCACTTTTGTCCCACTCAGTATATTTATTGTGTGGGAGTGCTGTGCCAATGCTTTACACTTTGCCCCTGTGATAAGCCTGACTGCTCAGTGCAAAGCAGTCAGGCTGGCAGGCGGGCGGGCGCAGGTTATACAGTGACAGGAGTGGTAGGTTCTACCTGGCCTCGGGCACCGCTTCAGCTAACCAGAAAATACCAGTTCCAACATTCCCCCCCATAAATTGTGTATATATCTTCACAGGGCTAGAACGACAACAATCCACAGGGCCATCTGTGCCAATTAGTGCTGGTGCCTAATTATGAGACAAGCCAAAATAGAAGTGATGAATAATGTTGCCTCTTGGAGGACAGAAACATTTGCGCTTGATCTATACACAACTCGATCTTTCAGTTTTTCAGTAGGCTGGAAGATGCTGTTCATTTTGATTTTGCCATCAGGGAAAAATCGGTGCTCGTAGAAAGCTTCAATCTGTCTTTGACTTAGAGGAATTGGTTTCTCAAACACTGTCCACACCACGGTTGAATTGCAGGCAGATGTGGTTAGGGATCCAATATCGAAAATAGCGATCAAGCTTTGCTTCTTCTGGGATCAGATCTTTGAACTTCAAGCAGCCAATCACAGTGGCGTTACCTGTCTGTGGAATATCTTTCAATGTATGAATCAAGGGCTCGCATTTATCATTATCATTATCAGCTTCTTTAAAAAATATTCCTAACACTGCACTGACCATCTCAACGATTCTTGCAGTAGAAGCACCCTGTAGTTCACTGACAATGTGAAGCTCTGCAAAATGGTCTGATCTCCCACTTTCCTTGGTACCCCAGTGCAGACGGAGCTGGACAGTTCTGTAGGACTTGGAGAGGTCACCGTTTGAAATGTTCATGTTCTTGCTAAACTCAAACTGAAGTAAAGACAAAAAGAGACAAACATATAATTGATCATTGAAGAAACCCACGTACATTTTTTGACTAAGACTAGGTGCCTTATAACTTTCCTTAAATTACAGAAGGCAAAACTCTGTTTTATTTAACACATCGCATAAAACATATAATGGTTAAGAGCATATGAACCAATACTGCCTTCTGTAGGTTGTGATAGCAATTTAAAAATTTCACGACTTCAGCTTCAAATTTTATTATAATGCCTTAAACTCCACCAATGGCATTTTAGCACCTTAATGCAATTGTTCCGTACCATATTCAATTTTCTTGCTCTAAAAATATTTAAATACAAATTAAAACATTTGAATTAAATGAGTTAGCATACAAAGAAATCCCTCAATACATTAATATAAGACAAGGTAAAGAAAACTCAGCAAATCTTTAAAATAAATGGATTAAAAAAAAATATGAATTCTGACTAATTGTGTTACATTTTATTCCTAAAGACTTTGTGAAGCTCACAAAGGTTTTTTTTTTTAAATGTGCAAAGTTGAAAGTCACCCTATAACTTGAGCCGCCCGAACCCTGATTGTTTCCCTGTCCAGGCCAAAGTGATCATGAGCAGTCTCAATTGGGAGAAAAACACTTTGCGGAGGGGAATGGGGATGTTTTGTAATAAGTATAATAGTTTTAGGAGCACCACCATTTTCATCAGGGTGATCCTACCGGCCACTGTTGGGGGAAGCTTGATCTATTTCTGAACTGAGTCTGTGATTCCAGAAATACACATCCCGTAGTTCATTTGTATAATAGTATCGATGTCTCTATGGCACATTATACCTAGATATCCAACCGCTTCTGTCGTCCAGCATAGTGGGAAATTAAGCTCCCGGTGCCTCGTGGCGTCCATGAGGGGAACCAGCAATGATTTGTTCCAATTTATTCGTAGCCCCGACCTCCGTCCATACGCAATTAAATCCCACATGACTGAATGTAGATTACAAGCTGGGTGCTATAAATGGGCTGGTACCGAGTACCGGCACTTTTTTATTTTGAGAGGGAGAGTACCGGCACTTTTCAAGAGAAATGTAATACTTTCAATTGGAGAGTACCAGCACTTCTCAGAAACAAGCATGTACTCTGATACAGAGTACCTACACTTCTATTTTTCCATTTCAAGCACTGATCAAGAGGAGGATGTCATCTGCATACATCGACAGCAGGATATCATGTTGTCCAAAGCGAATCCCCCGGTGGTGGTGTCAATCTCTTAGGAGGCAGGCCAGTGGTTCCATGACAATGGCGAATAGGAGCAGGCAGTGGGCATCACTGCTTCGCCCCCCTGCCGATTTCAAAGGGCTCAGTTAGCAAGTCATTTACCCTTATCCTTTCCCTAAGGGAGTTATACATTAATTTGATCCATTGTAGGAAGGTCTTTCAAACACCCATTCTTTCTCGTACTGTGAATAGGAACCGCCGTTCAATCGAGTCAAATGCCTTCTTGCCATCTAAAAAGGTCGCAGCAACATCTATTTGACGAGTGACTGCAAAGAGCATGCGCAGATTATCCTCTGTGGAGCAGCCAGGGATGAAACTTGATAGATCCGAGCGCACCAGGCTGGGAATCAGCGGCAGAACCCTATTGGCCAGGAGTTTAGTGAGAATTTTACCATCCACATTAATGAGGGATAGAGGCGGTATGAGCTACATTTATCCAGCTATTTACCTGGTTTCAGGAGCATAATATCAATTGTTTCAGCCATCAAGGCGGGGAGGTGACCTGTACAAAATGCCTCTTCATAGACAGGGATCAAGTACGAATCAGGTCATCTACATATGCTTTGTAAAATTCAGCCGGGAAGCCGTCGCTATCATAGCGCAGCCATTTTTCAAGAGGGTGATAACCCCCCTGAGTTCCTCAGCTGTGATCTGATGGCAGAGCATTGCCCATTGGTCATGGGCTAGCCATGTGAAATGGGCATCATCTAGGAACACGTGCATGTTGCTGGTGGAATCTGCTGATCTGGAGCTATACAGGTACTTGTAAAAGGTGGTGAAGCACTCTAGTATGACTCTAGATTCGTGTATGACCCGCCCATCATCCTTTGTGAGCCCACTTGCATGATTCTCAGCCCAATTTGGGTTCAGCAACAATGCAAGGGTATGTCCAGGACGTTCCCCCTCTCCATATATACAGGCTTTTTTGTATTTGCTACAAAATTGATTTATCTAGCCGCTATTTCCTTTAACTCTCTGATTTATTTAGCAATGGCCCTAGCAGTGCTGTCTCCCTGTTCAGTCATAATATTCTTCTAATGTTTTGTTTTCTCCTTCCAGCTTAGACAGTTTGCCACAAAGAGATTTAAGAATGCCGTTTTGGCAATGCACATGCCCCGGATCACCACTTTATATGCCTCCCATAAGGTAGAAGTGGAGTCCACAGAGTCTTTTTTTTCAGCAAAGTAGTTTCTATTGGCCTTGTGTATCTCTTCCCGAAACACCCCATCTAACAAATTCTCCAGATGCAGGTGCCACAGCAGAGTGATGTGGGGCTCCGAGGGGAGTGAAAGGCTTTAAAGAACTGGGGAGTAGTCTGGTAATGTACAAAGTAGGTATGCACTTGAACTCGTCCATCCCAGGATATCTTTCGTGCCAAATCAGGGGTCTAGCCTGGAGGAGGAGTCTTGTAATGAAGAGTGAACTGTGTATTCCCGGTCATGAGAGTGCATCGCCCTCCAAATATCCATTCACGTAGTATAGTGGCCATAGCAGTCCCCGCCGTGTTGTGTTTGTGGGCTAATCCCTTGGTGCAAACCAGAAGTGGGTCTAAGATTGCATTGTGGTCACCCCCTGTAACACGCGTGCATGGCCAGCACATGAATGCGAGAAAATAGATGTTTAAAAAATTCCAGATTGTCTGTGTTTGGGGCATATGAGTTCACCAGGGTGACATGAGTGGTGCCAAACAGTCCTTGGACCATGAGGTATCACTAGCGTGTGTGTACAAGTGATGAAAGTTAGTCAACCTGTGACTCGGTATATAACTTCTCCCCTGGAGTAGGTTAAGTGTAGGAGGCAAAATAACGATGGGCTCCAAATTTTTGGCGAGGGCTGGATCCAGCACGGGAGCCAAATGTGTTTCTTGGAGAAAGACTACTTTGGCCTGATGCTGAGCAAGATATGCCAAGACCTGGCTGCACTTTTGTGGGCTGCCCAGCCCTCAAAACTTCCAGGAGATGCACGTTAGGGCAATATGGGGCAAACTGTGTTGAGTCAGGACCACAGTCGCGATCTGTGTGGATGGGCTGCACAACGCAAGCAGCAGATCACGGCTGCATCACATTGTAGGCTGTGGCTGGGCATGTATGATAACAGCTATAAGTATCCTCCCGTAAACCCCACGCACACTGAGCCCCAGTTACCCATGAAACCCCCCCAAATATCCCATCCCATATGACATAGGAAGTAACATGAACAGTGAAAGTAGCAGATTGCAATGAGGTTTAATGGCACTTAACAGGGCCAGAGAAACGTTAAATGTGTGGTTAGTTTTTGCCCTCAGTGCACCAGAGTAATCAAAGCTACCAGGGAGCATGATAACAAAAAAGGAAATTCCACATTGTCCAATGGCCCCGCCCCATTCAGGGCAAAAGCCTGGGAGTCCATATGGCACAGAGGAGATATAGCTCAAATGCAGTGCTTGTAAGCATAGCAGTCCAGCGTCTAATGTCTCTGCGGATCACTCAGGCTCTCAGGTGCTGCTCATGTGGACTCGTGAGTCCCGGGTGGAGGGGGGGAGCTGTTAGTGCCTTTGCAGTGCGTGTTAAGGAGGGAGGCTGCTTCTTCAGAATCTGTGAAGATCAGAGTTTCGCCCTTCACGGAGAAATGCGGCCTCACCGGGTATAATATGAGGTACAGGATTTCCATTTCTTGAAGCTTTTTCTTGATAGGTGAAAATTTGCGGAGCACATCCTGAACACTCTGAGTGATGTTCAGAAAAAATTACAGGTTCATACCTTCATAAAGGATGGTGCACTTACCTCTCGTGAGTCTCCGAATGATTGGGGTCCCTATAGTTTAAAAGTTTCGAAATGATAGGCCGTGGCTGAGCCCCTGTGATCGGCCTGGGAGCCAGAACACTGTGCGCTCTCTCCACCACCATGTGGGAGAGGGAATTTGCTCAAATGATTTCACAGAGTAATTTTTATATGTATTGTATTGCAATTGCATTTATATAGCGCTTACTACCCCTGACGAGGCGTCGAAGTGCTTTTTCTGCGAGTAGCGCGCTACTCCGGAACCCATAAAGGACTAGTGTTGAATTAGTATAGTGAAATATGAGGTCTTCCATTCACCCCATCACTGTTGATTCCGCCACTCCTAGAATTTTGATATTGCTTCTGCAGGAGCATGCTTTTAAATCTTCATTTTTCAGTTTAATCTTTTCCATTTCTATTTCCATCTTTTTGAGGAGCATGTTTTGTTGTGCCGCACCATCCTCTACTTCTGATATTCTGCGTTCCACCATGTTTATGCATACATGTTAGCGATCCAGTCATTCTTTTATGTCATCCATCTGGCGTGTGAGTGAGTCAATTTTTGAATCAATACTGGATAGGCTGCCTTTTATTTCCCTAAGAGATGTGACCTCGTGAGGATAGGGAATCCTCCTAAGCCATGCCTACTGCTTCTGCATCTTGTTGGTCAGGATCTTGAGACTTTCTCTGGCTTTTGCGGGCCTCAAAGTTCAGATGGGATTGCTTGTCTGACTTTCCGATTACTGTAATGATCCACCTGCGGCGCAGTCATAGCTTCACACCTGAGGGATCAGGCAGCACCGCAAGGCAGGAGCCCTTCATTACAGCCCAAGCCAGATCACAGTATAGCAGCAGCAGCCACAATAGTAAGGTATTCACCACAGGGCCCGAAGGTCTGCGGTGTGATAACGCACCGCCATGAGCAGCTTTCCAGGACCTTAAGGGGCCAAGGTGTACTGGGCAGGCAAGAGATGGGCCTCAGGTTCTCAGCAGACTCTAAAAGGGTGTGATGCAGGGGCTCTTTTAGGCCATCACAAGCCCGCATGCAGGCATGACAGCTCTCACTCATATCGCCCACAGCTCTCCAGCTCTGAGCATGAGGCTGCCACCCAGGTGCGCCTTGTGGCCTAGTGCGAACTGTCCATGTCGGGTGCCGTGGCCCGTAGTCCTGAGCTCCAGAATCGAGGCCCTGCTCACTCCACCCAGATGGCAGGCACACTCTCACACCCCCTTGCTCACTCTCCAATCTGGGCCTCTGCGTGCGCAGGGTTTGCTGCTCTTCTCCGGCTTCCCGGTCTCATTTTGGCCCACAGGGCACCGTAGAAAATTATAAGCGCTGGCAGTCACTGCATCGTGAGGCACGCAGAGGTGCACCCACTCTGCCACGGCCATCAGTGAGGGCTAAGAAGGCTGCGGCGCAGTATGTCTTCCTACGGCTCAGTGGAATATGCCGCACCCCAGGATGCCATGCAGGGCTGCTCCTCTGATTCAATTGCTTAAGGTGGTGGCTGTGTGATTTTAGAGGATTGGACTGCAGGATCTCAGCTCCAGCCCCTGGAGCGGATTCAGATGGCCGCCATCTTCATTCGGGCTCTAGTGCCCCCACGCCCCACAAGTAAAATATTTAAAGCTTCATGTCTAGTGTAGAATCCATGCTTTAAGAATATCTGACAAAAAAACTGCTTTCTGTCTATTAGAAAGTAAGCAAGCACCAAAGTGCGTGACACGCCTGGTATGGGAACACATGGAGAGAAATAAAGCCTTTCAGTGGGAAATGGTATAGTCCAAAGCTCTGTTTTTAATATAAAATCAGGGCCTTTGGTGGTCATATGACTGAAAATACAAGATTTGAAAAAAGTATTATTGTCTACCGGTGCTCGTGGAAGACAATTTCGATGGACTGGAATCTAGAGAATGCTAAAGTGATTCTGGTATTTTACTGACCTCTGCTGGTCGTTTTCTATCAAGACAGTTAAATAGAGGCAGTTGAACATAAAAAAAGTCCCTAAGCGGAAGAAGACAAGTCCTAGGGCTGATCTCCAGAGCTCACAAAGTACATACACATATAAGTATATACTAAAGTATATAAGTATATATTAAAGTATATACAAGAGGTCTTGAATGCTCGACCCAAAAAGCATCGAACATATTATCTATTGCCCTCGATATGCTACATTTTCACACTTTCTACACACATCACTCCAGCATCTACACACATCACTACACACACACATTCTACATACATACACTACATACATTCTACACACATCACTCCAGCTTCAGACCCAGCAACCATCGAGCACCATCAACACCCTACTCTCGCCCTCAGACTCACCTATCAGTGTACACCGAAAAGTCATCTGCTGCAACTGACGTGACATAAAATGACCGCCAACCCACTCTGAGGTGAGCATGTGAGCACTGAGCAGTTCGTGCCTCTGGCTTCCGTTAGTCAGTTTCATACACTGGGGCCATTTATACAAACGTGACTGCTCTTTCTCCTATAGTTCGCGCACGCTTGTAACATGTTACATCGATGTTGGTATGTACATTTTTGTTCAAAGTGGTATTTATGTGAAATACACGATAGGAAGCATGAGAAAGGTTTTGGAGAGTACAAAGATGAGCAATGAAGGATTCGGATCAAACGCCAGAGAGGCTATTACAAAAACACACAAGGAAAAAAGAACGCTCTTGCAAGACTGGTTTTCCATGTCTTGGGTGCGTTTGCCTCTGCTAGATAAAAGTACGGGAGGAGATGTGCTGATGACGTTTGGGAAAGAATGGGAAACGTCTGAACCTGTGATTTGTCTTGTAGAACAGTCCTACAGACGTGAATGTAAATATGAAACAGTGATCTTAAATAGCAAAAGGGAAACACACACATAACATCAAATGAACTAGGAAAATGGCCGTGAAACATACACAATTGTTTGTTGAGGTGTTTTTCAGTCTTGCTGAACCCCCTCGTTGTCCCCAGGTATACATTCGCGGCAGAGAAAGAGACGGCGCTTTTCATTAGTGCAAAGAGGTGCTGCTAGATTTGCTTAGCTGAGGTGCTGGAGAGAGGACCGAAAACGGGAGATTCCTCCTCCATTGGAGCATTTTGAAGAATCCATGTTGCTATGACAACTGTGGCTTAACATCTTGCTTGTAAAAGAGGCGATTTCGGCAACAGCTCTTATTTCCCTTCTCTCTGTGCAATTGTTAACGTTACGAACATACGCAGCGATACCCTCATCGCCGTAAAACCATGCCCCTCACTGCCCTCCCTCTCTCGTCATGCCCACAGTAAGGCGGGGCGAATAGACGTCACACAGTTTGGGTGGAGCGCGTGTTGTCGCGATTGTACCTGATTAACGCTGCGGTTACACCGACAGGCAAAAGGGTGGGCCTGTTGCCAGGGAGCACCCTGTTCTTAGGGCCCCCGACATGTTATGATTATGAGATAAAGCTATACACAGGCGTCCAACGCTCTTTGTGCTAAAAGGGCCTTTGCACCCCCTTCGTGTTTTGTAGCCAGTGCTGCTGACGCTTCCAGGACGCACAGTTTTCTTATCTGATATGTGCAGGGCTGCGCAGGAGACAGAGCCTCAATGACAGATCATTCAGAGGTTGAAGCGCATGAAAATATGGGAACTGTAATGCTGAGTTCTATGGGGCAAGGTCGAGGAGTTTCACAGGCAGGGTCAGAGACGAGCCAGAAACAAGCACGAGCACGACCGGGAGTGCGCGGGAGAGGGGCGGGGGGCCCCAAGAAGTCAGGGACTGTGGATGGTGGGGGGGGGGCACAGAGGGGGGCAGGGGGGGAGAAAGTAGTCTGTGCAGTAAATGGGCCAGTAGCCATGGAAGGATACAAATGACTGACATGGCTGTCATGGGGAGGGACTAACAAGCTCAAAACCAATCGGAAGGCAGCATTTATAACCTAAGCCAATGAAGAAGATGGGCCGGAGAGTGGGCGGAGCTTCCACGAAGCTTCCACACTATAGTGTATACTGCATGCCTCGCAATGCGATGGCAGCAGAGACCTAAAAAGTGCACTGTGCTATATTTAACGTTCAGTTGACATAAGCAACGCCCTTAATTGAAGGCAATCCTTTCTCTAAAGTCGTGATATTGCCTTAAGGGGTCAAGACTGCTTCCAATTCTGAAAATGCATTCCCTTATATTCTTGTCTCAAACGGCCAGATGTTGTCTATCTTTTTGTCTGCAAATTTGAAATGCCTTTTCATTTAATCTTGGCCAAAGACATTGGTTGGTCACGCTCAAAGATACTGATTTGCAGCTCAGAATGGGATGCTATAAACCTTATTTCATTAATGAGCCCATTCAAGCCTGCAATTAAGGCTCTCCACATTATTACAGATAGCTCATCTTCTGACTGACTGCTATTTAACAAGAGGAGAAAGATCAGGTTGCCAACCTCGGTTGACAAGTTCCAAGTTGTGAAATTGCCTTCAGTCTCTTAGCCTGGATCATGGAAAACATGGGAATCAAAAGAAGTTTTTTAAGCCAAGAGCTGTCTATCCATTCCCACTCCACCCTTGGGTTGAGAGAGAGAAGCTCAACCACACAGATAGCTTGAGGTATTAGGTTTCCTAAAGTTGTGGTCCTTAAGAGCTCGCAAGAATAGCCTCCATCTTTGGAGTCAAATATTTTTAGCGCTAAGAGAGAATATTTCAAGATTAAGAAAGGATGAGCCCAACATAAATTTTCTGCAAAATTCAGCCCAAGATATTTGTAGCTTTTTACCAGCTCTAATGGAGAATTTGGCAGAAACCATTGACATTTCTTTGGTGTAGAGAAACTCAAAGTTTTACTCTTTATAAAACATAACATGTATATTTGTAAAGTGTACATTCACCTGTGGGCATCTTGGCACTGAACAACAGATGTTTATTGTTACCCAACTCAATTGTACTAATTTTATCGACCTCAGATGGATGAAAAGTTGAGTAGACCCACCAGGATTTGAACCTGTGACCATGAGGTCAAACTAAGGCCCCTACAGTGAACGCACTAGCCCACTAAGCCTCCACTCTGGTGGCTTAGTGGACTAGTACTCTTTGACACATTAATGGTCAGTCGATTTAACTCACTATATACCTATAGGGCATTTATTTTCCTTTGAAGTCCCACAGGCATGTAGTTTAATAGTATCAAATCATCTGCATAGATAAGACAAGGATAATGAGCAGTACTAATTTCAGGGAAAAAGTTTGTATGGACCAACTTGCCCCACAGCTATTAGAAAAATACAGTGAAGCCCTGGAACTAGGCTGTCTTTTGGCAACACCAATAGAGAAGATCATCAATGCCTTGTTAAACCTGGACAAGAATGAGGAACTACATTGTATCACCGAATGTTGCTGCTAAATCTAGACAATACGATTTTAGCTAGAATTATTGCAAACAGACTCCTGTCACTCACTGAGAAACTAGTACTACTAATCAAGCCAGCTTCATCCTGGGCTCCACTATTTCACACAATTTTAAGGACCCTCTTCACCTGCATGCACCAAATCCACCCTCCAATCCACCAATAACATAATTTTATTTAACATTATTTCCTATGGCATGTTATTTTAAGTCTCTGGCTCCAATATTGTTTGTAAGAATGTGTTGCAATGCTTTACTCCAAGGCCGGGCTGGAGTACATTTATTACTGTTTTGTGACCCTACTGACTGAAATGGGCTTAATCATATATGGGTGGGTGTTTTGTATTTGCATTTCTCTCCCAAACCCCTCCCATTTAGTTGTAAGTATTCTCCATTTCCAGCCACTCCCACTAGTCCCACCCACGGATACTACAAAATTGTATACCTATGTGTGCACTGAACTCTGCAAATGCGGCGGAGAACTCCCAATAGAAAAGATAGAAGAGATCTTTACAACATGAGCAACACTACTGTAGTACTACTAAATGTACTACAAAATGCAGTTTATGAATAGTGTGAGAAATTGGGTTGTTGGTTGAAGAGGTGGTGACCCTGTTCAAGCAACAGCCACAATCCCCGTCAGAGTGAACCACAAAATTCAGTGAATTAACCTGTGCTTAACCCTCTGGCAGCTTGGCACAAAAGCAGTCAGGTGTAACTTAGAGGCAATGTGTAAAGTATTTATGTAGCACACAAGCTGAAATAAAGTGAAAACACAACACAAGAAAAATCCCACACTAATTTACGAAAGTAGAGTAAAATGTATTAAATGATTTGACACCAAAACGACAAAATTCCAATCAGTAGTACTAGAAATATGCAATTTTAAGGATTTAAGTGTAACTAGTGCCTAGAAGCACAATGCACCAACTGTAATTAACTGGTCACACCGGACCGGGGCACAGTGACAAGTCCACGCTAACTGCGATGGACTGCGGGCCAGATACAGGGACCAAGTTAGGCCCACTGAACAAGAGTACATTAAATACTGGTTGCAGAGCATTGCAAGATCCCGCATCGAGGAAGTGTTGCGCAGCGGCAGTTTCAAGGAGCGGTGAGGCTGCGATGCAAGGTCCTGCATTGTCATCGCGGATGCCATCAATGAGGGGCTTGCAAAGTGAAGTCCTACATCAAAGATGCACAGCGCACCACCATTCTGAAGAAGCTACAGGGCTGTGATGTGGAGTCCTGTGTTGTTATCGAGGATGGCGTCAATGAGGGGCTTGCGATGTGAAGGCCTGTGTTGAGGATGCACCGCATAGCAGCGGTTCCAAGGAGACGGCGAGCTGCGATTCAAAGTCCTGCATTGGGGGTGTATTGCACAGCGGCGGTTCCGAAGCGGAGCTGCAAGGAGAAGCATTGCGATGCGTCCGTTCTGCCCACAGGACAACAGCTAAGCTGGCAGGGCACCTTCAGGTCCACTTCCAAGGGTCCAGGACTGGGGTTTCACTACTTAGGGGGACAAGACTCATGGCAGACTAAGTCTAGGTGATGGGTTCAAGATGGTTGGAGCCTGTTCTGTCCCTGAGGCTTCCTTTCAGGAGGTCAGCCAACTGGCCCTTGGAGTCACTTTGGTGGTCCTGAGTTCAAGATGTAGGTCCAGTCATTCACTCAGGCAACAGGACAACAGAGTAGCAGACCTTCTGGCAGAGCAGCACAGCAGTCCTACTGAGTCCTCCACAGGTCCAGAGGTGTACTCAAGAGTGGGTCTGAGGGTCCTATTCTTATACATGATGCCTTCTTTGAAGTAGGAGAAATTTCAAGAGTGTTCTCTCTAAAGTTCTTAAAGTTTTCAACTTCCCCTGCCCTGGCTCCAAGCTGGCTGCATGAACAATGCAGTGGTGACAAGTCCTTTGTCTGAAGACAGCGCATCGTCTATTCAGTTGCAAGAGGGGATGTGCCCAGCTCCGCCCCCCATCCTACCAGTTGATGGCCCATACAGGCACACCTAATCTCTCTACTGTGTGGCTGTCTGGGAGGAATAAACAAAGCCCAACTGCCAACTACACCCAGGCATGTGTCCCAGGAACAGGTTGCAGGCACCATATGGTTAGGACAGGAAAATGCCAACTTTCTAAAAGTGCAATTTTCAAACTTGTAACTTAAAATCCGACTTTCCCATTAAAGAGGATTTTTAATTACAATTTCTCAGATACCAAACATGAAATGTTAACCTCTTCCCAATCCAAAGTTAGCACTTATTAATTGTAATAAGGCAACCCAATGTTATGCTATGGGAGAGGTAGGCCTCACAGTAGTGAAAATAAAGTTAGGAGTTTTTCTCTACCAGGACATGTAAAACTTAAAAGTACATGTCCAACCTTTTAATTACAATGCACCCTGCCCTAAGGGCTACCTAGGGCCTACCTTGGGGGTGCCTTATATCCACTAAAAGGGGAGTTTAAGGCTTGGCAAGAGGGTTATATTGCCAAGTTGAATTGGCAGTTTAAAACTGCATTCAGGATACAATGGCGGACTGGGACATGTATTAAGTGACTACTTAAGTGGGTGGCACAATCGGTGATTCAGGCCCACTAGAAGCAATTAGTTTACAGACCCTATGTAAATGATATGCCACTCTAGAGGGGATTTATAAGTAAATTAAATATGCCAATCAGGTGTAAGTCAATTTTGCCACGTTTATGGGCGAGAGCATAAGCACTTTAGCACTGGTTAGCAGAAGTAAAGTTCACAGAGTCCGAAGACCAACAAAAACTAATTTCAGCAAAAAGTGGAGGGTAAAGGCAAAACGTTTGGGGGTGACCCTGCAGAGAGGGCCAAGTCCAACATGATCCCCCGCCAACCTAAAGCCAGGATAACTAATCAATACCTTGGTGGACATTCCTGCTCCAGTGATAGAACGTGGACAATGACCCTCTGCCGCAGAGACCTTGTTAAGTTCTGCGCCCTTCTGAATTCAGTTGGATTCTTCTGTCTACACTCTCCTGAGCCACTCAACTGACCCATGGGGAATCCT
The DNA here is from genome assembly GCA_963921515.1 of Calotriton arnoldi. Taxonomy (NCBI): domain Eukaryota; kingdom Metazoa; phylum Chordata; class Amphibia; order Caudata; family Salamandridae; genus Calotriton; species Calotriton arnoldi. The sequence goes on from CAWUFW010012292.1 coordinate 74,178, forward strand.
TCTCTTCACCTGTGGACCCCATATGTATATTACCTAACTTTACCTTGCTGTCAGATGCATCCCAGTAGGCAGATAGTACCAGCATGGTCAACAAAGTGATTTGTCCCATTCCACCCCTTGGATCAGACATCTGTCCCCAACCCAAGGCAAACTCTGCCCCTAAGGACAGTAACCAACAGAGTCCATTGACAGTTGTCAGTGTGCAGAGCCAGGCCCCAGGCTTTCCAGGGATCTCTCACCTCTGAGGTTTCTCAGATTGGGGGGCAACAGTCCCTGGTGTTAGGCATGCTTTTGCCAATCTCTTCTCTACCAGTCTAGGGGTGGTAGCCTGAGATTGTTCAATCAGCTCAGGGTCTATACCCTGAGACTGAACAGGGGGACCCCCCAGGGTGACACACTCTGTCTGTGCCATGCAGGGGTCTTCCTGGTGTAGGTCTCCAGCCCTCTGTCTCTGTGACAGCACAAGGAACACCCCTTGGTCAGAAGTGGCCTCATCAGGGTCAGTCTTGGGATGCTCTGTTCTCAGAGCTGGCAACCCCTGACCCACTCGTCCTCCCACTGTGGACTCCTTCCACCACCTGCCCCTCCATCTGGGCCTGTGTACCTTCCATTTGGGAGTGGCACTCCAGAATTCTGAGCTTTTAGGGCACCCCAGGCAGCCCCCTTCTCGAGCTCTCCCAACACCTGTGACAACTCATACCTAAGAATGCAGTCTTTTGGCATCTGGGGTCTATGACCCTTCTCTGGGTCACGTCCCCACTCTACTCCACTCCAGGGATACCAGGGCCATGGGGCAAAAAAGTCCTTCCCCTGGGCCTGAGTTACCCTACACACCTCACCGGTGTACTGAAACCAGCCTTTCCACAACCATGGTCTGGCTGGCCCCAGTGTCCCTTAGAGCAGTGACAGGGATCCCATTCACCTTGACCTGATGAAATTGATGGCTCCCACCCTCAGAGATAACAAGTCTACCCCCTAACTTGCCAGGTAGGTCGCTCCCCCACCACACAGCTCCGCCTGTGCTGTCTGCCCGCTGCTCCTGTAGGTAAGATCGCCCTCCGCTTGTGGCCCCGGTGCCAGTTTTGTCTGCTTGTCTCCCTTTTCCTTTCTGTGCCCTCGCTGCCCCACTGTTGTTGTGCCCGTGATTTACCTGCTCTCCCCGTTTTTCCTTCTGTGCCCCTCGCTGCCCCACTGTTGTTGTGCCCGTGATTTACCTGCTCTCCCCGTTTTCCTTCTGTGCCCTCGCTGCCCCACTGTTGTTGTGCCCGTGATTTACCTGCTCTCCCTCCCGTTTTTCCTTCTGTGCCCCTCGCTGCCCCACTGTTGTTGTGCCCGTGATTTACCTGCTCTCCCCCGTTTTTCCTTCTGTGCCCCTCGCTGCCCCACTGTTGTTGTGCCCGTGATTTACCTGCTCTCCCCCGTTTTTCCTTCTGTGCCCCTCGCTGCCCCACTGTTGTTGTGCCCGTGATTTGCCTGCTCTCCCCCCGTTTTTCCTTCTGTGCCCCTCGCTGCCCCACTGTTGTTGTGCCCGTGATTTACCTGCTCTCCCCCCGTTTTCCTTCTGTGCCCCTCGCTGCCCCACTGTTGTTGTGCCCGTGATTTACCTGCTCTCCCCCGTTTTTCCTTCTGTGCCCCTCGCTGCCCCACTGTTGTTGTGCCCGTGATTTACCTGCTCTCCCCCCGTTTTTCCTTCTGTGCCCCTCGCTGCCCCACTGTTGTGCCCGTGATTTACCTGCTCTCCCCCCGCTTTTCCTTCTGTGCCCCTCGCTGCCCCACTGTTATTGTGCCCGTGATTTACCTGCTCTCCCCCGTTTTTCCTTCTGTGCCCCTCGCTGCCCCACTGTTGTTGTGCCCGTGATTTACCTGCTCTCCCCCCGTTTTTCCTTCTGTGCCCCTCGCTGCCCCACTGTTGTTGTGCCCGTGATTTACCTGCTCTCCCCCCGTTTTTCCTTCTGTGCCCCTCGCTGCCTATCGCCATTCCCGCCGCTGCGTCCTGCGGCCCCGCCCCTGACTGCCCATTCGCTGCCCCTGCCTCCCGCCTCCCAGCTGCTCCTCCCTCCCACCTCCCCATAAATGGCGGCCGCTGCACGGTGAGGAGAGCGACCCTTGACCTTGCCAGGTAGGTCGCTCCCCCACCACACAGCTCCGCCTGTGCTGTCTGCCCGCTGCTCCTGTAGGTAAGATCGCCCTCCGCTTGTGGCCCCGGTGCCAGTTTTGTCTGCTTGTCTCCCCTTTTCCTTTCTGTGCCCCTCGCTGCCCCACTGTTGTTGTGCCCGTGATTTACCTGCTCTCCCCCCGTTTTTCCTTCTGTGCCCCTCGCTGCCCCACTGTTGTTGTGCCCGTGATTTACCTGCTCTCCCCCCGTTTTTCCTTCTGTGCCCTCGCTGCCCCACTGTTGTTGTGCCCGTGATTTACCTGCTCTCCCCGTTTTTCCTTCTGTGCCCTCGCTGCCCCACTGTTGTTGTGCCCGTGATTTACCTGCTCTCCCCCGTTTTTCCTTCTGTGCCCCTCGCTGCCCCACTGTTGTTGTGCCCGTGATTTACCTGCTCTCCCCCGTTTTTCCTTCTGTGCCCCTCGCTGCCCCACTGTTGTTGTGCCCGTGATTTGCCTGCTCTCCCCCCGTTTTTCCTTCTGTGCCCCTCGCTGCCCCACTGTTGTTGTGCCCGTGATTTACCTGCTCTCCCCCCGCTTTTCCTTCTGTGCCCCTCGCTGCCCCACTGTTGTTGTGCCCGTGATTTACCTGCTCTCCCCCCGTTTTTCCTTCTGTGCCCCTCGCTGCCCCACTGTTGTTGTGCCCGTGATTTACCTGCTCTCCCCCGTTTTTCCTTCTGTGCCCCTCGCTGCCCCACTGTTGTTGTGCCCGTGATTTACCTGCTCTCCCCCGTTTTTCCTTCTGTGCCCCTCGCTGCCCCACTGTTGTTGTGCCCGTGATTTACCTGCTCTCCCCCCGTTTTTCCTTCTGTGCCCCTCGCTGCCCCACTGTTGTTGTGCCCGTGATTTACCTGCTCTCCCCCCGTTTTCCTTCTGTGCCCCTCGCTGCCCCACTGTTGTTGTGCCCGTGATTTACCTGCTCTCCCCCGTTTTTCCTTCTGTGCCCCTCGCTGCCCCACTGTTGTTGTGCCCGTGATTTACCTGCTCTCCCCCGTTTTTCCTTCTGTGCCCCTCGCTGCCCCACTGTTGTTGTGCCCGTGATTTACCTGCTCTCCCCCCGTTTTTCCTTCTGTGCCCCTCGCTGCCCCACTGTTGTTGTGCCCGTGATTTACCTGCTCTCCCCCCGTTTTTCCTTCTGTGCCCCTCGCTGCCTATCTGCCATTCCCGCCGCTGCGTCCCCGTGCCCCGCCCCCTGACTGCCCATTCGCTGCCCCTGCCTCCCGCCTCCCAGCTGCTCCTCCCTCCCACCTCCCCATAAATGGCGGCCGCTGCACGGCGCTGCAGCGGACGCTGCGCAGCGGCGCGCGCCGCTGGCGCGCCGAAGGCGCCCTAAGGCTAAGCCCGTCTGCGCCCGGTCCGCGACTGGACCGCGCCCAGCGCCAGAACCCCTGGATCCCACCGATGCAACACTACTCGACGGACCTACGACGCCGCCACCCTCACCGCACTCAATGCCGGCCGGAACCCTGCCTGCTACCGAGCCTCACCGAGACGCACCCACGGACCCTTCACCTGCCAAACCTGCCGGTTCACCTGCCCCTGACGTGCACCACCTCCGCCAAGTCGAGCAACAGCAGCAACCACCTGAAATGCATCCTGCTGAACACCCGCTCCGTCCACAGGCACGCCGTGGAACTCTGGGACCTGCTCGACGCAACAGCACCGGACATCGCCTTCCTCACCGAAACCTGGATGAACGCCTCCTCAGCGCCTGACATCGCCATAGCCATCCCGGATGGATACAAGATCACCCGGAAGGACCGCGTCAACCAGACGGGAGGAGGCATCGCCATCGTACACAAGAACACCATCCGCATCTCGACTAACTCCGACGAGACCTTCACCGCCGCCGAACACCTACACTTCCAGATACACACGGACCCCAAGACCACCCTCCGAGGCACCCTCATCTACAGACCCCGGGACCACGCACACTATTCAGCGAAGACATCGCAGACTTCATCAGCCCGCACGCCATGCCCTCCGCCGACTACATCCTCCTAGGGGACCTCAACTTCCACCTGGAGAACAACAACGACAGAAACACCACCGCCCTGCTGGACAACCTCGCCAACCTCGGACTCAAGCAACTGGTGAACACGCCCACCCACTACGCCGGCCACACGCTTGACCCCGTCTCTCTCGTCCAGCAAGCACATCTCCTTCAGCCACGCCACCGGACTCCACTGGACCGACCACAGCTGCGTCCACTTCAGCTTCAGAAAGACTGCGACCCACCACCACCCGCAACAGGCTCCCCGCCGGAGCTGGAGCAAGATCACCGCCCGAGCAGCTCACCGCCTCCCTCAGCCAGAACACACCCACCGACACAACGGACCCAAACGAAGCAGCCAGCAACCTCGCCAAGTGGCTGACCGCCTGCGCCCGACGACCTCGCACCACTAAAAACCCTCCCAGCAGACCCGGAAGCAAGAAAACCCCTTGGTTCACTGACGAACTCAAGGAATCCAAGAAGAACTGCCGCACTCTCGAGAAAACCTGGCGACTCGTCCAGACCACAGACAACAGGACCGCCCTCAAGCACGCCACCCGCAAACACCACCAGCTGATCCGTGCCACCAAGAAGTCGGCACTCAAAGAACGACTGGACAACAACGCCCATGACAGCAAGGAACTTTTTCAGCATCGTCAAAGAGTTCTCCAACCCCAGCGCCGGAAACAACGACATCACCCCTCGCAAGACCTCTGCAACTCACTCTCCGCGTTCTTCCACCGCAAGATCACCGACATACACAACAGCTTCGACGCACAAACAACGCACCCTACCGCCGAACCAATGCCCGCCACCACCACCCTCTGCAACTGGACCCCGATCAACACCGAAGACACCACCCGCACGATGAACTCCATCCACTCCGGATCACCAACCGACCCCTGCCCACACCACGTCTTCAACAAAGCCGACGCCACCATCGCACCCCATCTCCGGGACATCATCAACTCCTCCTTCCACACCGCCACCTTCCCGGAGAGCTGGAAGCACGCCGAGCTTACCGCCCTCCTGAAGAAACCAACGGCGGACCCCACCGACCTCAAGAACTACCGCCCCATCTCGCTCCTTCCGTTTCCGGCCAAAGTCATCGAGAAGACCGTCCAACAGACAGCTTGCCGCCTTCCTCGAGACGAATGGATCCCTCGACCCCTCGCAGTCCGGGTTTCGGGCCAACCACAGCACCGAGACCGCCCTTATCGCAGCCACCGACGACATCAGAACCCTAACCGACAACGGGGAAACAGCTGCCCTCATCCTCCTGGACCTCTCCGCGGCGTTCGACACCGTCTGCCACCGCACCCTAGTGAAGCGCCTCAGCAACATCGGAATCCGAGAGAAAGCACTGGAATGGATCATCTCGTTCCTCGCCGGAAGAACCCAGAGAGTCCGCCTCTCCCCGTTCAGATCCAAAGCCACCGAAGTCATCTGCGGCGTTCCACAAGGATCCTCACTCAGCCCGACCCTCCTCAACGTCTACATGAGCCCCCTCGCAGCCATCGCACGCCGACACAACCTCAACATCATCTCCTACGCCGACGACACCCAGCTGATCCTCTCCTCACCAACGACCCCACCACCGCCAGAGCCAACCTGCACGACGGGATGAGAGACGTCGCCGACTGGATGAGGAACAGCCGCCTTAAACTGAACTCAGACAAGACGGAAGTCCTCATCCTGGGCTCATCACCCTCCGCCTGGGACGACTCCTGGTGGCCCCCGGCCCTGGGCACCGCACCCAAGCCAACGGACCACGCACGCAACCTGGGCTTCATCCTGGACTCCTCCCTATCGATGACCAGACAAGTCAACGCCGTCTCATCTTCATGCTTCAACACTCCTGCGCATGCTCCGCAAGATCTTCAGATGGATCCCCACTGAAACCAGGAAGACCGTCACCCAGGCACTCGTCACCAGCCGACTGGACTATGGGAACACCCTCTACGCCGGAACCACAGCCAAACTTCAAAAGAGACTCCAGCGCATCCAGAACGCCTCCGCACGACTCATCCTGGACATCCCCGACACAGCCACATCACCGTACACCTGAAAGACCTGCACTGGCTCCCCGTCAGCAAGAGAATCACGTTCAGACTCCTCACCCACGCACACAAGGCCCTCCACGACCTGGGCCCAAAGTACCTCAACGACCGCATGTCCTTCTACACGCCCACACGCCAGCTACGATCAACCAGCCACGCCCTCGCCACCGTACCACGCATCCGCAGAACCACCGCCGGAGGAAGATCCTTCTCCTACCTGGCGGCCAAGACCTGGAACTCCCTCCCCACTCACCTTCGGCGAACCCAGGACCATCTCGCCTTCAGGAAGCAGCTCAAGACCTGGCTGTTCGAGCAGTAACTTACCCCCTCCCCCAGCGCCTTGAGACCCTCCCGGGTGAGTAGCGCGCTCTATAAATGCCGTGATTGATTGATTGATTAACTAAGGGAAAATAGGGCATGTTCTACCACCTGCCCCTGGGGAATACCTCCCCCTAAGATCACATTGGCCACTCCTGTAGAGCTCCCATCAGTAGGTGGTTTCTTGGGACAGACCAGGTCCCCTTGCTTGTGCCCCATCTGGGAGAAATCAAAGCACCAAGGTTGGAAAAGCAGCACCCGAGGCCATTGCCCACCAGGACCTCTCCTCCTTTCTTTGGAAGGGGTATGGGACCCGTATCCTCCACCACTATTCTAGGACCTGCCTGGGTCACTGTCGACCTCCTCCTCACTATACTGGGGAAATTAGAACCACTCTTCTTGGGGGTCACTCTCAGGTACCATCTTGGGCACTCTGGTGCGGACCCAGAGGTCTGCCTCCTCAGCAAACTTCCTGAGGTCAGTAAGCTTGCTATCCACTAAGTGCTGGAGCAGTTCAGTAAAACAAGTATTGAGCGTGTACTCCCTCAAAATCAAGTTGTACAGCTCAACATAATCATCAGCTTTACTGCCCCTCACCCAGCCCTTCGGTGCCTTGCTGGATCAGTCTAAGAAATCCACCCAAGACTGGTTTGAGAGTTTGTGTCTGTCCCTGAACCTCAGATGGTGCCTCTTACGGGTCAGCCCAAATTTAGCAACAAGTATTGCTTTCAATGGGGCATACTTTGTCTGGTTACCCACCTCAAGGGTGAAAAGTGTGTCCCTCCCCACTGTAGACATGTGTTTCCATAAACTACCCCCCCCCAGTTCTCTGGGACCTCATATGCAGAAAACCACTTCTCTATATCACATCCCACCACATAACTGGGCACGAGGTCTTGTGGTATGTGGACCCTTACCTCTCCAGTGAACACTGTGGATATGATGCCACCATTTCTGCGGGACTCTGAGGATTGTTTCAGCATCAGGTTCAGCTCCTTGGACTCAGTGTTGAATATAAGCAGACATGTAGGACACAGTGTCCCTGGTGAATGCTCCTGCCTCCAGCTAACAATTGGCTCTAGTCTTCCAAACCTCCAGTACCAATCACCACAGTGCTACCCTCTTCCCCCATGCCTGAAACACCTCGACCACTCACCAAAATCACCGCCATCCATGGGTTTCTCCCATCAAGCCACTGACAACCTGCCAACATAGCTCCTTTACGACCCCTCTAAACATACCTCTTATTGGCCAATGCAGCATTTTTTTTACTTCACCATTTGCCATTTTCTACCATAATTGCATGTTTAGACACCTTCAGAACACCGGTTTTAGTAAAACACTTTGACCTCTCCTTCCTAGAACCCTGCAGCCTTCTAATCTTAATCTTATCCCCCACCTGAAATTGCATATCCCTTACTTTATTTACATCATCATACCTCTGTTTACTTTTCCACTGAGCATCCTCAACTCTAAGACATACCTCTCTCAAGTGTGTCATCTTTACACTGGTGTTTACGTGATCCATTACACAGCCAGTATTAATCTTTCCAGAAGAATACCTATCCTTCGACAGCACAAATGGAGTAACACCAGTCTTGGAATGTGGAGTATTATAACTCCACAAGCGTTTCTATACAACATCCACAACATCTCCACATGAGGAAACCACCATTTGAACCGTCTCTTTCAACATCCTATTCACCCTTTCCACCATGCCATTGCCTTGTGGATTGCACAATGCCACTGACAAATGCCTAATCTCAAAAGATGACAAGAATGACTCCATGGCCTGAGATCTGAGCTGGACCCCACTGTCCAAAACCAACACTTTGGAACACCTTCCCTTCAAAATAAATCCTTCAAGCATTCAATGACGACACACGTACCGGGTTCCTTTCAAAACGTGCACTCCACCCATTTAGAAAAATAATCCACCACCAAACCATACCCCAAACTAGGATCAAGATTATACATGGGCCCTGTAAAATCCATGCCCAGTTTCTCCCATGCACCACCAGGAAATTCCACTGGACAAAGAGGTGTGTTAAACATGCCAACCGTTTTGTCCGCCTCCCTACAATTCGAACTGCCAACAAATGCTTCCACCTCGGCATCCATACCTAGTCACCAGTAATACATACAAAGCCTCTTCTTGGTGCCAGTCATGCCTCTATGAACATGATAAGCAAACATTACTAATCGTGATCTCAGCTCCAACAGCAGAATCAACAAATTTTCCCTCAGAACCAAATCTCCTTTAATAGTGAGTTCATACTTCACTGTGTACAATAACTCAATTCCTTTATTTAAACTCATCTCTTTAGGCCAGCCTTTGACAATATAATTCCTCAGTGCCACTTGACAGTCATCTTGCTCTGCACGCTGGTTCCATTTCTGCAAATTAATGGCATCATCCACAGTGACAAATCTGTCAACCAACCCTACAACACACTCTCCGTCTTCCAAACCTAGACTGCTAACTTGCTCACTCAAGGGACACTTGGTAAGAAAATCCGACCTGGTATTTTTCCCTCACAGGATGTACTTGACTTCGCAGTTATACTCATACATTTTAGCCAATAATCTCACCAATCTAGTACTGGAACTCGCTTCCTGTCCACTTACGCAAGTGCCTGAATTTTCTCAAGTTCAGGAAATTTCTGAAAACTGAACTTTTTAACAACTGATCGCCTGCTCCCACCTCTGTCCCTCCGTCTATAGTGCGGAGATACCCCTCCGGGAGTGATTCCTGCGCTCTATAAATCCTTCATTCATTCATTCATTCATTCACTAGCCCTATTGAGACTTTTCTCAGAAAACAAATTAATCAATGGCTTGTGGTCAGTTACTAAGAAGAACTTCTTCCCCCACAAAAATGTAGAGAAATGTTTCGTAGCCTAAACACAAGCCAACACCCCTCTTTCAATGGTGCAGTAGTTGCGCTCAGCTTTAGAAAGCTGTTGGTGTATTCTTTCACTTCCACAGTCTGAGTGAGAACTGCTCTCAAACCAACTCCACTGGCATCAATGGTCGCACCGGACTGAAATTCATCTCTGAAAGTGCTAAGAGCCTGAGGTTTTCTAACAGGGGCTTTCAAATTCCGTACATTCTTCAGCCCCCCAAACATACTGAATACCTTTGCGCACAAATCTCCTTAGGGGTTCAGTTTGCAATGCAAAATTATATATAAAATGTGAGTAATACTCACACAGTCCTAAAAAAGATCTTAACTGGTCACCAGGTGCAGGACTACTTTTAATGGCATCCACTAGGTCAGCTTTAGGTTTAATCCCATCTCCTGATACACGGTCACAGGTTTAATCCCATCTCCTGACACGCGGTCACTCAAATATTCTACTTCCTGAACCATAAACTTACACTTATCCTTTCATACTGCAAACCCATGCTGTTCCAAGGCCTCAGTCACCCTTTCCAACACCTGTACTCCATCTTCAACTGTATCTGGCAAAGACAAGGATATCATCTTGGTAGGCAAGTACATTTTTAAAATTCCCAAACATTCTAGACATGAATTTTTAAAACTCAGGTGCCGCTGAGGCTAGCCCAAATTTGCATAAGCAGAAATTGGAATGCACCAAAGTAGGTGTTAAACGCCGCCAAGGATTGTGATTCTTCAACCAGTTCTACCTGATAATAGGCGGCTCCTAGGTCAAGAGAAGAAAACACTTTCACCCCCAACTGAGCTAACAGCTTTTTCAGCTCAACCATACTGTAGCTTTCAATGGCGTTGACATCCAACTCCATCTTGGCAGTCAAGAGTCACAGGCACACAAAATGTGAGGCAGAAATCGAATTTGGAAAAATGTTAAATTTTAAAAACTCTGAAAAAAACCTGATCCGATGTGCTCAAGCATTGCAGCACACCCAGATGCGCTAGGTGTCTCGTGTGGGAACCCTATGATGAAGCATGCCATTAACTAGTGTTAGTGGGTGAGGGTTCTTTTAAAAACCTAAAGAGTTTCCCAATGCACGTGAGAAAGGAGCATCTCAAGATGTTTCGAACTTTGGTAGCAAGCTCGTTTTCATTGGTTTGTTAGCAAAGTGGTCCTCCTCATCCTGCTGTGCTGCAGCTTGCAATTATCGGACCTTCTCCCAGGCTCTGAGGGCTATCTGATACTCCAACTTTAAAGTGCCCTTAGCTGGTCTCGGTCCCCTCTCCCTTTTCAGCTTTTTCAGCTCAACCATACTGTAGCTTTCAATGGCGTTGATATCCAACTCCATCTTGGCAGTCAAGAGTCACAGGCACACAAAATGTGAGGCAGAAATCGAATTTGGAAAAATGTAAAATATGGTCAATCAAGGACAATTGAGCAAAAAATGTAATCTGGTATTGTTAGCCCTGGCATCCTTGGTGTGGTTTTCCCCTAACTTTTTGCCTTCAATCCTCTTGTTTTTGCTGGCCTTAGGACTCGGCACACTTTACCACTGCTAACCAGTGCTAAAGTGCTTGTGCTCTCTCCTTAAAACATGGTAGTATTGGCTAATTTTATACCCAATTGGCATATTTAATTTACTTGTAAGTTTCTAGTGAAGTGGCACTGCCTGTGACCATGGCTTGTAAATTAAATTATACGAGTGGGCCTGCAGCACTAATTGTGCCACTCACTTGAGTAATACTTTAAAAATGTCTCAGGTCTGCCATTGCAGCCTTTGTGTGCAGTTTTAAACTGCCATTTTCAGGCCCTACCTTCCTTTTTAACACATGTAAGTCACCCCTATGGTATTACCGGCCCTGGACAGTCAAGACGGCAGTGTGCAGTGTACTTAAAAGGTTGGACATGTACTTTTAAGTTTTACATGTCCTGGTAGTGAAATCTGTTTTCACTACTGCAAGGCCTACCTCTCCAATAGGATAACATTGGAGTTAACATATTACATTTAATGAGCTGTAATTTCCAAATGGGAACAGGTCACCAGTTCATGTTTGGAGTCTTTGGAAATATAATGAAAAATCCTCTGTTATGGTAAAGTTGGAATTTAAATTAAGTTTTTGAAAATGCCACTTTTAGAAAGTTGGGATTTTCCTGCCTTAGCCATTTAGTGCCTGGAGCCTAACTCTGGGTCGCATGACTAGGCATTGTTGAAAGTTGGACTTTGTGTATTTCTCCTAGACAGCCACACACAACAGAGTGCTTACGTGTGCCTGGATGGGGCATCACTGGCAGCATCGGGGGAGGATTTGGGCACAGCCCTACTTACACTTGAATAGGCTGTGTCCTGCCTCCACACAAAGGGCTACATACCCCCTGCAGTTAGTCTGGAGCCAGTACAAGGAAGTCAGGAAGCCTGTGAATTTCAAAGGGAAACCACTAGAAGCTTCGCCCATTTCAAAGGAAGGCCCAGGTATAAATATTGGACTTCAGACACCAACATTTCAGGACCGGTAGACTCTGCCAAGAAGAAGGACTGCTGTGCTGCTGAAAGGACTGCTCCTCTGCTGGACTGCTGCTCTGAAGGACTGCTGTCCTGCTGTCCTGCTGTGCTGACCTGCAGCTTGCTGCCCTCTCGCTTGGATGAGAAGGTTTTGACCTACATTTGTTGAACCCAGGACCCCACAGTGACACCGAGGGCTAATTATCTGGCCTCCTGACTAGAGCCTCAGGGACAGAAGACTCCAACAACCTTGAACCCAGGACCCGGACTCTGCCAGCTGTGAGTCCTACTCTGCCAAGTGGTGCCTCCCCAGCCCTGGACTCTTGGAAGTGGGCCTGAATTTCTCTTCCAGCCCATCTGTGAATCCAGCAGAACTGATGAATCTCCTCTGCAGCAGAGCGTAACCCCGTGCAGAACCAAAGCATTGCCTCTGCTGCAAGGATTCTCCCAGTGCAAGGACTCCACATCTCTTCGCAGCCAACATCGGAACCGCCACTGTGTGACGCCTCCCCAACGCAGGCCCTCGCATTGCAAATCTCTTGTCAACGGCAACCACGACGATGATGCAGGTTCTTGCATCGCAGCTTCACCTTGGCCATGTCCACGACTCCGGACTTCGAATCAATAGCCCTCGTCAACGGTATGCTCGACGATGACACAGGACTAGGGGTGGCCGGAATTTGCGTAGTCGCGTTACGCAAAGTTCCGTGAAACGGTAAAAAATCTCTGCGAGCACGCAAAAGTTCAGCGAACACGCGGAATTGCTTGTTCCGCCCGTTCGCGATGCTTTTTTCCTGTTCGCGAACGCTGTTTACGTGCTCGGGGGGAAATATCTTGCGAACACGCACTTTGAAAGCGCGAACAAGCAAAAAATTCTGCGAAGCCGCGGAATTTTTGGCAATTCTGCGTTCTCCGCGGAACGCGAAATTACCCAAATTCCGCAAATTCCGCCAGCGGAAAGGAATTTACCGCCCAGGCCTACACAGGACCTCAATGCACTGTCTTCAGAACTGACACATTGCCTCAGCTGCACAATGCTTCCTTGGCGCAGGATCTTGCAATGCTCTGCAATCAGGATTTAGGGTACTTTTGTTCAGTGGGCCTAACTGGGTCCCCATAATCGGCCCGTGCGCCATTGTGGTCGGCCTGAATTTGTGACTTTTTCCTGGTTTAGCGCAACCAGATATCCACAGTTGGCACTTTTTTCTTTCTGGCGCTAGGTTCACTGAAATCTTTAAAATTGCATATTTCCGGTTCTACCACTTGGATTTTTGTCCTTTTGGTCTACTTTTATTTATTTAAATTTACTCTATTTTCCTATTCTGGTGTGGGATCCTTTTTGTGGTGTGTTTTCACTTTATTACTGTTTGAAGTGTTGCACAAATACTTTACACACTGCTTATGAGTTAAGCCTGACTTCTCCATGCTAAGCTACGCGAGGGTTGAGCACAGGTTAATTTAGAGATGGCTTGTGACTTCACCTGACAAGGATTGTGGTTTCTGATTGAGTAGGTTTTCACCCCCTTCGATCAGTAACCCACTTTCTTACCTTGGTGATCAGCAGTGAGGATTTGGACTTGTGTTTGTGTAGTGCCATGCAGTAATATGGTGTTACACTAAAAATCCCAGATAAATAATCTGAGATCAATTCGAGTTTTAAATTCTCCCTGATTGGCCTTTTTGCTTTTTTTCAAATTCACCCTTATCCGACCTAACTGTGCCTCGAACTTCACCTGCAAAGATGGAATTTGAGCTCCTCAATCTGGAGAGCTACACTGTGATTGAGAGCTGAGCTCAAAGAATCTTCCAAGGAGAAGGGGCTGCCCATCAAAAGGAGCACCAAGAAGGCGTAGCTCCAAAAGGCTCTGAGGGCATGGGTGGAGGCCCACCAGTTGCCAGTCACAACAGAGGACCAGGATGTAGAGAATGATGTGGAGGAGCCAGAGCAGGGTCTGGATACCAGCTCTGGGATGCGGCATTCAGCTGGGGGGGGGGGGTTAATTGACCCTCAGGTTGAAACTCCCTGCTAGAGCAGCGAGCAGTAGGTCTTCTTGAAGCCTGTCCCCGGAGGAGCTTTCAGACAGTGAGGCAGAGAAGGAGTTTAGGCTGCAGGTGGTCCAGTTAAAAATTGAAGCAAGGGGAAAAGAAACTGGCCATGGAGGCAGAACAAAAGAAGGCTGTGCAGAAATAATCTTGGAGGAGAGGAAAATGTTGTTGGCTCATTAACTGAGTCTTAAGGAGATTGACATCAAGGGCAGAGGGACAGGGTCCAGCAGTAATGGTGGCACAGTACCTACAGTGCCCTCTGGAGACAAAAGGGTCCACATCCCTAAAGGTATGGTGCCTGACTTTGTTGTGGGGGATGCCATTGACAAGCGGTTTGAAGCCTATGAGGTAGCTTTACAGATGCATAGGATCCCTGAGGAAGATTGGGGGGCTAGCCCTTGAAAGCACATCCCTCGTGAGGGGAGGAATGCCCTACTGGCCCAAGAGAAGGGGGACAGGATGAGGTAATATGGAAAGATGACAGGAAATATGGCATCTCCCCTTAGAAGTATAGGTAGAAGTTTAGGGACAACCGGAAGCTGGACCAACAGTCCTGGGTGGATAGTGTTTATTCCTTTTGCAAGGCACTGGATGGGTGGGTGAAGGGCAGTGAAGTGCAGGATTACCAAGGGCTGTATAACTTGATTGCAAAATAGAACATGTTCAGTCTTTGTTTTGCAGATCGGTGCCAACACTGTATTGATAGTAAGCTCATTGACCCCAGGGAGCTTACTAAGGAGGCGGCCCACTGGTTCAGCACAAGGGTCCACTAGAAGGCATCTGAGGAGGACCACCACAAGGGTGGGCAGACTCCCCATCAGAGGAAGGAGTGAGTAGACAAACATAAAAGCAAGGAGTTCTCTAAAGGTCCCAAACTAGTTCTAAGGGTCAGGTCTCCCAAACCCTGCCTGAACAGAAAAATAAGTGGTTCCCTGATAATAAGTCCTCAGGGAAGACAATGCCTAAGTGTTGTGAGTGCCAACAGGTTGGGCACTACAAGTGGGATGGCAAGTGTCCCATGTGGGCACAGCTCCCCACTGGTAGGCCCACACCGGGACTGACTGGTGTAGCACTTGGGAGAGGAGACTGTCCGAGATAGTATGGGAGATAGCGGCGAGGTTACCTTAGTGTCCCTAGGTGACAGAGAGGTGGTGCAAAGGGCTCACATGCCTCGTAACACTACGAAATACAGGCAGTGGATGACCATCAATGGGCAGGGGGTGGAGGCTCTGAGAGACACTGGAACCAGCATAATAACCGTCAGATGTCATCAGAAATCCTCACAGCAGGTTATCACTAATGCATTCCACCAGGTTACTGTAGCTGACAGCCATTACAGTCACTATCCAGTGGCTCTAGTTCCCTTTGAATGGGGGGGTATCATGTTTCTTGAGGGTAGCTGCGAGTCCATCCATGCCTGTTGACTGTCTGCTTGGCAATGTCCTAGAGCACACCATCTGGAACATCTGGAAGGAGGTGGAGTTCACATTCCACTTGGAGATATTAGGGTTGCCTGAGTGGGTGTGCCTGACCACACAGTCCATGACCACCCATGAGGGTTGTCAGGAGGACCTGGAGCATGGACGAATGTCCCAGATGCCTGCCAAAAAGAGGAGGAGCAAGGGCCGTGGAAAACCCGCTCCTGAAACTCCCACGGTCTGGGAGGAGGCTGAGCTTGAGGGTGATGCCCCAGAACCTACAGGGGAGGACATTGCCTCCATGGGGAACCTACCTGAACTGACCAACCGGCAGAAGGAAGGAGGTCCAACCAAGGATGAGTTCTGCAAGGCACAGCTGGAGTGCCCTACTCAGAAGGGCCTATGGTGGCAAGCTGAGGACCAGGCAGCTGGCGATAACTCTGGTTATCTCAGGATCTATTGAGAGAATGGTCTCCTGTATAGTGAGCCTAAAGTTCCCGAGCCTGGTGCAACCCATGTGTTGGTGGTCCCCCAGTACTACAGGGTCTTCCTACTGGAGCTGGCTCATGATGATCCCCTGGCAGGTCATTTAGGACAATGGGGCAAGATAAGACCTTTGAAAGGCTTGTCACCAACTTTTATTGTCCCCGGATGAGGATGGCCTCAAATGCGGTCTGCTGCTCATGCCCTTCCTACCAGGCAAGTAAGGAGGCAAGAACAAGGCTCACCTGCAGCCATTCCCTGTCATTGGCACCCCCTTTGAACATGTGGGCATTGACATTGTTGGGTCTCTGAACCCCAAGGTAGCACTTGGCAACAGGTTCCTCCTGGTCTCGGTGGACCATGCCACACGGTACCCAGAGGCTATACCACTGAGGACTGTGACTGCCCCTGCAGTGTCCAGGGCACTGATGGTGATCTTTACCCATGTGGGGTTCCCCAAAGAGGTAGTGTCTGACCGGGGTACCAATTTCATGTCTGCATACTTGAAACCCAAGTGGAAGGATTGTGGGGTATCCTATAAGTTCTCCACACCCTACCATCTCCAAACTGACAGTCTTGTTGAGAGGTTAAAGAAGATGATCGTGGGCCTATCAGAGTCCTTGATGCGGAAGTCGGACATCCTCCTGCCATGCCTGTTGTTTGCCTACTGGGAGATACCACAGAAAGGGGTTAGATTCATCCCCTTAGAGCTTCTGTGTGGTCACCCTGTGTGAGGGCCTCTCAGTCTGGTAGAGGACGGTTATGAGCAAGCTCCCAAGAAGGCCCCCAGGATGTGGGAAGCTACATGCTTGTTCTCTATGCCCATATGAAGCGCGCCTGGAAGAAGGCTAAAGAGAATCTAGAAGCCAGCCAGGAGGTCATGAAATGGTGGTACGGCCAGAAGGCCACTTTGGTCGAGTTTCAGTGTGACCAAAACGTGTGGGAGATAGAGCCTGTGGAGCCCAGGTCCATACACGACTACTGATCTGGGCCCTATGAGGTGGAAGAGTGCAAGAGTGAAGTCACCTAGCTGGAGAACCTCAAGACTCCTAAGAACCCATTGATGGTTTTGCATTTCAATTGCCTCGAACCTCACTTCAAGAGGTCCGAAGTAACTATGCTCATGGTCACAGATGATGCAGTGGAGGAGGAGTGTGAGCTTCTCCCCGACTTTCTTTCTTCCAAGAAGCAAAATGGATCAATGGAGGGTGTCAGCCTCTCCCCTAACCTGACCCTGAAGGAACAGAGAGACTGCCACAAGTTGCTGGGGCAGTTTGCCTCTCTCTTCTCCATTACTCCAGGACTCACTACATGGTGCACCCATGCTATTGATACTGGGGACAGCAGTATGCCTGTGAAGATTAAAATGTACAGGCTATCTGATAAGGTGACAGCCAGCATAAAGGAGGAAGTCTCCAAAAGGCTGGAGCTGGGGGTCAATGAGCCCTCAAACAGTCCTTGGTCCAGCCCAATGGTGCTGGTCCCCAAGACTGCTCCTCCAGGTACCCCCCAGAACATAGGTTCTGTGTGGATTACTGAGGGCTCTATGCCATCACCAAGATTGACGCACACCTCATCCCCCGAGCTGATGTGTTGAGGAACTTAGCAGCTCCCAACCGATCTATGAGCTCATTTTACTTCACGTCTGGGTACTGGCAGATTGCCTTGACCAAGGGGTCCAAAGAGAGGTCCGCATTCTCTACCCCAGAAGGACACTTCCAGTTCTGAGTAATGCCCTTCGGGTTGAAGGACACCCCTACTACCTTCCAGAGGCTGGTCAATCAGGTCCTGACTGGATTGGAGAATTTCAGTTCAGCCTATCTAGATAACATTGGGGTCTTCAGTTCTAGCTAGGAGGACTACCTGTGCCACCTCAGGGAACTGCTTCAGGCTCTGCAGAGTGTATGCCTGACTATCAAGACCAGGAAGTGTCAGATAGGGCATGGTTCAGTGGTCCACTTGGGACACCAAGTGGGAGGAGGCAAGGTGAAGGCTTGGGAACCCCTCAAGACCCAGACAGAGGTGAGGGCCTTTTAAGGCCTCGCCGGGTACTACAGGAGATTCCTCAAGGTCTATGGCATCATTGTTGCTCCCTTGACAGAGCTGACTTCTAAGAAGCAGCCCAGACAGGTGATCTTGGATGGCGGCATGCCAGAACACTTTTGACACCCTGAAGAAGGTCATGTGCACAGCATCCGTGCTCAAGGCCCCTGACTTCTCCAGAGAATTCATTGTGCAGAGCATGGCATAGGGGCAGTGTTCTCACAGCTAAACGAAGAGGGCTTGAATCAACCTGTAGCTTTCATCAGTAGGTGGTTACTTCCCAGGGAACAGAGGTGGAGTGCAATAGAAAGGGAAGCCTTTGCAGTGGTCTGGACACTGAAGAACTTGAGACGCTAACTATTTGGTGCTCACTTCCTGGTTCAGATAGATCACAGACCCCTCAGATGGCTAATGTAGATGAGGGGTGAGAATCCCAAACTGTTCAGGCGGTCCATCTCCCTGCATGGAATGGACTTTAAGGTGGAACACCATCTTGGAACAGACCAGCCAATGTTGATGGTCTCTCCAGGTTCTTACGCCTTAAAGATGAAAACTCCCAGGGGGAGGGTAATTCTCCTTACATTCAGCTGGGGGCACATGTTAGACCTGGCATACCTGGTGGTGTTTTCCCCCTAACTTTTTGCCTTCAACACTCCTGTTTTGCTGACTTCGTTTTCGCTGACCTTAGGACTTTGCACATTTTACCAGTGCTAGCCAGTGCTTGAGCTTTCTCCTTAAAACATAATAGAATTGGCTTACACCCAATCGGCATATTTAATTTACTTGTAAGTCCCTAGTAAATTGGCACTACCTGTGCCCAGGGCCTGTAAATTAAATGCTACTAATGGGCCTGCAGCACTGATTGTGCCACCCACTTAAGTAGCCCTTTAAACATGTCACAGATCTACCATTGCAGCCTATGTGTGCAGTTTTAAACCGCTATTATGGCATGGCAAAATAAACCTTTTGCCAGGCCCAAACTTTCCTTTTTCGTACATGTAAGTCACCCATAGGGTAGGCCCCGGATAGCCCAGGGGCCAGGGTGCAGTGCATTTAAAAAGTTGGGCATGTATTTTTAAGGTTTGCATGTCCTGGTGGTGAAAAACTCTTACATTAGTTTTTCACTACTGCAAGGCCTACTTCTCCCATAGAATAACATTGGAGTTAACTTAATACATTTAATAAGCTGTAACGTTCAAATGGGAACAGGTAACCAGTTCATGTTTGGTGTCTTCGGAATTGTAATGAAAAATCCTCTCATATGGTGAAGTCGGAATTTAAATTACAATTTTGAAAGTGCCACTTTGAGAAAGTTGGCATTTTCCTGCCTTAGCTATTTAGTACCTGCATTTTCAAAATTGTAACTTAAAATCCGACTTTACCCTTAAAGAGGATTTTTTTATTTCCTAATTCATTACCAGGGCCTTCAGAAAGTGGAATCAGAGAGAACATTACTCACTAGGTCCCATAATTTTTCAGGGCCTAGTGCTGGTGATGGAAAATCTATTTATAGCTTTAGAAGCAAGCCTGCCATTTTGTATCCTGGCAGGCAACTCAGCGAAAGCCACACTATTGCACGAGAGAGTGGTGCTGCAGTGTTTTCTCCTTCTCTGGGGAATTTTTTTTTTTACTTAGAAACAAGTGCTTGTAACATGTGGTGCTCAGAATTATGTTTTTAGGCTCTGTAATGCCTTTTCATTTCAAAAGTAATTCATTTTCCCTGGCAACTGCCTGGATCAGCAGTTTGCCCTGTCAAGTTGTTTCAGGATAGCACCTTCATTGTTTTACCAGTAAATGCAATGTCAGCATGGAGATAAACTATCAGGAAAAGAGGGATGTGATTGTTTGTAATAATGATAAAAGCAAAGAAGCAGCGACAAAAAAATACCATAACTCCCATTTCTACAAATGTTGCTGCCCCTAGATCACCTGCATATCCTTTGCCTTGGTTCTACCAGTTTGTGCTTTCTGATTCCTTCTGCCAAAAAGTGACCAGATTTGACTGGGCAAAGTTTTATGCCGATGCCCTTGCAAAGCTTCCCAAACACTTAGGACCTGATTACGAGTGGGTCGGTTAATTCCGACCCATGCGTAAACGCCTGTTCACACATGGGTCGGAATTATGAGTTTTAAGGGATTTAAAGCATTCGATAATTATGGGATGTGTTAAATAACTCAACCTTTGTTAAATCTTGGCAGGTCAAACCTGTCGAAATGTAACAGGGGAAAAGCATACAATATTTGCTGTATCATACGGATTTTGGTGCGTTAAGCACCAAAATTCGCATGTTATTCCCCACAAACACGTAATAGGTGTTATTTATCGCTCCCTGTGGTATCATTATTTATCAGGTGCGTTACATAGCACCTTACCTCATAATCAGGCCTTTAGTCCCAGATGTGTACACGGAACACCAGGGAAAGCTTCACTGTGCCTTCTCCAGTGACCTAGCATTATTTCAAACAGTAAAAATTGCTGAAATCAAACTACCATGGACAGTGGACAGCAATCACAATTTAATACATCATGGATAAGAAAAGGATAGGTTGCATTACGGCAGATAGTAGGTACAGTAATAAATGTAAAGAAGCAGATATGACTGACACACTCTTCTCTCTTGCAAGGAATTACTGAAAGCTTTTGAAAATGAAGCCAAGAAGACTGGAAGACCCAGGCTGCTGCTCTCCGCAGCTGTGTCAGCTGGCAAATCAACTATTGATAACGGATATGAAATTGCTGAGATTGGGAAGTAAGTACAGCAATTCCAGCCTGGATTACTAGAAAAGTGTAAAGACTAAATACCTCATTTTAGAGTTGAGTGGTATTGGAATTTCTGGATGGGAAATTTATTGGTAAAACATAATACAGTGTTCAATTCATTTATATGAGGAAATTTCACTGGCAGAAGTTCATCTAGATTTAGCTCCTCCTCCTGAAATTGGAGGTGTTATATTTACCACCCAACTCTAAATCAGACCCAGAGACACAGGCCCCAACAGGGTCTGTGTTTTTTACTACATGGTAAAGTCTATTGAACTAAACGTGATGGGTTCTGCCCAACAGGAATTTAGTGCTGCACACTTGTCCAGAAAAATATACAAGGTACAGAAGTCATAAAGAGACTTCGGGATTGTGCAGGCACAACACCTGGAAGGTGCTTAAAACGAAAGCCTTCGGTATAGAGAAGTCGAAGCTTGATATTGCAGCCATTGGGGCTCTCTGCTCTGTCCCTAGCATGGCAGAAAGTCCAGCTACTCCATCCACCCAAGCCACTAGTTTGTGATTTTTCTAAAACACAGAAGGCTTATTAACAAATGTTGTAGATGTTAGTAGTACCTCATGCAAATAACACCAGCCCCATCAGAGCCATCCTTCTCACCTCTTTGAAAACCTGCTAATTTCAAAAATGAAAATCCACAATGGCCATATAGATTTATTTCTTCTCTCCCTTTCACCTGTTGGAATCACCTCAAAAAAGTTGGACCGTCTCTCCCTCAACTAAGGCAAGGTGGTATCTCCAAAAGGAGATTGCACAAACATAAAAAAAAAATACAAAAATGCCTTTTGAAACGCAATTTACTCATTGTATTTCTTTCTTACATTTATTGTCTCACCCTTCTTTAGAGAGCTTTGTGATTGGAAGGGCCTGGAGAGCAGGACAACAGAGGAGGGATGAATGGTCTCAGGGGAATTTAATAGAAAATACTCTGTACACTTGGTGGAAGAGGTGAATCTTCATTACTTTGCATTACAGTCTGAAGTCATACCTGCCAGAGATCTTGCACAGCACTCCTTTTGTGCCCTGGTTGCCTAGAGAACTCATACGCATTATTACACTGGCACAACAAAAGGCTTCAGCTTACAGGGCAGCCTCTTGTGTCTTACGGTCATACTGCCAGAGAAAATCTATCTATACAAATAGTGATGGTGTGATGAGTTGTGACTTGCATGAGGTTCGGGTACAGAAAACCTGCTCTGTAACACATTTTTACGAATAATGCTTTGGCAGATTTTTTTTACACCATATCAGTTCACGCTTGCAAGGAATTGGGTTACTGGTTGAGGGAGGTGGAAGCCCCACTTAGGCAACAACCACAATGCATGGCAGGGTGAACCACAAAAGTCACTCAATTAACCTGTGCTTAACCCTCTGGTAGCCTGGCACAAAGCAGTCAAGCTTAACTTAGAGGCAAACTGTATAGTATTTATGTAGTGCACAAACAGTAATAAAGTGAAAACACAACACAAGAAAAATCGCAAACCAATTTAGAAAAAAAATAGGTTAAATTTGAATAAATAAACTGATATCAGAACAACAAAAATCCCATCAGTGAAACCAGAGATATCTAGTTTTATCGTTTCTAGTGAAAATAGTGCCTAAAAGCACAAAGAGCCACATGCGGTCATCTGATCATGCTGAATCGGGGAAAGTCACAAGTTTAGGCAAACTGCGATGGAGCACGGGTCTGATATAGGGAGCAGATTAGTCCTGCTGAAAAGCTACCTACAAAGTTTGGCGCGAACAGTTCCATTTGAGTTGGAGGAGACGATGAGGAGCAGGTAGAGTGTTGCGGATGGTCATCACTATAACATGCAGAGCAGGCTGGGCATCGTGAGCTGTCATCCTTGTAGTATGAAGAGCCAGTGGGTGTTGCGGACTGTCGTGCTGTAGCTTCAGGTTGGCTGTCATTGCTGTAGCTCAAAGCGCAGCTATCACATTGCCGATCTTCATTGGTGGTGGTTGTAGCATGAAGAGGAGGTCTCACCGGAGCATCACATTTGAGGTTGTCAGAGGCAGCAGATCCTTGGTGCGAACGGCCTATTCACGGTCACAAGGAGCCCAAACCTCAGGATTTTCAACATTTCTTACAGAGGAGTACACTCTAATGCCAGCCAAAGGTCCAGAACCTGGAGAGACACCTCATGGCGATCAGGGACTCACTCACTCCAGCAGAGGCCAACAGGGTCAGGCAGGTCCAGTTGCAGGTCCAAGCAGTTCCAGTTGCAGCAGATCATCTGGGCAGTTACAGGGAGGCCTATGGAGCTTGTTTTGTTCCTGTAGCTCACATAGGAGGTCAGCAAATGACCCTCGGAGTCCCTCTGGGTTAGCCTGGGATGAAGGTAAGCATGTCCACATTTGCTTCTTACACAGCAAGGCAGACCTTCAAGCAGCAGGACAGTCCTCTGGCAGCAGGGATGTCCTTCTTCTGCACCTTCCACAGGTCCAGCAGTGTTCTGAAGAGCCACTCTGGAGGTTCAATATTTATACCCAGTGCCAGGCTTTATTAACCCCTTCCATGCGCAGGACGGCTGGGAGCCGTCCTGCGCCACTGTGCTCGTGTGCGCAGGACGGCTCCCGGCCGTCCTCGCACATGGCAGGGGAATTTCCTCAGGTGCAGGCACCAGAGGGATTTCCTTCCCCCAGCTCCTGAGGCTGTCTCTTTTGTTTCTGTGCAATGAAGATCAGCGCGCACGTCGCGCTGATCTCATTGCACAGAAACCGAAACTGAAATGAGCCAATAGGCTCATTTCAGTTTTACTTTCTACGTGCTCAGGGAGCTATCTCAGCCCCCTGAGCACGTAGAAAGTCAGGAGAGGTATCATTGGAAAGGGGAGAATCCCTCCTTTCCAATGGTACCCCTCCCTAGTGGATCCCTCCTTGGGGATCCCCCTCCTGGGATCCACCCACTAGACTCCAGGGAGGGGGGGGAGCGGCCCCCATGGGCAAGGGCCTTAGCTCCCCCATATAAAATTGGGTGAATTCAGTCTTTCTGCCTCCCCTGGAGGGCAGATGGGGGCAGTAGCCCCCAATCTGCCGGGGGGGGTGGATTAGAAAGCCCACTAGATACCAGTGATTTTTTACCCAATAATAATTAGAGGGGGGGGGCTGCCCTCATATGGGCATGCCAATGCCCCCACCCCGCAAAATTACAGTCTTTCTGCCCCCCCCTGAGCCCCTTGAGCCCACTAAGCGCCTGGGATTATTATTTTTTGTATATATGTAGGGGTGGGGGCTGCCCAGAATGGGCATGTCAAAGCCCCAACTCCCCCCAAAAAATGCTAAAGTCTTTCTGCCCCCCCCCTGGGAGGCAGATGGGGCAATAGCCCCTTATCTGCCCCTGCCGGGGGGCAAAAGCCCACTAGCCACCAGGGATTTTTTTTTCTCCAAAGTTCGGGGTGGGGGCTGCCCAGAATGCGCATGCCAATGTCCCCACCCCCCATAAAAAGATGCCACAGTTTTTCTGCCTCCACCCCCCAGGAGGCAGATGGGGGCAGTAGCCCCTGATCTGCCCCCGAGGGGGCACAGAGGCCACTAGGCGCCAGCGATTATGCTGGCTTTTTTATACGTACGGGTGGTGGATGCCCAGAATGGGCATCCCAATGCCCCCACCACCCCAAAAGAATAGCCACAGTCTTTCTACCCCCCCTTGGGGGCATATCGGGGCAATAGCCCCCAATTTCTCCCCTCCCCAGGGCGGCAGAAAGCCCACTAGGCACTCGCTTTTTTTCGGAATGTGCGTACCTGTGGATTTTGGGTCCTAGCGCAGCCGGCACCTAGGGAAACATGGCAAACCTGTATATTTTTGAAAACTAGACGCCAAGGGGAATCCAGGATGGGGTGACTTCTGTGGCTCTCACTAGGTTCTGTTACCCAGAATCCCTTGCAAACCTCAAATCTTGTAAAAAAAAAACCATTTTCCTCACATTTCAGTGATGGAAAGTTCTGGTATCTGCGCAGATCCACAAACTTGCACCCACCCAGCATTCCCCAAAGTCTTCCGATAAAAATGGTACCTCACTTGTTTGGGCAGGCTTACTACCTGCGACAGGAAACGGCCCAAAACGCAACGTGGACACACCACATTTTTACAGTGAAAACTGACCCTTTTTTTACAAAGTGCCTAGCTGTAGATTTTGAACCCTAGCTCTGCCGGCACCAAGGGAAACCTAGCAAACCTATACATTTTTTAAAACTAGACACCCAGGGCAATCCAGGATGGGGTGACTTGTGTGGCTCTCACCAGGCTATGTTACCCAGAATCCCTTGCAAACCTCAAACTTTGTAAAAAAAAAAACACATTTTCCTCACATTTCTGTGATGGAAAGTTCTGGAATCTGCGTGGATCCACAAAATTCCACCCACCCCGCATTCTCCAAAGTCTTCCGATAAAAATAGTACCTCACTTGTGTGGGTAGACCTAGTGCCCATGACAGGAAACGGCGCAAAACGCAACGTGGACACACCACATTTTTACAGTGAAAACTAACCCTTTTTTTGCAAAGTGCCTAGCTGTAGATTTTGAACAATAGCTCTGCCGGCACCAAGGGAAAACTATCAAACCTATACATTTTTTAAAACAAGACACCCAAGGGAATCCAATATGGGGTGACATGTGTGGCTCTCACCAGGTTATGTTACCCAGAATCCCTTGCAAACCTCAAACCTAATTTAAAAAAAACACATTTTCCTCACATTTCTGTCATGGAAAGTTCTGGAATCTGCGTGGATCCACAAAATTCCACCCACCTCGCATTCTCCAAAGTCTTCCTATAAAAATAGTACCTCACTTGTGTGGGTAGACCTAGTGCCCACGACAGGAAACAGCGCAAACGCAACGTGGACACACCACATTTTTACAGTGAAAACTGACACTTTTTTTGCAAAGTGCCTAGCTGTAGATTTTGAATCCTAGCTCTGCCGGCACCAAGGGAAACCTAGCAAACCTATACATTTTTTAAAACTAGACACCCAGGGGAATCCAGGATGTGGTGACTTGTGTGGCTCTCACCAGGTTCTGTTACGCAGAATCCCTTGCAAATCTCAAACTTTGTAAAAAAAAAACATTTTCCTCACATTTCTGTGATGGAAAGTTCTGGAATCTGCGTGGGACCACAAACTTCCATGCACCCCGCATTCTCCAAAGTCTCCTGATAAAAATGGTACCTCACTCGTGTGGGTGGGTCAA
Organism: Calotriton arnoldi; assembly: GCA_963921515.1. NCBI lineage: Eukaryota > Metazoa > Chordata > Amphibia > Caudata > Salamandridae > Calotriton > Calotriton arnoldi. Next base: position 100,055 of record CAWUFW010012292.1, read on the forward strand.
GTACCCGCGACAGGCAAGGGCCCAAAACGTATTGTGGAGACATCAAAATTACCTATCACAAAACAACCTGGTTTTGCAAGGGGGGGCACCTGGGTTTTTGGCCCCGGGCTCAGCAGCCATCCAGGGAAACCTACCAAACCCACACATTTCTGAAAACTAGACCCCCTGGGGAGTCCAGTGAGGTTTGGCTTGCATGGATCCCCCAATGATTCCATACCCAGAATCCCCTGCAAATCTCAAACTTAGCTGAAAAAAATCACATTTTCCTCACTTTTCTGTGTGGGAAAGTTGTGGGATCACTGGGCTGACACAAATTCCCTACCACCTAGTGATCCCCCAGGTCCCTTGATAAAAATGGTACCTCACTTGTGTGGGTAGGCATTGTGGCTGCAACAGGAAATGGCTCAAATCGTACGGTGGAGACTTAACAAGTTCCCTCTCATAAAACTACCTGGTTTTGCAGGGGGGGCACCTGGTTTTTTGGCCCCGGGCTCGCGGCCATCTAGGGAAACCTACCAAACCCACACATTTCTGAAAACTAGACACCCTGGGGAGTCCAGTGATGTATGGCTTGCATGGTTCCCCCAACGTTTCCCTACCCAGAATCCCCTGCAAACCTCAAATTTTGCCAAAAAAATGAGTTTATGCCCCTCACCATTAGTAATCATTAGTGTTAGTGGTGTGAAGTCGTCGGGAGCAACAGGGTAGGTTGGGACCTGAGCCTGGAGTGCATTCGAAAGTTGTCAGAGCACAAAATGGTCCATTTGTGTAGCGTGCTGGAACCTCTCTTCCTCCGTATGGGAAAACACATCCCCGTCAGGGAAGAGATCACAGAAGGAGTGTAGGGCATGTTTCATCAGTATGCGCTGGACCAATGCCTCTTCGGTAATGGGGAGCCAGGCGTTCTTTGCTAACGGTATTGCTGGGGAGTAGAGCAACTTCCCCCTAGCAACCATTCCAGTTTTTTCCAGGCCCAACTGGTGGTGGACACTGTTTGTATATCCATTGGATCTAACGATAACCCCATAGGTAGTAGGGCATATAATGGAGTCGGACAGCCAGGTCTTTTTCAGGTGTGGAATAGGGGATACGCGCGTCTGGGTGGTACCAATGCCTGGCAAACTGGCATTGTGTGATCAAATAATATAGTTGTAAGTGGGAAACACTGAATCCACCGCATTCGTATGCTAGTACATACAAGTCGTGACAATGTGCTCTGAAGAGTCGCAAAGAACACGTTAGTGAGTGAAACGGGTACGTTCTGAAAAAGATACAAAAAACGAGGCAGTACTACCATTTTCAAAATTGTAATGCACCCTGCCATTGATAGGGGTAAGCGGATCCATCTGTCTACCTGGTTGGTCAGTCTGTCCACTGCAGGACCATAATTCAGGCGTACTACCTGTTCCTTGTCTTGATGTATATAAACATCCAGGTAATGGACAGAATGCTCGCACCATGTTAGAGGAAACCCACAGTCCACACTTGGCGAGAACATGTCAAGCAAATCCCAAATATACCAATTAAGCAAAAATAAAAGTAGATGGGTTGTGTGTACATGTAATATTGGAGGCTGCATCAGGGCGGCATCGCTGCAGAGAAATTGTAGTAGGCATGACAAAATAGACTGCGAAAGTCTCACAAAATATGGGCATCTATTCAGAGCAAGCAAACAAATCATTCTGATTTCCATTTGGGCTGCAATCTGTGAGTCCAAAGGGGAGTGGCCTGGGTTCCCACAATCCGCGGATGTGTGGTCTTTGGCGTGCTGTTTGCAGAATGTTAGTGTCTGAGATGGAGTATCAAAAAAGTGATTCTTACCGACTACATCATCTCGGAGACGGGCCGGGTACAGCATGCCGTAGTGGAGACCCAATTTGCTCAATGCTGTTTTAGCTTCATTGAACTTACATCGAGCTTCTTGAGCCACCATGGTGAAGTCAGAGAAGAGGGATATGACAGTCCCCTGATAGTGAAGGGGGCTCAGTTTCCATGCCAGACGTAGGGCTGTGTCGCGATCCCTGAAATTCATGAGCCGTGCAATAATCGGATGCAGTGGGGTACCCAGGGCAGGGTGCGGTCCAAGAGATCTATGAGCCCTTTCTACGACAAAGGTTGATGTAAAGTTTGGATATCCCAATAGTTCCAAGAGTAGTTTTTCAACCAAAGGTCTAGGTGCCCTGTGTCTGTTGTCTCTTCTACTCCCAGGATACGTAGGTTATTATGGTGACCTTTGTCTTCCAAGTCTTCATTTTTAATGGCCACTCACTGTCTTGAGTCGTGATTCCAACTTCTCCAGTCACTTCATCGTCGAGATGCCGGCATCCTCTAACCCGGATATGTGTTCCTCCGCTCCATCCAGCCGCGCGTTTTGCCTGTCAATACGTTCCCCTATTCGGTCCAATCGATGCATTAGGGTATCAAAACGCACATCTATTGCCCGGAAGCCAGCCCATAATTCCGCCATGATGGCGTCCACACCTGTTGATTGTGCTGTTTCTGGCCCTCCAGTAACACCACCCTCCATATTTGGCGCCGCCCCGGGGTTCTCAGCTACCTTGGTTTTTTGGAAGGGCAGTTTACGCTGCTTCGGATCTCCTCACACCATTGTTGGGGTTGGTTCAGTGCGACTACTCTTGTACAGGCCTTGTGGTGGCAAATGTGGGTGTGGTCCCGTAAGTGGCACTCGATGTCGTGTCTCAGTGAGGGCTTGCTGCTAGTAGTTCTCTCAGGCTGCAAGATAGTATGTTGCACTGTTGTGGTGCTTGGTGGTTCTCCCAATTAAACAAAAAGGGGGAGAGTGTTGCAGTGGATCAGTAGTGGGCGTAGTTAGTGCCCCACCACTGGGGCACACATAAACCCAGGCAGTAGATGAAGAGGGCTGATGCAGAGTGGCTCCCCTCAGCCAAAGAATAGTCCAGAGCGTAGAGTTAGTCAGGAGCCGACGGGTGGGGGGGAGGGGTTGGGCTCAACTACAGCAAGGACTCATTCATGGGAGCTCTTGGAAATTTGAAAGAGGCGCAGAGATATGCCCAAGGCGTGATGTTATGAAGTCCATGCCATCCTACGGTTTTTATTCTTTTAGAGGTGCCTCCCAGTGGTGGGCCGCATCAGGTGTACAGATGGATGGGGCGGGAGCAGGCCTGAGTTCACAGCTGTATGGGCCACCTGGAGAGTTTCTGCAGGCCTTGTCGCTTCATTCAGGGCAGTTCCCCCCACGTCGTGGCATATCAAGCCCACATAGTGCCGGGTGATACTCGGGCACGTCGGACCGGCAACGACGTCGGGCCGCACTACGCGACTCGCCTGCCACGCTTCTCGGCTCACCTATGGCCCCTATCACTCTGGAGCCTTCAGGAAGCGCTGCGGCAGCTGCATACGTGTCCAATACACTGGCTCCGACAGCCCCCAATGTGTGGCTGTCGCTGCCCCCTCCGCACTAAGGCTTTTGCGGGCAGATTGCTGCAGTGCGAGCGCTGGTTATCAGCCTATGGACCCATTCAGACTGGAGTTAAGGGCCAGGTCCGCCGGAGCTTCAGTGCCACGCGGCCATTACGGTTGCGGGTGTGGCCACGTCCCCTATTCTTTTTAAATAAGCATGTGACTACATAAGATCTCATGCTTTCGAAAGTGAATAAACTAACTGTTTATTCAAATGTCATTAGATCTATCACCTTCCTCCTCACAATGCTCAATAACCACCGATTGATGTCATGTCTTAATTTATTCACATTTATGTAAATAGGTGTAGCTCTTTTGAAGATAGGCTAATGAAGAAAGAAAGTGCCAAGATGAATGCTGGAGAAGAAAATATCACTGAGAAGAAACAATAGTTTCCCAGGGCGAGTATCTTTCATGACTTCACATGTATCCCAACCTTCAGGTCCAGATGGTGATGCAATGTTTCCATCTTCTTTTCCCATATATAAAATACACTGTAATCTAGGTGCCTAGGTGTTTCATAGCCTTAGTCAAGTCTTAAAGGACAACTTGCTAACTAAATGAATGGAGATGACATTAAATATGTTACTACTAAACAAAATGTTGTAAGAGTCTTGTCTGAATTTAGAGGGATTACATTATTTAACTGGACATGCACATATTTTCTGATAATGCACATTTAAGTGATGGGTTGGGTAACTCTGAATGGTAACAGGCCAGAGCCTGAATTATACCATTCGACTAAGCTTTTCTAACATTAATTCACCCTGTTTTGTTGCAGAGTCCTAGACTTCATCAGTGTAATGACCTATGATTTCCATGGAGGCTGGGACACTGTCTCGGGACACAACAGCCCTCTCCATGTAGGGCCAGAAGACAAGGGTGACATGATTTACTTCAATAGTGTAAGAGCAAAACTCAAATCCAGTGCTTCTATCCTTACAAATTAATGTTGTGTCTGAAGGGGCTTCATCACTAGTGACAGTATATGCTTCTGGTATCCACAGGAGTTTGCAATGAAGTACTGGAGAGATAATGGCGTCCCTGCCGAGAAGCTGATGATGGGATTCCCAACATATGGCCGCACCTTTCGACAAATTACCCCAAACGATTGCAGAATTGGTGCCCCAGTCAGTGGTGCTGGCTCTTCCGGAACCTACACCCGCGAAGCTGGATTCTGGGCCTACTATGAGGTGATTTTTTAAGTGATTTCAATCCATATATTTTTCTAAGATTCAACCTGTGTTCAGAATGTGCTACTCTTTTGATTTGCTCTTTCCTGCTCTCGACCACATACAACAAATTACACTTCTGTGCCAACAGATCTGCACCTTCCTGAAAGGAGCCACACTGAAATGGAGCAATGAGCAGAAGGTGCCTTATGCCTGCAAAGACTCTGAGTGGGTAGGCTATGACAACGCTGTGAGCTACGAGGGAAAGGTAGGCCATTGGATCATGCGCATCACTGCATTAACTCAAGATAAGGGAAATTAATACTCATCTTATTAAACGTTTCTCATACTTGTCATTCAAAACTCCTTGCGGCAAGAGCGAGGATATGAATCAAACTCTGTGTTTCCATGTAACCATTTAAACACCAGGTTACTACCAGAGTTTCCCTTTTTTCTAAGAGCTTTCTTTGTTTACGTGCAACCAAAGCTCAGCAACTTAGCACTGCAAAAGGTTTGCTTAGTTAGATATCAGTCAACTGGGACTGAGATTTATGTTTGATATACTATTATTCCATGAATAGTTTGCTTATGACTGGTGCAGCTGCTTTCATGATTTATGGTTAAATGTTTTTTATAATTATAACACTCATCTGTTATGTGATGTTATGTTATGCTATGTTATGTTACGTTACAATATGCAGATTTGCAGAGATCACTATCACCCGGGAGGCTATCCTGGCGCTGAGCAGGTGTGAATCTAGGAACACCTCTGGCCAGCATTCCCTGCCTATCAGGACAACAGCATGACATATTGTGTCCCCCAACTGCCACCTCAAGAGACCATCTACTGCCTTTCTAGCTCCTCCCCATCCAGTCTGCGACCACCATGGGCCTGGACTGCGCCACTTGCCACAGACACCCAAGGGGTGGACTTCCATACAGATGCTACTCCTAGGGACCCAAATGGGCGAGGACGGAGCACCACAGCAGATTAAAGAGCAGAAGGCTACTTTATTAGGACAGGTGAACAGTCGAAACCTAAATACATAACACATATGCCAACATCCCCGCCTCACTAATACAAAGTTCAACTAGCCCCCCCACAACATGAACCAACCACGAACAAACTATCCAAACCTTTCTCACCATACTCCTATCATTTCACTGACCGTACACTCACTCTTGCACGAACCATCGCTCCCTTGACTCCCTCTGCCAAGGTCTGCCCTGCCCCAACTCTTCCGACCCATTTAATTATTCTTATGCTTCCCTGCCATCCAGGAAAAAATCCTGAAAAGTCTTTTTTCCGGCCCCCCCCCCGGGTTCTAACAAAATATCTGTTGATCAAAATAGGCTGCCACTCTAACAGTTCATCTAAACCTGACAAACAGTGAGTTGTCGCCCCAACAGCCTAAAAGAATTTAATAACACCATCTTGATACCATAATTTTTTTTGCCAGACTGTCTCTCAGTCCCAACAAGTACAGCTTATTCCCCATAAAGGATAAATGCACCCCATCCTGCCTATAAAACATAGGGTCCTCACTTTTGATATCTGCATATTCTACCATCCCAATGCCCCCACCATTGAAAAAAACGACCCATCTCTCTGTTTACTTTTCTTCTGGCCCTTTCAACTGCAGTGCATTTCACAGTTTCCCACCAAACCCTCCTTGCCACCAAAGCCGTCCAAAACATACATGCCCAACCATATTCGTCCAATCACATACAAATCTCCATTCATTTTTTTTAGCAGCCCCAAATCTGACAACTGAACCAAATCAGTCTCCCAAAGGTGGATTAACAAGATGTTGGGACATGGTCTCCCACCCGCTAACATAGACAGTCATTGTAACAACTGACCCTACCTCAATCCCCTTCTGCTACACCATTCAATTTTTACCTCTGTAGACCAAAATCCCATTTTTTTCTGAAAGGATGGGCTTCCATCTGTCGATAATCCACACGTAGAAGCATGGAATACCGGGTCCATGTACACAACCTGAAACCAAAAGAAAACATTACAATGAAAAGCTCAATAATGCATTTCAATATCCCTAATACAGCGTTTACAACACACAGAACACTACCTGTACAAATTCATAACTTTGAAACTAAACAAAACGCCTAATCTATTTCCTTCTGATGCTGCACCTATCCGAAAGGAATGTGTACCAAAATCCATCAGTTTTTTCATATGCAAACCAGTCTTGACCCTGCTCCCCTTGGGAACAGTCCAGCCCGAACTCCCAGGCCAGGTCCTCCCTGAACCAGAAACAAGCATCCTGGAACCGGTTTCGGGGTATCATCCCTCATTAGCCAGGCTAACATGAATCCAGTGGCACAGTGAGCACAGGACCCACGTCTGGGCATGACCTTCCCACTTAGGGTGACTAAAGCAAAAAGAACAGATGATGGATGGAATGTTGAACAAATCAAACATTCACCCCCAGTCACAGATCTGTATTCAATTCATCGTTTGTTTACTCAGCACGCCACCCCAGTTTGAACACAGTCATATGCAAATCAGTCTTGACCTTGCTCCCCATGGGAACAGTCCAGCCCGAACTGCCAGGTCAGGTCCTCCTCCGGACAGGAAACAAGCAGCCTGGGACCGGTTTTGGGGTATCACCCTTGATCCAGCTCAACCCCTAATTCACGAGCCAGGGACCAATAATATTTCTTCACACATAAACCACTTATCAAACAACGGGGCCCATCACACATTACCCATAAATGATCCCTGAAGACGGGCGCTGGATTTAGGGCGGTTAATTTGTCAGTTTATGTACTATACCATACTTCGCATTGATAACAATATATATTCCTAACTATTCTTAACTTCAACTGTCCTCTTTTGGTCGATGGACCATTAGTTGACGAGTTGATGGTGACTATGATTAACTAAACAGTTTAATACTTTAACTAATTAACCACAGAGTCGTTTATTCGGTTAATGATTTTATCTTATTGAAATTTTAAATGCTCATAATTCAGATTATCAGTGCACACACAAGATCACATATAAGAGAACAAATTATCAAACAATGTAATCAAAATGAATCATTTGCATCGACATCAAAGCGTGCGTAGGGAATGGGGAAGAGAAGGTACAGCATAATACTTTGCAGACATATATTGCAAAATTAAAGCATTTAAGGAGGGTGATACCCACCAAAGAATCAGGAAAACCACTTCCTTGGCCGAGGTTGTGCCAAGGGTCCCCAGAGATAGGCTCAGAGGACAAAGTTAACAGGACAGAATGCAGCTAAGGCTTGCAATAAACTAACAGACTAAAGATAATCTCCCAATTCTATCTATCTTTGATCTAGTCCTCCTCGGACGCAGTCTCCTCCCAAGCACTCCCGCAACGTTCTCGTACCTAAAGCGCTCTCTGTCTTGGTGCAGATCCGCTCTCTCTCTCTTGGTGCACTTCCCTCTCAGTGTTCTAAATGCTCTCTCTGCGTTCTCTATCTCGATGCTCTGTTCTCGATTCTGCTCTGATCCGTTCTGTTCCACCACACCCCTAATTGGGATATCAATTATACCCTGATGCTTAGCTCACTATCTTACAATGTTGCAGTGTCAGTAGAAACTCGGCCTGTGATTGGTTGTCACGAATCATGTTAGGGTCTCCTCATCCAGTTCTCCCCACAAATCCATCCCATACCAGTTACAAAGAAGTATTAAGGATACATACATTCGTATACTACTAATATCAATAGTTATACAATTTGTAACATTCTCATATTTGTGACATCCTCTTCACATTCAAATTGCACATAGCAATGGCAGTTCCCACAGTCGCTGTCGCGTCTTGGCACATAAACAATAGGACACAGGTCAACATGGCCTTCACACAGATTACATCAACTGGTACACTCTGCAGTTCGTGAGCAGGCAAAACATTTCTGCGCATGCGTCTTCCGCACAGAGCAAAACAACCACATGCTGGTTCGGACAAGAGGCTATTTTCATGCAGGCCCAATCTCGTACTAAAGTAAATAAACACAAAAGAATATTAATTCATGAAATAAAGCCCATAATGGTTACCTCCTACCATACTAATACCCTGTCTTAATTAATTCCTAGCAAAAGCTATTAATTTAAAGCAACCTTTTCGTTATTTGTGCACAACATACAAAATGTGCAATGTACAACATAGCACAAACATGCATTAGTACGATTTTTCAAAGCGCAAGCAGTTAATACGTGCTCATACCATCATGGTATAGTATATTATATAAAATGCGTTTGCCCCATGTGTGAATGTGTGCATACAGGGTTGGTTAGTTCATGCGGTCAATACATTATTATGGGGTTTCTTAATTTCACGAGGATGTAATCTGCAAACCTCACTCCATCAATCCCCCTTTGATGGTTTACCATCATAAAATCCCTAAACATACGGTTTACCAAGTTATATAGCTGTTATTTTGTCTTCTGGCCCTTGCTCCTTACATTTTACGTACAATTTTTCTTTAAAATCCTCCAATTCTAACTCATCTATCTCTCTTTTCCTTTCTTTCCGTTCCTTACTTAATTTCTTTTCTTTCTTCTCTTCGCGTCTTTTCTTCACACAAACATAAGCCATTCTCATTGTGAATATCATAACAGCTACAGAAAATATTGGTACTATTATTTTTCCTACTAAGGAACTACCTATAGAAGAAAACCAATGGCTTATAGCAGAGAAACTTTTACTTAGTCTCTCCCAGACACCGTCAACCTCTAGTTGTGTTACTTCCTTATGCAACTCTGTGATATTCTGAATGTATCCTTTCAGATTCTTACTCTTATCTGGAATGTAAGTGCAACAATGTTGAACCTTCAGCATTCCGCAGACTCCACCCTCTTTTGCTAATAATATATCAAGGGCAAGTCGATTTTGCATAACCATAGATCTCATAGCAATCATTTCAGTGTCAATCATCAGGAATCCTCCAGCAGTATCCGTCGATAAACGATCAACCACTGTGGACAATTGTCTAATTTTATATGCATTCAGTGTAACTCCAAGTCCAGGTATCAATGCTCCAAATATATCACCTACAATTTCTGAAAACGTTCTCTTTTTACATGTGTTAGTCCTCGTTTTACTTCATAGATTCCATTTGTAATTTTGTCTACATGGTAGACTTTTGGAAAGACAATCCCAAGATAACAAGTTCCATACCAGTGATCTGGTAGCCGATAATAGGCTTTCCTCCCACAAACATAATATATACCTGGCAGGACAGGGTCAGTTCCTCCCTTTAATCCCCAACCACCAATAATTTTATAGGTATCTTCACATTCACTGGAACCAATGAAGTAATTGTTGTAGTTAGTCTTTTCCATACGTAAGCATAATTTTCCCTTTTGAGACCAATCAAGGGCCATTGCAGCATAAGTCTCGCCCTTGTCATTGTTGCCTTCTCTAAAAACCCAAGGTGGTGTCTGTAATTTTTCTTCAACAGCCTTTCTCTGAAACTTAGCCCTTCTTTCTTCCACCATCTCCAAAAATATCTTTTCTTCCTTCTTCAATCTACATGTTAAATTATTTTTATTAGCTTTTCCTATATCTAAAGGCTTAGTTCTCAGGAAAAAATCTCCCATGACATGTGCAGGTGCTATCTTATTTAACTCAGGTATTACAGGGACTCTAGAAAAGATTGTATCTACATTGGAATAATAGTATTCCAGTTTACCTGTTCTATACAACAAACTTGATAAAACACTACAAGTTACACCATAGGTCAAAGGAAGGGGATGATAGGTTACACCTTCTGAAACAGACAATGGTAACTGTATACATACATTACAGTCACTCACATCCATTGTTTCCACATACTCATAAAGTAACTTAGTGAAAACATTCAAGGAAAAAATTAGTAACTGATTTATCATAATGTAAACTATTATCATCTATTTGATTTAGGTGAGTAATAGGAGTTTGCTTAGGGTCAATGTCTACTCTTGGACTTGTCAAATTGTTAGGACGAGGTGGATCTTCTTTTATCAAATGTAAAGGTATTACTATTGTTAATATCACCCAAAACACTATCAGTATACAAAATAGACAAAAACAAGCTTTATAACACCTACGCATGAAACTACATCTGGGTCTTGTTACTTGCATATCTGCCATGGTAATATTAATCTTAACAAGGTTCTAATGAGTTTTCTAAAAAAATCTATTAATATATTTCTAAAATATATATATATATGGGGGCGTGGCCACGATGGCGGATAGAGCGGATGCAGAGCCTTGAGCTCCGCTCTATGCCCGCCGGCAAAATCCTGCTTTCTCTTCGCCTGGCCGCTGATCCTTGCCAGGACTCGATGCGGGAGATGCCCGGCACCCGCCGGTGACAAAATCGGGCGCACATCGGCGCCCCATGAGCCTGCTGTGGGCTCCGATCCGCGGCCGCGAGTGCTCCTGGGGCCCGGAGCAGCACGAGAAGGCGGAGACACCTCGGCGCAAGCCGTGAATCGGCCGCGCGGCACCCGCAATTATCACCCCCCCCTTTACGGCTGGGGGCCTGGAGGACCTGAGATCTGGGGTACTGCGCCTTGTGCCCTCGCGGCGTTGCCTGTGATCCCCTCGGCCCTAATTGGACTCTCGGGGCTGCGACGGCCATCTTGGAGCGAGGGGCCTGTGGTGGCTGGGTCCCCTGGATGTGGAGGTGGTGAGGCGCGGACCCGTCTCCCACTCCCCCATTTGAGGGGCTGGGTACGCTGTGCCCCGGGGACCGGGCTGGCGCTGTCAGCGGCCCAGAGAGTTTGACGGGCTCACTACCTGGCACCGTCGTGTGGCGGCGGGCGGGCGGAGGCGGACGGGCCTGTTGCGGCGCCGCCACAGGAGGACTGCTGCGCCTGTTGGGTGAGCGCACTACGCCTGCTGGCAGCGGTGAGTGGATCCCCATGGGCCCCTTTCCTCTTTTATGATCCTTGCGACCTCGACGGACTGTGGGTGTGCTGCGGGTGCGCAGCTGGAACCGCGCCACCCGCCCTGTGGTGAGTGGGACACTGGTGGATTGCCTTGGTTGTAGGGGCACCCCTGGAGCCCGGGCGGAGTGAGACGACATGGGGGCGAGTGGCCTTGCGGGGACGGCGCGCCCAGGTGCGCCATACGCGGATGCCCGGAAAGCATCGGGAGACGACGGAGGCTGCCTGAGCAGACTACGGCTAGGGCGGTGTCTTAGATCCTGCAGGGGGACCTACTCTATGCTAGTACCCCGCATGGCATTAGTGTGAACAAACTGTAGCCTGGGCGATTGCCTTTGCGCACCCTTTCACCTTGTTTCGACTCCTAACTGCTCCTGACCCCTGGGGGTGCGTGTCTGCCGTTATCTGCCCTGTGGGTGCACGGGGGCACCACCATGGGCAAACCCAAACCGGACAGACCCCAGGCACAACCTCCGGAGGTGGAGACGGCGTCCTCGGAGCGCAGGAACGCGGATCCCCCAGGGACGTCCGCCCAGGGAGACCGCACTGATCAAACACACCGCTTTGATGAAATACTGGCGGTGATTCTGGACATTAAGACCACCCTGGGCTCTAAAATTGATTTCCTTAGTATCGACATGGGATACCTATGGGAGGACCATAAGAAGCTTAAGGGTAGGGTCGACGAAAATGAGTCCGCCTTGGCGTCCCTGCGGCCTACAGTGGCTACGGCGTCTTCCCAACTGCGAACCCTCCAACAGGAGGTGGACTATCTTCAGGCCCGCGTGGACGACCAGGAAGGGCGCGCACGACGCAACAACGTGAGACTCGTGGGCCTGCATGAACGGGCGGAGGGGCCCAGCAAGGAACTGTTCCTGGAAGACTGGTTTGCACGTGATGTCCTACAGGGCAAAATGTCCAAGTTCTTCTCTATCGAGCGAGAGCATAGGGTCCCGGGGGGCTCCCCGCGCCCTGGCGCACCTCCTAGACCAGTGGTGGCCAGGTTCTTCAATTATCGCGATAGGGATCACGTGCTGCAGATCACCAGGACCAAAGGCCCCTGGCAAATTGAAAACGCGACAGTCCACATCTACCCGGATTACACCCTGACAGTACAGCGCCGCCGATCCTCTTTTCTGGAGGTTAAAAAATGCTTATGAGATCATGAGATCCAATACTCCTTGCAGTACCCGGCAGGCCTGCGTATTCGCCATAAGGAGGGCACGGTCTTCTGTGACACGCCGACCGATGCCTGGACTTGGGTCGACCAACAAGGCCTGGCACATGACCCTCCTGTGACGCAGTCAAACTCTGTACGACCATGGACCGTGGTACCGGCACGTGGAGGCCGAGGCGGGAACAGATCACGCCGCCCAACGAAGACGCAGGCCACGAGTGAACGAGCACAAGCCATCAAGACGGTGGAACAACTGGGCTCCCCTTTATCCTCCTCTAGACGGGACTCGGACTCTGACACGCAAATGGATCGCACACTACAGCTTACGGACTCACAGTTGGAGGCATTGTCAGGGATGGGCCCGGTCCTTACCCCGCAGTCAGCGGCTGATCTAGGTTGAACTTATTGCACCTGGAACTTGATTCTTCTTCGTCGAGGCGCTTGGACAGCTGGTGTGTGTTTGATGATCGCCAGGATGATTCACGGGAGGCGGCACGGACACTGTATACAGACCTCACGCCACCTCCCCCACTGAGTGATAAGTAGCTGATACAGCACACTACTTTATTCTCTTTCTTTTGTTGTATGTTTTAATTGTTGTGTTATTGGACTTGCAGTTTAATGCGAATGGCCCATTGTCCATTGACAACCAGGCCTGGGGTGGGAAGTTGGGATTTTTTTGATGTTATCCTTTTTCCTTTTCTTTTATGTTCGCCATTCACAAGCCCTGGTGTCGATATACCCCTGAATCCGATAGTTTGGGACTGTGAGTGTAGCGCCGGGAATGCGGTCTATCATGTGGTGGAGGGATCTTCACACGATTTTATTATACACTTACAAAATGGCTAGTGGGTATTATTCTTTATTGACCTGGAATGTGAGGGGGCTGGCGGGATGCGCCAAGCGTCACAAAGTGTACCAATACTTACGCAGTCACAGGGTTACGTTTGCGCTGCTTCAGGAGACGCATCTCACGACGCAGACGCTGGCATCGCTCCACAAGCGCTGGCGGGGCATAGTCCTGGGTACGACGTATTCGGGTTACGCTAGGGGGGGGCTTATCTGGGTGGCTCCTGGGACCCCTCTCCAAATCACGCACTCCCGAGCGGACGTACAGGGTCGCTATGTCACCTTGGAGGGTGTGCTGAATGGCTCCCCCCTGGCACTGGTTTCCCTGTATGCCCCGAACTCGGGCCAATCCAATTTCCTGCGGCTGCTCACACCCTCGCTGCTTGCGGACCCCACGGTCCCCATATATTGGGGGGGTGATTTCAATGGGGTATGGGATTTAGCCGCGGATCGCTCCCGCCCTCCTCTTACTGGGGTGCAGTCTATCACACTGGCACATCACATACGGGAATGGGCTCTACAGTTGCAGGTCCATGATGTTTGGCGCAGATTACATCCGAGGAGGCGCATATACTCTCACTACTCGGCTCTGCACGACCTACACACCAGGATTGATATGGTGTTTGGGTCGGATAATGCTGTGCATAGTGTGGTGCATGCTGCGTATTTGGCGCGCACGCTTTCTGACCACACACCCCTACAATTGACCCTGACCTGGGGCGCACAACGCCCTGCGATTTCGACGTGGCGCCTGCCGGCAGCGGCGTTGGCTGACTCCTCCTACCGGACCACCATACTGGAGTCCATTACTCATTATTTTGCGGAGAATGAGGGGACTGCGTCGTCGGTGGGGGTGGAGTGGGATGCCTTCAATTCGGTTCTTAGAGGTCATGCCATCAAGACCACGTACGGGGCCCGCTCGGCCCTCACTGCGGCACTTGATGCGCGCGAGTCTGAGATCCAGAGTTATGAGCGGCGGATCCCGACTGACCCCCTGCTTGCCCCCTTGCTTGCCCAGGCGCGACTGACGTAGAAGCAGGCGATGGATGACCTGTGTGCCCTAGATTATAAGACATATTTGGCACGCCGACATGTAGAGGGGGACAAGGCTGGGAAGCTCCTGGCGTGGCTCCTCCGCTCTGATACCACTCAACCTCCCATTACCGCGGTATACACGAGTGCTGGGACTCTCGTGAATACGCAGGCAGCCATCAATGCCTCCTTTCACGAGTACTACACCACACTGTACGCAGCTCCGGCACCACCTGACCCTGATCGTATTCAGGAGTTTTTGGGGGGGATCCGGCTCCCGCAGATTATCCCGACTCACAGGGCCGCGCTGGAACAGCCCATTGCGCTTGATGAGATCACGTACACCATTCAGCAGCTGGCGGCGGGCAAGACGCCGGGGACGGACGGGTGGCCGGCAGAATTTTATCGTACTTTCTCCGCACAGCTGGCGCCTAGGCTGGCCAAGGTGTATGCCGAGGCCTTTGAGGCGGGTGAGTTACCACCAACTATGAGGGAGGCGACACTGGTTGTGCTGCCTAAACCAGGGCGGGATCCCCTTCTCATGGCCTCCTACCGCCCCCTGTCGATGCTTAATGTCGATTACAAGATCCTGGGGAAATTACTGGCTAATCAACTCTTTGTTATTGTTCCTCTACTGGTCCATGAGGATCAGAATGGTTTCATTCCGGGGCGCAATACGGGGTTGAATCTGCGGCGGTTGTTTGCGCTCCTGGAGTGGGCGTGGGGTGGGGAGGAGTGCCCTTGAATCGCCTCGCTCGACATAGAAAAGGCGTTTGACACCTTAAGCTGGGCTTACCTCGAGGCGACCCTGCTGGGGTATGGTATGGGTCCCCACTTTCTACAGTGGGTGCGATTGCTCTACATTGGTCCGCGAGCCAGGGTGAAAACGGGCCACACTTATTCACCGCTCCTGTCGATAGCGAGGGGGACGCGACAGGGCTGCCCCCTGTCCCCGATCCTTTTTGCTCTGGCCATGGAGCCGTTGGCATGTCGGCTGCGGTTGCGGGTGCGGGATTGGGGTATACGGGTTGACCAACGATGGCATATCGCCTCGATGTATGCCGATGACGCATTGATTTACCTTCGTGGCGGGGCCGAGACCCTACAATCCATCATGGCTCTTTTAAATGACCATGCGGCCGTCTCTGGGCTCCAGGTTAATTGGGCAAAATCGGTGGTGTTCCCGATGACACCAATGACTCCGGCGCAGAGGCGTCTAGCGCCACTTACCCCGCTGCAGTGGGCGTTCGACACCTTCAAATATTTGGGGGTGCAGATTTATCACTTGGGATCAGACACGATCGACGGGAACCTGGGTCGAGCCATTACGCGAGCGTGCACAACCCTTCCGTTTTGGACGAGTCTCCCCTTGTCTCCAATGGGTCGGGTAGCAATATCCAAAATGTTAGTTCTCCCCCGTCTTTTATATTTTTTCTGTGTACTCCCATATCGTTTACCCCGAAAACTCTTCCGTGACCTGGAGTCATTGCTGCTATCGCTGATATGGGGTGCTTCCCGGGCTCGAGTGGCCCTCCACAAGTTATACCTACCACTGTCGGACGGTGGCCTGGGCGCGCCCAGTTATGAGCGGTACTACGCGGCGGCGCAACTACAGTGGCCAATGCGATGGTTCACCAAAAGTAACCTCACTGAGCTGGTCTCTGGTGCCGTGACCTGGGATATTTCAACGCTCCTCGAGTGGCTCTCGGGCACTCCCACGCCAACCCAGAGGCGACAGGGTAATTTATTGATGATTGCAGCCCGATGACACGGGGCCAGATACGTGGTGCAGAGGGGCCGACCGCCGCCCTACGCCCCTAACTGCCTCTGAAGCTGCTCCCTGGCACGTATACCTGCCATGGACGCCCAGAACTGGGAGCGTGGAGGGAAAGTGGACTGGACGCATGGGGGGATATGTTTGCGGATTCGCAGTTGCTGTCGTTTGAGGGCCTAGTGGAAACGTATGACATGCCGCAGGGCTCCTTCTTACTGTATGCCCTACTGAGTTGCCTGTCCTTACAGTCTTGGGGTGCGGACGGGGGCGAGCCTGCTACTTCACATTTGTTACATACCTTACTCACACACGGCCGCGGGCGCCAGGCCATTACAGCCATATACACCTCCATTAGATTGGACGATCCCCCTTCACTGACTACCTTGCGAGCGTATTGGGATGGCGAGCTCTCTCTTACCCTGTCGGATAAACAATGGCAACAATGCCTTACTTACCCCAAAATTATCTCGACCAATGCCAGAGTGAAATATACTCAATTTAATTATCTCCACCATACGTATCTCACCCCTCATAGACTGGCACGTATGTACCCTACTGCCGTGGACGTTTGCCCTAGATGCAGAAATCAGGCTGCTACTTTCACTCACATGGTCTGGACTTGCGCCACCATTCGCGTTTTCTGGCTGGAGGTGGCTGCTGTGCTCACAACGGCAGCGGATGCGCGAGTGGAGGTGGAACCCCTACACTTTCTGTTGGGAGTTACGAGTCGTAGCTCGGCTCGTAAGAGTACGAACAAATTTTTGGACCTTGCTTTGGGCCTGGCTAAACGAAGAATTGCCATGACCTGGAAGGCGCAGGCGGGCCCCGGGATCGCTGTGTGGCTGCTGGACCTGCGAGGGCGCTGGTTTCGGAATGTATGAATCAACGTGAGGCTGAGGCGTGGGCGCCACTTCCCTCGCGACAAGCATCTGCGCAGTGGCAAGGATTTTTAACGGCGATTGAGGCTAGGGTTGCTGGGGAGCCTCCTCCCCCCTGAACCCCCCCATCACATACATCGGTGGGGGTCCCCCCCCTGCTGGCCCCGCTGCCCCCGCTCTTTGGCCCCAGCGCGTCTACTGCACCTGTCCCCCCCTTCCCCCCTCTCCCTCCGCCCATTTACCCTACGGATGTAGTCTCATGGTTCCTCCCTGGGATGCCTGGCGCGACCGCCCGCACTCCATCATGTCCCTCTGCTATTGCTATTGCTATTCCTTATTGTTTATGTTACACCTCTTATGCACCAGATCAGCACTTGTGATCGTATTGGGCTTCACATGTACATATATATATATATATATATAGAGAGAGATCGGCTTTTGTTTCTTATCTGGGCCACAAGTGAATTGCTCTTTGTTCTCCTCTTTTTTTTTTGCTTTTTGTTTTCGTTTGTGGTATCTTTTTTTGTGTCCGAAACTGTGTGGTCTTTTTCGGGAACACACGATCTGCAATGGGTCTGGACACGCGGAGCAATGTCCGATTCTCCTTTGTTGATATTCTTTATTGTAATTCGTATATGTTTGATTGTGTGGCACTGCGGAGTGAAGCAGTGAGCCGCCCAGTCCAGGAGGTACGGGAATGTTAAATGATTATGTCTCTTCTTCTGCCCCTACCTAATGCCATTCGATTTTGTTGTTGATACATATTATTTATAGTGTATCCTGATCAATATGCATATGTTTTGGATGTCGTTTTGTTAAAATTAATAAAAATCATTCATTAAAAAAAAAAATATATATATATATATATATAGTGTGATCCCACACTTCAAAGGCTTTCCTCTTTACCCCTTCTTTTATTTTAACTAGTCCAATTTTCTCAGGACGTCTTCTGGACCTTCAGAAATTTCTTCAGTCAGCAATGTGGCACCTTTGTTTGCTTACAGTCTCCTAAGGTGGATTTAGATCACTTTTTCCCTCTTGCTCGTTGTCAGTGCTGTTTCTTTCTTTGTTTAAATCTTTTTCTTCAATCTCTTCTAACACTATGTAGATCCAGTCAGGTGACTTGAACTTCTTGTTTGGTTTTCTCACTCTCCTTGGTCGCAGCACTGATTCGTCATCCGACTCTCCCTGTTCTATCTGACTTGAAACTTCATCTATTCGTTCTGGCCTATTCTCGGGTCTTCCTTTCACCACCCTGTATTTCAGTCTTTTAACTCCGCTTGGCCAATGGTCGTCTTTCTTTGCCCTTTTTGGTTGAACTTCTTCCTCTTCTTTGTTCAGTTCATACCTTCGTTTCTTTGCACCTACTTTGAGTTTGTTTTCTTCTTCTTTTTCTTTTTCTTTTTCTTCTTCTGTATTTCTTTCACCTATCTCCTTTCTATACTTTCCCTCTTCATCTAAGAATTGTTTTTCTTCTTGTTCCGCAGCAGTTTCCTCAGTCCCAGTAACTGGTGCCCACCTTACTTGACTTGTGCTAAACAATTCATCATCAAACTGTTCTTCAGAGTGTTTTTGTTCATGCTCACCAGTTTCAGAGATAATTGCTTTAGCCTCACCAATCTCTTGTACTTCGGCTTCTGATTCCGAGCTCGGACTTGAGATCTCCAGATGCCGCTCTACTCGGTTTTCAAGTGGACTTGGGACTCGCTGAGTTTGACTGGCATGGATCCAATTGGGTAAACCAGCACACTTTACTGCTGTAGTCGTCACCAATATGACCTGATATGGTCCTTCCCACCGGGGCTCTAGGCAAGTTTTTCTTCTATGCCTTTTCACGTGAACCCACTCACCAGGGCTTAGGTCATGGGCTTGAGTCTGCTGGGTGGTGGTCGCGTCTGCTCCAACCTGATGAAACACAGAACGTACCACATCAGCCAATCCTTTGCAATAGTTAAGGAAGGATGGGATCATCAGATATATTTATCAATTTGTTGGCAGGTATAAATGTTTGTCTCAATGCTCTTCCCATCAAGATCTCATTTGGACTCAATCCTGTCTTTTTGTCAGGAATGCTTCTGAGACTCATCAAAACTAGGGGTAAAGCTTCTGGCCAATTCAGTGCTGTGGATCTACACACCTTGCCTAACCTGTTCTTGATTGTGCCATTTATCTGCTCTATTATTCCAGAAGCCTCTGGACGATAGGCACAATGAAGCTTTGGTTGAATGCTCAATGCCTCACAAATCAGTTTGATTGTTTCACTAGTGAAATGTGTTCCTCTATCTGTTTCCATAGTGACTGGAAAACCATATCTATCAATGTATTCCCTCAACAGAAGTTTTGCTACCGTCAAACTATCATTCCTCCTTGTGGGATAGGCTTCCACCCAACGGGAAAACAAACATACAATCACTAACACATACTTGAGCTTATTACATGGGGGCAATTCAATAAAATCAAGTTGTAGTCTGGTAAAAGGACCTCCTGCTCTCCCAATTGTTCCCAGACTAACTATTGTTTTTCTTCCTGGGTTTTGCTGTTGACACGTCAGGCATCTTTGGCAAAGACTTTCTGCAATAGTCCTGAACTTGGTATTAAACCACGTTTGTTTGAATGATCTGACCATAGCATCTCGGCCGATGTGTGTCATCCCATGATACATCCTTGCCATATGAGAAAGTAAACTATCTGGCATGACTAGTCTCCCGTCAATGTACACCCATACATCATCATCTGCTCGTCTCCCACATCCTGCTTTTTCGCATTCCTGTTTCTCCTCTTCCCCTGCCTCTTCCTGGAATTGTCTCACTTCATCCCATGTTTCAATGGTGTTAGTAAACATAAGTTGGCAAACCGTATTTTCTTTTGTTTTTCCCCGATTTATGGAAGTCCGAGTCTTTGCACAATATTGTGCTACTTGGTCAACAAATCTGTTGCCTTGAGTCACATAATCATCTCCTGACTTATGTGCGGCACATTTGACCACTGCAATTCGTTTTGGCAATTGTAATGCTTCAAGCAATTCTCTTACAAACTGACTATTCCTGATGGGGGACCCTGAAGAGGTCAGAAATCCCCTCTGCATCCATAGTTCTCCAAAGTCGTGCACAATGCCAAAGCCATATTGGCTATCGGTAATTATAGTCACCTTCTGACTTTTTCCCAATTTACAGGCTTGAATTAGAGCCACCAATTCGGCAACTTGTGCAGATTTTACCCCTTTTAGACAGGATGCTTCCAGGATTTCCGCTACAGTACAGATGGCATAAGCAGAACTCAACACACCTGTTTCAGTTCGCTAACATGAACCATCAGCAAACATCACACAATCAGATTCTTCAAGAGGAACGTCTTTAATATCA
This sequence comes from Calotriton arnoldi, assembly GCA_963921515.1. Taxonomy (NCBI): domain Eukaryota; kingdom Metazoa; phylum Chordata; class Amphibia; order Caudata; family Salamandridae; genus Calotriton; species Calotriton arnoldi. The sequence goes on from CAWUFW010012292.1 coordinate 120,670, forward strand.
GGACGGGGCTTGGTGCAAAATTCAGTCACATTCAAACAATCATGTTCCGCTTCATCCCTCACTTCTTCATCCCAAGCATCTGGCAATAAAGTGGAAGGATTCACAGTTGTACATCTCACTATTGTCACATTTTCCGCACCCAGAATCACTCTCTCATACCTAGTCAGCCGACTATAGGTGAGGTGCTGAGTCCGTGATCTTGTTAAAAGGATCTCAACTGAATGTGGCACATACACTCTCACAGGATGACCCATTATGATCCCTTCACTCTGTTCCAGACTCACACATGTAGCAGCTACTGCTCTCAAACATCCAGGTAACGGGGCAGCTACTGAATCCAAAGTAGCAGAAAAATATGCCACAGGTCGTCTCACCATTCCATGTCTCTGAGTTAAAACTGCAAGTGCACACCCATCTCTTTCACTGCAATATAATGCAAAATCTTTTGAATAATCAGGCATCCCCAATGCCGGTGCCTGGCACAGACTGTCTTTCAATTTAACAAAAGCTTCCATGCTCTCTTCATCCAATTTAATTGGGTCTTTCACATCATTCCTTGTCAGCCTCTGTAGAGGTTTTGCCATTAGTGAAAAACCACTGATCCACTGTCTACAATATCCAATCACTCCCAAGAACATTCACACTTCTCTTTGAGTTGTGGGTGGTTTCATGTCTTTGATCACGCGAATACGCTCTGATGTTACCTTTCTGACTCCCTTTTCAATCTTGTGACCCAAGTATTGGACTTCTCGCTGACAGAATTGTAATTTTGCAGGGGACACTTTATGTCCACCTTCTGCCAAATGGTTCAGTAAAGCAATTGTGTCTGCAATACAGGCTTCTTGAGTCTTTGATGCCACCAGTAGGTCATCAATATACTGAACTAGAACTGATTCTCCAGACATTTTCAAATCTTCTAGACACTTTTTCAAAATCTGGTTAAAAATTGAAGGACTCTCAGTATATCCTTGAGGAACTCGGCACCATGCCAAAACACGATCTCCAAACCGGAAAGCAAATAAATACTGGCTATCCGGATGTAAAGGAATCGAAAAGAATGCATGACACAAATCAATCACTGTATACCATTCCGCATCATGTGGGATTTGATAGAGAATCACTGCTGGGTTTGGCACACCTGGGCAACAAGGCACCACAATTTTATTCACCTTTCTCAAATCTTGCACTATTCTATAAGTTCCGTTTGGCTTTTTCAATCCCATAATAGGTGAACTACAAGGACTGCTCATTATTTCTTTTAAAATTCCTTGTTCAATCATTTGATCAATTACAGGAGCTATTCCTGCTATTACTTCTGGCTTCATTTTATACTGTGGTGTATTTGGATAGCAAACACCATCTTTCACTGTAATTTTAATCGGGTCTACTTTTTTCATTAATCCAATCTCTTGTCCTGTGAAATCCTACACATCTGGATTCACTACCTTCATCAATTCTTCAGGCACACTTTTATCTGTAAGAAGCGAAAATAACTCATTCACTTCTGTTCCTTGCATTGCTAGCACCATTTTAAAAGCGACATCCTCATCAGGTGTCTGGAATGCAATACCATCCGGTGTGCAGTAAATAGTGCAGTTCATTTTGCACAACAAATCTCTCCCTAACAAATTTACCGGACTTGAGTCACACACTACAAACCCATGCATGTCTTTAAATGGACCAATATGCACTTCAATTGGTTTAGTAACTGGAGTATTATTCTGTTTATTTGAGACTCCTACTACTTGGATAGTTTCTCCAGAGAGGGGTAGGTTTGGAATTTCTGCTGCTCTCACAGAACGGGTAGCACCAGTGTCCACAAGAAAGGTGATATCATGACCTTCCACTTTTCCGTCAACAAATGGACCTGACTGATCTACCTCTAGAGTGGCTGCAAGCATGCACTCTTCCTCCCCCCCTCAGGCAGCGTCATTGATTCGACTCAACATCACTTCCATCACATTGCATCCAAAATTGGGGAATCACATTTGTGTTAGTATTTTTACCAACCTGGTCTCCTCCGTGGAACCCTGTATCCGCACTGTATCTTTGAGCATTTACATTGTGTGGCAAAGGTGGTTGCGGAACCTGATACTGGGTAGTAACTACCTGCTGCTGCGGTGGCTGTTGCACACCTACCTCATTCTGCAACTGTGGGGTTAAAAATTTGATTTCCTCCATTAGTTCTCTGCACTGATCTACACTCATTCTTCCAGTGTCCATACTTTCTGCACGCATGACAAGGAAATTTCTTTTTCGCCTCTTCTCTGCTCATTTGTCCCCTACCTCTGTCTCCACTGGGTCTTTGAGTATTCTGACTAACTCCTCCCATTTGGATTGTGGGCTGAGAATTTAACTGGGCTTCCTGCTGCTCTGCTACCTTTACTTGCGCCCACATAATTTTCTCTTTTAATTTGCGATGGCGAGACTCATTGTCATCGCTGCAATATTTCGCATACCTTAGGATCTCATCGATTGTTTTGGCTTGCCAACACAACATGTGTTGCTGTATCATCTGACTAATCTCAGGTCTCAATCCGTACACAAATCTATACACAAAATGACCCATATCTTTATCTCCAATATTCTCAAAACCACTATACTGCTTAAAAACCTGTAACAATCTCTCATAGTACGCATGCACAGACTCTTTCTGCTCTTGGGTGGTTCTATCTATTTTTACCCAATCAGTTTCCTTAGGGGAAATTTTACTTTTCAAAAAAGTAATTACCTGATTGTACTTTTTCATCACCTCATCAGAAGGTGCTCCTGTTTTAGGATCTCTGGGATATTCCTCTTTTGGCCAATCTACTGTAATCTTACACTCAGTCCATAAATCTGCAGGGACAACAATTTCAAATAATCCATCTAGATCTTTCAGCAACACTTTTGAGACTTTCACAAACCTTTCAACTTGTTTGTACCACTCCACTGGCTTTTCTCTCAACCTGGGAAACTCATTTGTAAAAGACAATATATCCTGTCTAGACCACGGAACATGCACATAACCTCCTCCTGGAACTTCTCTCATGGGACATTCAAGAGTAACATTTTCTGCTTCTCTTACTGGACGTAAATATATTTCTTTTGCAGCTGCTTCTTCCTTCTTCCTCATCCATCTATCCTTCCATCTCTCCATGTCTCCCTTTTTTCTCAACACAACCATTAACTCTTTTATCTGCAACCGTCTACCAGATGTATTCATATTTTCTATATCCTTTTCAGTAAAATCCACTCTATATGTCTTCTGCAACACCTTTGACCTTCCCATGTCTACTCCTAATTCATCTGCAGCTTCCACTAACCTCTCATGTAGATTTCTCGCTTTCCAAGTAATACTCTTACACAGATACATCAGTTCATCATCCTGATAAGTCTTTAGCCTATCTGTACTTATAGTCCCAAGGATCATTTCTTCCAAATCTACTCTCAACTTACACACATCTATAGGTTGTGGCTGTGTTTTCCTCCTTTGTAACCCTTTCACCCAATCATCTTACTCTTCGGTTGTTGGACCTATTGAAACTTCACTTCTGGGGATTTCTTCCAGCTCTATTCTTTTTGGCTGTAACTGCATTACTCCTCTAGGTGTTTCATTTACTGTTAAATTAGTCAGAGGTGTTAATCTAGTAGCGGTAGTGGGCTGTTCACTTTGAACACTTTCAGTGTTAATTCTATTGCTAACTGATGTTACTGCTGAATTTAGTGGGAAGGTTCATGGATAAGTCTATTTTCAAATACGGGTATTGCTAGTCCTATAGTTACTGGCACAGTTATTGCATCTATCTTCATATTCATCTGATTTAATTTCTCAACTAACTCTTTTGTTTTTATTGCCAATTCTACTTCTTCTTCATGCACTACATCACTTACGGTTGGAACTAGTGTCGTTTGAGGTGTCATTGGGGTTTGCATTGACGGTGCATTTGGTGTCACCATCGTTGGATTTTCCTGATAAGGGGGTGGTCGTTTAACTAATATATCATCCAGTAATTCGTCATCAGATTCATTCGGGTTATATCCATAACCAAATGGCTCTAAATGTTTCCGTTTCTCCTTGCATTTGCTTCCTGCAGTCTCTCCTACTGTTAAAACCGGATACAATCCTTCAGTTATCTCTCCATTTCTCCATCTCTTCATTCTGTCCTCATGTCTTTCATCATGAAATCTTCCAAACATAAATCTATTACTTCTGCCACCTCTATGTCTTTCCCTTTCATACATTTCATCCTCCCATTCTACTAATGCTTCAAACTGTGTTGGTCTGGGTCTTGGATCTAATGCCATCATCTTGTCTCTCAAATTGCGCAAAACTGCCAAATTAAAAGAACCATGCTCTGGAAAAGCTAACACACCATCATTCTTCGTATATTCTACCCAATTTTCTAGCCAAATACATGTGTGATAACCATATTTCAACATCATATAAGACGCTGGCATCTTTGGTGGAGGGATAGGAACTCCTTCTCTCGTTATTACGGGTTTGTCTTTTTTAAAGAATCTTTTAATTTTGCCAAACAAAGTCAATTTCTCCTGTCTTGGTTGTTCGAAATACATCTTTGCTAATAACAATTTCACTCAAATCCAAATCCTTGTCAACACAATCCGCTATAATTCACCAATCAGATTCCTTTGCTTTTCTAGGTACCTGACCAATATCAGCGCGACACACTCTAATTCTTCCAATCGGAGCTTTCTACGTCTCTGCTATCCTGTCCAATACCAGCGCGGCTCACACCAACCGGCCAATCCGAGCTTACCTCGCCTCCGCAGTATGACCAATGCCAGCGCGGCTTTTTGTGACGTCAGCCTCTCCTCTTACTGCTGACCCTCCCTTTACAAAAATTATCGGCACTTTTCTAAGTTCTTTTTCTTTACAATAACTTATTAGTCACAACATAAAACAATACCACATTGTCCGTTTACTAAATAAAGGATAGTTTTTCACTTGAAAGAATATTCCTTTCAATACGGGCAAGTATAACAATTCCGCTATCCTTCCCTTCATCCAAGCTAGGGGAGGACCTGTTACTTCTTTAGGGATAAGGCCAAAATTTCACAAGAGGACCTTTTGTTAGAAAGGAGGTCTCGCTACTCTTCTGGGGATAAGGCCAAAGTTTCACAGGTGGACCCTTCGCTACATCACTCCTTTTCTACATACATGCTAAATTGTCCCTAAGATAACACATGAATGTTATCACTAATTAAACAGACAATGCACCTATTCCCCTGTGATTTCACTTCTCACACTTTTCTTCTGCCATATTTCAGGCTAACTTTTACTGCCGGCTTCCCAGATACCCTTCTGTAACTGTGTTCCAAAAGACTACATAAAACACGAAACTAACTCACTTTACATAGAATGTTAAACATATAATCAATAATCAATAAATCACCAAACTAATCAATAATAACCATCATTCTGCTACCAGAAAAACTGATCCAGCGCAACCCCTAATTCACGAGGCAGGGACCAATAATATTTCTTCACACATAAACCACTTATCAAACAACGGGGCCCATCACACATTACCCATAAATGATTCCTGAAGACGGGCGCTGGATTTAGGGGGTTTAATTTGTCAGTTTATGTACTATACCATACTTCGCATTGATAACAATATATATTCCTAACTATTCTTAACTTCAACTGTCCTCTTTTGGTCGATGGACCATTAGTTGACGAGTTGATGGTGACTATGATTAACTAAACAGTTTAATACTTTAACTAATTAACCACAGAGTCGTTTATTCGGTTAATGATTTTATCTTATTGAAATTTTAAATGCTCATAATTCAGATTATCAGTGCACACACAAGATCACATATAAGAGAACAAATTATCAAACAATGTAATCAAAATGAATCATTTGCATCGACATCAAAGCGTGCGTAGGGAATGGGGAAGAGAAGGTACAGCATAATACTTTGCAGACATATATTGCAAAATTAAAGCATTTAAGGAGGGTGATACCCACCAAAGAATCAGGAAAACCACTTCCTTGGCCGAGGTTGTGGCAAGGGTCCCCAGAGATAGGCTCAGAGGACAAAGTTAACAGGACAGAATGCAGCTAAGGCTTGCAATAAACTAACAGACTAAAGATAATCTCCCAATTCTATCTATCTTTGATCTAGTCCTCCTCGCACGCAGTCTCCTCCCAAGCACTCCCGCAACGTTCTCGTACCTAAAGCGCTCTCTGTCTTGGTGCAGATCCGCTCTCTCTGTCTTGGTGCGCTTCCCTCTCAGTGTTCTAGATGCTCTCTCTACGTTCTCTATCTCGATGCTCTGCTCTCGATTCTGCTCTGATCCGTTCTGTTCCGCCACACCCCTAATTGGGATATCAATTATACCCTGATGCTTAGCTCACTATCTTACAATGTTGCAGTGTCAGTAGAAACTCGGCCTGTGATTGGTTGTCACGAATCATGTTAGGGTCTCCTCATCCAGTTCTCCCCACAAATCCATCCAATACCAGTTCTAACAAAGAAGTATTAAGGATAAATACATTCGTATACTACTAATATCAATAGTTATACAATTTGTAACATTCTCATATTTGTGACATCCGCTTCACTTCCAAATTGCACATAGCGATGGCAGTTCCCACAGTCGCTGTCGCGTCTTGGCACATAAACAATAGGACACAGGTCAACATGGCCTTCTCACAGATTACATCAACTGGTACACTCTGCAGTTCGTGAGCAGGCAAAACATTTCTGCGCATGCGTCTTCCGCACAGAGCAAAACAACCACATGCTGGTTCGGACAAGAGGCCATTTTCATGCAGGCCCAATCTCGTACTAAAGTAAATAAACACAAAAGAATATTAATTCATGAAATAAAGCCCATAATGGTTACCTCCCACCATACTATTACCCTGTCTTAATTAATTCCTAGCAAAAGCTATTAATTTAAAGCAACCTTTTCGTTATTTGTGCACAACATGCAAAATGTGCAATGTACAACATAGCACAAACATGCATTAGTACGATTTTTCAAAGCGCAAGCAGTTAATACGTGCTCATACCATCATGGTTTAGTATATTATATAAAATGCGTTTGCCCCATGTGTGAATGTGTGCATACAGGGTTGGTTAGTTCATGCGGTCAATACATTATTATGGGGTTTCTTAATTTCATGAGGATGTAATCTGCAAACCTCACTCCATCAAGCCCCCCTTTGATGGTTTACCATCATAAAATCCCTAAACATACGGTTTACCAAGTTATACAGCTGTTATTTTGTCTTCTGGCCCTTGCTCCTTACATTTTACGTACAATTTTTCTTTAAAATCCTCCAATTCTATCTCATCTATCTCTCTTTTCCTTTCTTTCCGTTCCTTACTTAATTTCTTTTCTTTCTTCTCTTCGCGTCTTTTCTTCACACAAACATAAGCCATTCTCATTGTGAATATCATAACAGCTACAGAAAATATTGGTACTATTATTTTTCCTACTAAGGAACTACCTATAGAAGAAAACCAATGGCTTATAGCAGAGAAACTTTTACTTAGTCTCTCCCAGACACCGTCAACCTCTAGTTGTGTTACTTCCTTATGCAACTCTGTGATATTCTGAATGTATCCTTTCAGATTCTTACTCTTATCTGGAATGTAAGTGCAACAATGTTGAACCTTCAGCATTCCGCAGACTCCACCCTCTTTTGCTAATAATATATCAAGGGCAAGTCGATTTTGCATAACCATAGATCTCATAGCAATCATTTCAGTGTCAATCATCAGGAATCCTCCAGCAGTATCCATCGATAAACGATCAACCACTGTGGACAATTGTCTAATTTTATATGCATTCAGTGTAACTCCAACTCCAGGTATCAATGCTCCAAATATATCACCTACAATTTCTGAAAACTTTCTCTTTTTACATGTGTTAGTCCTTGTTTTACTTCATGGATTCCATTTGTACTTTTGTCTACATGGTAGACTTTTGGAAAGACAATCCCAAGATAATGAGTTCCATACCAGTGATCTGGTAGCCGATAATAGGCTTTCCTCCCACAAACATAATATATACCTGGCAGGACAGGGTCAGTTCCTCCCTTTAATCCCCAACCACCAATAATTTTATAGGTATCTTCACATTCACTGGAACCAATGAAGTAATTGTTGTAGTTAGTCTTTTCCATACGTAAGCATAATTTTCCCTTTTGAGACCAATCCAGGGCCATTGCAGCATAAGTCTCACCCTTGTCATAGTTGCCTTCTCTAAAAACCCAAGGTGGTGTCTGTAATTTTTCTTCAACAGCCTTTCTCTGAAACTTAGCCCTTCTTTCTTCCATCTCCAAAAATATCTTTTCTTCCTTCTTCAATCTACATGTTAAATTATTTTTATTAGCTTTTCCTATATCTAAAGGCTTAGTTGCCAGGAAAAAATCTCCCATGACATGTGCAGGTGCTATCTTATTTAACTCAGGTATTACAGGGACTCTAGAAAAGATTGTATCTACATTGGAATAATAGTATTCCAGTTTACCTGTTCTATACAACAAACTTGATAAAACACTACAAGTTACACCATAGGTCAAAGGAAGGTGATGATATGTTACACCTTCTGAAACAGACAATGGTAACTGTATACATACATTACAGTCACTCACATCCATTGTTTCCACATACTCATAAAGTAACTTAGTGAAAACATTCAAGGAAAAAATTAGTAACTGATTTATCATAATGTAAACTATTAGCATCTATTTGATTTAGGTGAGTAATAGGAGTTTGCTTAGTGTCAATGTCTACTCTTGGACTTGTCAAATTGTTAGGACGAGGTGTATCTTCTTTTATCAAATGTAAAGGTATTACTATTGTTAATATCACCCAAAACACTATCAGTATACAAAATAGACAAAAACAAGCTTTATAACACCTACGCATGAAACTACATCTGGGTCTTGTTACTTGCATATCTGCCATGGTAATATTAATCTTAACAAGGTTCTAATGAGTTTTCTAAAAAAAATCTATTAATATATTTCTAAAATATATATATATATGGGGGCGTGGCCACAATGGCGGATAGAGCGGACGCAGAGCCTTGAGCTCCGCTCTATGCCCGCCGGCAAAATCCTGCTTTCTCTTTGCCTGGCCGCTGATCCTTGCCAGGACTCGATGCGGGAGATGCCCGGCACCCGCCAGTGACAAAATCGGCGCACATCGGCGCCCCGTGAGCCTGCTGTGGGCTCCGATCCGCGGCCGCGAGTACTCCTGGGACCCGGAGCAGCACGAGAAGGCGGAGACACCTCGGCACGAGCCGTGAATCGGCCGCGCGGCACCCGCAATTATCACCCCCCCCTTTACGGCTGGGGGCCTGGAGGACCTGAGATCTGGGGTGCTGCGCCTTGTGCCCTCGCGGCGTTGCGTGTGATCCCCTCGGCCCTAATTGGACTCGCGGGGCTGCGACGGCCATCTTGGAGCGAGGGGTCTGTGGTGGCTGGGTCCCCTGGATGTGGAGGTGATGAGGCGCGGACCCATCTCCCCCTCCCCCATTTGAGGGGCTGGGTGCGCTGTGCCCCGGGGACCGGGCTGACGCTGTCAGCGGCCCAGAGACTTTGACGGGCTCACTACCTGGGACCGTCATGTGGCGGCGGGCGGGCGGAGGCGGACGGGCCCGTTGCGGCGCCGCCACAGGAGGACTGCTGCGCCTGTTGGGCGAGCGCACTACACCTGCTGGCAGCGGTGAGTGGATCCCCATGGGCCCGTTTCCTCTTTTATGATCCTTGCAACCTCGACGGACTGTGGGTGCGCTGCGGGTGCGCAGCTGGAACCGCGCCACCCGCCCTGTGGTGAGTGGGACACTGGTGGATTGCCTTGGTTGTAGGGGCACCCCTGGAGCCCGGGCGGAGTGAGACGACACGGGGGCGAGTGGCCTTGCAGGGACGGCGCACCCAGGTGCGCCATACGCGAATGCCGGGAAAGCATCGGGAGACGACGGAGGCTGCCTGAGCAGACTACGGCTAGGGCGGTGTCTTAGATCCTGCAGGGGGATCTACTCTATGCTGGTACCCCGCAGGGCTTGAGTGTGAACAAACTGTAGCCTGGGCGATTGCCTTTGCGCACCCTTTCACCTTGTTTCGACTCCTAACTGCTCCTGACCCCTGGGGGTGCGTGTCTGCCGTTATCTGCCCTGTGGGTGCACGGGGGCACCACCATGGGCAAACCCAAACCGGACAGACCCCAGGCACAACCTCCGGAGGTGGAGACGGCGTCCTCGGAGCGCAGGAACGCGGATCCCCCAGGGACGTCCGCCCAGGGGGACCGCACTGATCAAACACACGGCTTTGATGAAATACTGGCGGCGATTCTGGACATTAAGACCACCCTGGGCTCTAAAATTGATTCCCTTAGTATCGACATGGGATACCTACGGGAGGACCATAAGAAGCTTAAGGGTAGGGTCGACGAAAATGAGTCCGCCTTGGCGTCCCTGCGGCCTACAGTGGCTACGGCGTCTTCCCAACTGCGATCCCTCCAACAGGAGGTGGACTATCTTCAGGCCCGCGTGGACGACCAGGAAGGGCGCGCACGATGCAACAACATGAGACTCGTGGGCCTGCCCGAACGGGCGGAGGGGCCCAGCATGGAACTGTTCCTGGAAGACTGGTTTGCACGTGAGGTCCTACAGGGCAAAATGTCCAAGTTCTTCTCTATCGAGCGACCGCATAGGGTTCCGGGGGGCTCCCCGCACCCTGGCGCACCTCCTAGACCAGTGGTGGCCAGGTTCTTCAATTATCGCGATAGGGATCACGTGCCGCAGATCACCAGGACCAAAGGCCCCTGGCAAATTGAAAACGCGACAGTCCACATCTACCCGGATTACACCCTGACAGTACAGCGCCGCCGATCCTCTTTTCTGGAGGTTAAAAAATGCTTACGAGATCATGAGAACCAATACTCCTTGCAGTACCCGGCACGCCTGCGTATTCGCCATAAGGAGGGCACGGTCTTCTGTGACACGCCGACCGATGCCTGGACTTGGGTCGACCAACAAGGCCTGGCACATGACCCTCCTGTGACGAAGTCAAACTCTGTACGACCATGGACCGTGGTACCGGCACGTGGAGGCCGAGGCGGGAACAGATCACGCCGCCCAACGAAGACGCAGGCCACGCGTGAACGAGCACAAGCCATCAAGACGGTGGAACAACTGGGCTCCCCTTTATCCTCCTCTAGACGGGACTCGGACTCTGACACGCAAATGGATCGCACATTGCAGCTTACGGACTCACAGTTGGAGGCATTGTCGGGGACGGGCCCGGTCCTTACCCCGCAGTCAGTGGCTGATCTAGGTTGAACTTATTGCACCTGGAACTTGATTCTTCTTCGTCGAGGCGGCTGGCCAGCTGGCGTGTGTTTGATGATCGCCAGGATGATTCACGGGAGGTGGCACGGACACTGTATACAGACCTCACGCCACCTCCCCCACTGAGTGATAAGTAGCTGATACAGCACACTACTTTATTCTCTTTCTTTTGTTGTATGTTTTAATTGTTGTGTTATTGGACTTGCAGTTTAGTGCGAATGGCCCATTGTCCGTTGACAACCAGGCCTGGGGTGGGAAGTTGGGATTTTTTTGATGTTATCCTTTTTCCTTTTCTTTTATGTTCGCCATTCACAAGCCCTGGTGTCGATATACCCCTGAATCCGATAGTTTGGGACTGTGAGTGTAGCGCCAGGAATGCGGTCTATCATGTGGTGGAGGGATCTTCACACGATTTTATTATACACTTACATAAATGGCTAGTGGGGTTTATTCTTTATTGACCTGGAATGTGAGGGGGCTGGCGGGATGCGCCAAGCGTCACAAAGTGTACCAATACTTACGCAGTCACAGGGTTACGTTTGCGCTGCTTCAGGAGACGCATCTCACAACGCAGACGCTGGCATCGCTCCGCAAGCGCTGGCGGGGCATAGTCCTGGGTACGACGTATTCGGGTTACGCTAGGGGGGCGCTTATCTGGGTGGCTCCTGGGACCCCTCTCCAAATCACGCACTCCCGAGCGGACGTACAGGTCGCTATGTCACCTTGGAGGGTGTGCTGAATGGCTCCCCCCTGGCACTGGTTTCCCTGTATGCCCCGAACTCGGGCCAATCCAATTTCCTGCGGCTGCTCACACGCTCGCTGCTTGCGGACCCCACGGTCCCCATATATTGGGGGGGTGATTTCAATGGGGTATGGGATTTAGCCGCGGATCGCTCCCGCCCTCCTCTTACTGGGGCGCAGTCTATCACACTGGCACATCACATACGGGAATGGGCGCTACAGTTGCAGGTCCATGATGTTTGGCGCAGATTACATCCGAGGAGGCGCATATACTCTCACTACTCGGCTCTGCACAACCTACACACCAGGATTGATATGGTGTTTGGGTCGGATAACGCTCTGCATAGTGTGGTGCTTGCTGCGTATTTGGCGTGCGCGCTTTCTGACCACACACCCCTACAATTGACCCTGACCTGGGGCGCACAACGCCCTGCAATTTCGACGTGGCGCCTGCTGGGGGCGGCGTTGGCTGACTCCTCCTACGGGACCACCATACTGGAGTCCATTACTCATTATTTTGTGGAGAATGAGGGGACTGCGTCGTCGGTGGGGGTGGAGTGGGATGCCTTCAATTCGGTTCTTAGAGGTCATGCCATCAAGACCACGTACGGGGCCCGCTCGGCCCTCACTGCGGCACTGGATGCGCGCGAGTCTGAGATTCAGAGCTATGAGCGGCGGATCCCGACTGACCCCCTGCTTGCCCCCTTGCTTGCCCAGGCGCGACTGACGTACAAGCAGGCGATGGATGACCTGTGTGCCCTAGATTATAAGACATATTTGGCGCGCCGACATGTAGAGGGGGACAAGGCTGGGAAGCTCCTGGCGTGGCTCCTCCGCTCTGATACCACTCAACCTCCCATTACCCCGGTATACACGAGTGCTGGGACTCTCGTGAATACGCAGGCAGCCATCAATGCCTCCTTTCACGAGTACTACACCACACTGTACGCAGCTCCGGCACCACCTGACCCTGATCGTATTCAGGAGTTTTTGGGGGGGATCCGGCTCCCGCAGATTATCCCGACTCACAGGGCCGTGCTGGAACAGCCCATTGCGCTTGATGAGATCATGGATGCCATTCAGCAGCTGGCGGCGGGCAAGACGCCGGGGACGGACGGGTGGCCGGCAGAATTTTATCGTACTTTCTCCGCACAGCTGGCGCCTAGGCTGGCCAAGGTGTATGCCGAGGCCTTTGAGGCGGGTGAGTTACCACCAACTATGAGGGAGGCGACACTGGTTGTGCTGCCTAAACCAGGGCGGGATCCCCTTCTCATGGCCTCCTACCGCCCCCTGTCGATGCTTTATGTCGATTACAAGATCCTGGGGAAATTACTGGCTAATCGACTCCTTGTTATTGTTCCTCTACTGGTCCATGAGGATCAGAATGGTTTCATTCTGGGGCGCAATATGGGGTTGAATCTGCGGCGGTTGTTTGCGCTCCTGGAGTGGGCGCGGGGTGGGGAGGAGTGCCCTTGGATCGCCTCGCTCGACATAGAAAAGGCGTTTGACACCTTAAGCTGGGCTTACCTCGAGGCGACCCTGCTGGGGTATGGTATGGGTCCCCACTTTCTACAGTGGGTGCGAATGCTCTACAGAGGTCCGCGAGCCAGGGTGAAAACGGGCCGCACTTATTCACCGCTCCTGTCGATAGCGAGGGGAACGCAACAGGGCTGCCCCCTGTCCCCGATCCTTTTTGCTCTGGCCATGGACATGGAGCCGTTGGCATGTCAGCTGCGGTTGCGGGTGCGGGTGCGGGATTGGGGTATATGGGTTGACCAACGATGGCATATCGCCTCGCTGTATGCCGATGACGCATTGATTTACCTTTGTGGCGGGGCCGAGACCCTACAATCCATCATGGCTCTTTTAAATGACCATGCGGCCGTCTCTGGGCTCCAGGTTAATTGGGCAAAATCGGTGGTGTTCCCGATGACACCAATGACTCCGGCGCAGAGGCGTCTAGCGCCACTTACCCCGCTGCAGTGGGCGTTCGACACCTTCAAATATTTGGGGGTGCAGGTGTATCACTTGGGATCAGACACGATCGACGGGAACCTGGGTCGAGCCATTACGCGAGCGCGCACAACCCTTCCGTTTTGGACGAGTCTCCCCTTGTCTCCAATGGGTCGGGTAGCAATATCCAAAATGTTAGTTCTCCCCCGTCTTTTATATTTTTTCTGTGTACTCCCATATCGTTTACCCCGAAAACTCTTCTGTGACCTGGAGTCATTGCTGGTATAGCTGATATGGGGTGCTTCCCGGGCTCGAGTGGCCCTCCACAAGTTATACCTACCACTGTCGGACGGTGGCCTGGGCGCGCCCAGTTATGAGCGGTACTACGCGGCGGCGCAACTACAGTGGCCAATGCGATGGCTCGCCAAAAGTAACCTCACTGAGCTGGTCTCTGGTGCCGTGACCTGGGATATTTCAATGCTCCTCGAGTGGCTCTCGGGCACTGCCACGCCAACCCAGAGGCGACAGGGTAATTTATTGATGATTGCAGCCCGACGACACTGGGCCAGATACGTGGTGCCGAGGGGCCGACCGCCGCCCTATGCCCCTAGTCTGCCTCTGGAGCTGCTCCCTGGCATGTATACCTGCCATGGACGCCCAGAACTGGGAGCGTGGAGGGAGAGTGGACTGGGCGCATGGGGGGATATGTTTGCGGATTCGCAGTGGCTGTCGTTTGAGGGCCTAGTGGAAACGTATGACATGCCGCAGGGCTCCTTCTTACTGTATGCCCTACTGAGTCGCCTGTCCTTACAGTCTTGGGGTGCGGACGGGGGCGAGCCTGCTACTTCACATTTGTTACATACCTTACTCACACACGGCCGCGGGCCCCAGGCCATTACAGCCATATACACCTCCATTAAATTGGACGATCCCCCTTCACTGACTACCTTGCGAGCGTATTGGGATGGCGAGCTCTCTCTTACCCTGTCGGATAAACAATGGCAACAATGCCTTACTTACCCCAAAATTATCTCGACCAATGCCAGAGTGAAATATACTCAATTTAATTATCTCCACCATACGTATCTCACCCCTCATAGACTGGCACGTATGTACCCTACTGCCGTGGACGTTTGCCCTAGATGCAGAAATCAGGCTGCTACTTTCACTCACCTGGTCTGGACTTGCGCCACCATTCACGTTTTCTGGCTGGAGGTGGCTGCTGTGCTCACAACGGCAGCGGATGCGCGAGTGGAGGTGGAACCCCTACACTTTCTGTTGGGAGTTACGAGGCGTAGCTCGGCTCGTAAGAGTACGAACAAATTTTTGGACCTTGCTTTGGGCCTGGCTAAACAGAGAATTGCCATGACCTGGAAGGCGCAGGCGGGCCCCGGGATCGCTGTGTGGCTGCTGGACCTGCGAAGGGCGCTGGTTTCAGAATGTGTGAATCAACGTGAGGCTGAGGCGCGGGCGCCACTTCCCTCGCGACAAGCATCTGCGCAGTGGCAAGGATTTTTAACGGCGATTGAGGCTAGGGTTGCTGGAGAGCCTCCTCCCTCCTGAACCCCCCCCATCACATACATCGGTGGGGGTCCCCCCCCTGCTGGCCCCGCTGCCCCCCCTCTTTGGCCCCAGCGCATCTACTGCACCTGTCCCCCCCCTCCCCCCCTCTCCCCCCACCCATTTATCCTACGGATGTACTCTCATGGTTCCTCCCTGGGGTGCCTGGCGCGACCGCCCGCACTCCATCATGTCCCTCTGCTATTGCTATTGCTATTGTTATTCCTTATTGTTTATGTTACACCTCTTATGCACCAGATCAGCACTTGTGATCGTATTGGGCTTCACATGTACATATATATATATATATATATATATAGAGATCGGCTTTTGTTTCTTATCTGGGCCACAAGTGAATTGCTCTTTGTTCTCCTCTTTTTTTTTGCTTTTTGTTTTCGTTTGTGGTATCTTTTTTTGTGTCCGAAACTGTGTGGTCTTTTCGGGAACACACGATCTGCAATGGGTCTGGACACGCGGAGCAATGTCCGATTCTCCTTTGTTGATATTCTTTATTGTAATTCGTATATGTTTGATTGTGTGGCACTGCGGAGTGAAGCAGTGAGCCGCCCAGTCCAGGAGGTACGGGAATGTTAAATGATTATGTCTCTTCTTCTGCCCCTACCTAATGCCATTCGATTTTGTTGTTGATACATATTATTTATAGTGTATCCTGATCAATATGCATATGTTTTGGATGTCGTTTTGTTAAAATTAATAAAAATCATTCATTAAAAAAAAATATATATATATATATATATATATATATATATATATATATATAGTGTGATCCCACACTTCAAAGGCGTTCCTCTTTACCCCTTCTTTTATTTTAACTAGTCCAATATTCTCAGGACGTCTTCTGGACCTTCAGAAATGTCTTCAGTCAGCAATGTGGCACCTTTGTTTGCTTACATTCTCCTAAGGTGGATTTAGATCACTTTTTCCCTCTTGCTCGTTGTCAGTGCTGTTTCTTTCTTTGTTTAAATCTTCTTCTTCAATCTCTTCTAACACTATGTAGATCCAGTCAGGTGACTTGAACTTCTTGTTTGGTTTTCTCACTCTCCTTGGTCGCAGCACTGATTCGTCATCCGACTCTCCCTGTTCTATCTGACTTGAAACTTCATCTATTCGTTCTGGCCTATTCTCGGGTCTTCCTTTCCTTTCACCACCCTGTATTTCAGTCTTTTAACTCCGCTTGGCCAATGGTCGTCTTTCTTTGCCCTATTTGGTTGAACTTCTTCCTCTTCTTTGTTCAGTTCATACCTTCGTTTCTTTGCACCTACTTTGAGTTTGTTTTCTTCTTCTTTTTCTTTTTCTTCTTCTGTATTTCTTTCACCTATCTCCTTTCTATACTTTCCCTCTTCATCTAAGAATTGTCTTTCTTCTTGTACCGCAGCAGTTTCCTCAGTCCCAGTAACTGGTGCGCACCTTACTTGTGCTAAACAATTCATCATCAAACTGTTCTTCAGAGTGTTTTTGTTCATGCTCACCAGTTTCAGAGATAATTGCTTTAGCCTCACCAATCTCTTGTACTTCGGCTTCTGATTCCGAGCTCGGACTTGAGATCTCCAGATGCCGCTCTACTCGGTTTTCAAGTGGACTTGGGACTCGCTGAGTATGACTGGCATGGATCCAATTGGGTAAACAAGCACACTTTACTGCTGTAGTCGTCACCAATATGACCTGATATGGTCCTTCCCAGCGGGGCTCTAGGCAAGTTTTTCTTCTATGCCTTTTCACGTGAACCCACTCACCAGGGCTTAGGTCATGGGCTTGAGTCTGCTTGGTGGTGGCCGCGTCTGCTCCAACCTGATGAAACACAGAACGTACCACATCAGCCAATCCTTTGCAATAGAAGGATGAGATCATCAGATATATTTATCAATTTGTTGGCAGGTATAAATGCTTGTCTCATTGCTCTTCCCATCAAGATCTCATGTGGACTCAATCCTGTCTTTTTGTCAGGAATGCTTCTGAGACTCATCAAAACTAGGGGTAAAGCTTCTGGCCAATTCAGTGCTGTGGATCTACACACCTTGCCTAACCTGTTCTTGATTGTGCCATTTATCTGCTCTACTATTCCAGAAGCCTCTGGACGATAGGCACAATGAAGCTTTGGTTGAATGCTCAATGCCTCACAAATCAGTTTGATTGTTTCACTAGTGAAATGTGTTCCTCTATCTGTTTCCATAGTGACTGGAAAACCATATCTAGGAATGTATTCCCTCAACAGAAGTTTTGCTACCGTCAAACTATCATTCCTCCTTGTGGGATAGGCTTCCACCCAACGGGAAAACAAACATACAATCACTAACACATACTTGAGCTTATTACATGGGGGCAATTCAATAAAATCAAGTTGTAGTCTGGTAAAAGGACCTCCTGCTCTCCCAATTGTTCCCAGACTAACTATTGTTTTTCTTCCTGGGTTTTGCTGTTGACACGTCAGGCATCTTTGGCAAAGACTTTCTGCAATAGTCCTGAACTTGGTATTAAACCACGTTTGTTTGAATGATCTGACCATAGCATCTCGGCCGATGTGTGTCATCCCATGATACATCCTTGCTATATGAGAAAGTAAACTATCTGGCATGACTAGTCTCCCGTCAATGTACACCCATACATCATCATCTGCTCGTCTCCCACATCCTGCTTTTTCCCATTCCTGTTTCTCCTCTTCCCCTGCCTCTTCCTGGAATTGTCTCACTTCATCCCATGTTTCAATGGTGTTAGTAAACATAAGTTGGCAAACCGTATTTTCTTTTGTTTTTCCCCGTTTTATGGAAGTCCGAGTCTTTGCACAATATTGTGCTACTTGGTCAACAAATCTGTTGCCTTGAGTCACATAATCATCTCCTGACTTATGTGCGGCACATTTGACCACTGCAATTCGTTTTGGCAATTGTAATGCTTCAAGCAATTCTCTTACAAACTGACTATTCCTGATGGGGGACCCTGAAGAGGTCAGAAATCCCCTCTGCATCCATAGTTCTCCAAAGTCGTGCACAATGCCAAAGCCATATTGGCTATCGGTAATTATAGTCACCTTCTGACTTTTTCCCAATTTACAGGCTTGAATTAGAGCCACCAATTCGGCAACTTGTGCAGATTTTACCCCTTTTAGACAGGATGCTTCCAGGATTTCCGCTACAGTACAGATGGCATAAGCAGAACTCAACACACCTGTTTCAGTTCGCAAACATGAACCATCAACAAACATCACACAATCAGATTCTTCAAGAGGAACGTCTTTAATATCAGGACGGGGCTTGGTGCAAAATTCAGTCACATTCAAACAATCATGTTCCGCTTCATCCCTCACTTCTTCATCCCAAGCATCTGGCAATAAAGTGGAAGGATTCACAGTTGTACATCTCACTATTGTCACATTTTCCGCACCCAGAATCACTCTCTCATACCTAGTCAGCCGACTATAGGTGAGGTGCTGAGTCCGTGATCTTGTTAAAAGGATCTCAACTGAATGTGGCACATACACTCTCACAGGATGACCCATTATGATCCCTTCACTCTGTTCCAGACTCACACATGTAGCAGCTACTGCTCTCAAACATCCAGGTAACAGGGCAGCTACTGAATCCAAAGTAGCAGAAAAATATGCCACAGGTCGTCTCACCATTCCATGTCTCTGAGTTAAAACTGCAAGTGCACACCCATCTCTTTCACTGCAATATAATGCAAAATCTTTTGAATAATCAGGCATCCCCAATGCCGGTGCCTGGCACAGACTGTCTTTCAATTTAACAAAAGCTTCCATGCTCTCTTCATCCAATTTAATTGGGTCTTTCACATCATTCCTTGTCAGTCTCTGTAGAGGTTTTGCCATTAGTGAAAAACCACTGATCCACTGTCTACAATATCCAATCACTCCCAAGAACATTCAAACTTCTCTTTGAGTTGTGGGTGGTTTCATGTCTTTGATCACGCGAATACGCTCTGATGTTACCTTTCTGACTCCCTTTTCAATCTTGTGACCTAAGTATTGGACTTCTCGCTGACAGAATTGTAATTTTGCAGGGGACACTTTATGTCCACCTTCTGCCAAATGATTCAGTAAAGCAATTGTGTCTGCAATACAGGCTTCTTGAGTCTTTGATGCCAGCAGTAGGTCATCAATATACTGAACTAGAACTGATTCTCCAGACATTTTCAAATCTTCTAGACACTTTTTCAAAATCTGGTTAAAAATTGAAGGACTCTCAGTATACCCTTGAGGAACTCGGCACCATGCCAAAACACGATCTCCAAACCGGAAAGCAAATAAATACTGGCTATCCCGATGTAAAGGAAACGAAAAGAATGCATGACACAAATCAATCACTGTATACCATTCCGCATCATGTGGGATTTGATAGAGAATCACTGCTGGGTTTGGCACACCTGGGCAACAAGGCACCACAATTTTATTCACCTTTCTCAAATCTTGCACTATTCTATAAGTTCCGTTTGGCTTTTTCAATCCCATAATAGGTGAATTACAAGGACTGCTCATTATTTCTTTTAAAATTCCTTGTTCAATCATTTGATCAATTACAGGAGCTATTCCTGCTATTACTTCTGGCTTCATTTTATACTGTGGTGTATTTGGATAGCTAACACCATCTTTCACTGTAATTTTAATCGGGTCTACTTTCTTCATTAATCCAATCTCTTGTCCTGTGAAATCCCACACATCTGGATTCACTACCTTCATCAATTCTTCAGGCACACTTTTATCTGTAAGAAGCGAAAATAACTCGTTCACTTCTGTTCCTTGCATTGCTAGCACCATTTTAAAAGCGACATCCTCATCAGGTGTCTGGAATGCAATACCATCCGGTGTGCAGTAAATAGTGCAGTTCATTTTGCACAACAAATCTCTCCCTAACAAATTTACCGGACTTGAGTCACACACTACAAACCCATGCATGTCTTTAAATGGACCAATATTAACTTCAATTGGTTTAGTAACTGGAGTATTATTCTGTTTATTTGAGACTCCTACTACTTGGATAGTTTCTCCAGAGAGGGGTAGGTTTGGAATTTCTGCTGCTCTCACAGTAGAACGGGTAGCACCAGTGTCCACAAGAAAGGTGATATCATTACCTTCCACTTTTCCGTCAACAAATGGACCTGACTGATCTACCTCTAGAGTGGCGCCAAGCATGCACTCTTCCTCCCCCCCTCAGGCAGCGTCATTGATTCGACTCAACATCACTTCCATCACATTGCATCCAAAATTGGGGAATCACATTTGTGTTAGTATTTTTACCAACCTGGTCTCCTCCGTGGAACCCTGTATCCGTACTGTATCTTTGACCATTTACATTGTGTGGCAAAGGTGGTTGCGGAACCTGATACTGGGTAGTAACTACCTGCTGCTGCGGTGGCTGTTGCACACCTACCTCATTCTGCAACTGTGGGGTTAAAAATTTGATTTCCTCCATTAGTTCTCTGCACTGATCTACACTCATTCTTCCAGTGTCCATACTTTCCGCACGCATGACAAGGAAATTTCTTTTTCGCCTCTTTGCTCATTTGTCCCCTACCTCTACCTCCACTGGGTCTTTGAGTATTCTGACTAACTCCTCCCATTTGGATTGTGGGCTGAGAATTTAACTGGGCTTCCTGCTGCTCTGCTACCTTTACTTGCGCCCACATAATTTTCTCTTTTAATTTGCGATGGCGAGACTCATTGTCAGCGCTGCAATATTTCGCATACCTTAGCATCTCATCGATTGTTTTGGCCTGCCAACACAACATGTGTTGCTGTATCATCTGACTAATCTCAGGTCTCAATCCGTACACAAATCTATACACAAAATGACCCATATCTTTATCTCCAATATTCTCAAAACCACTATACTGCTTAAAAATCTGTAACAATCTCTCATAGTACGCATGCACAGACTCTTTCTGCTCTTGGGTGGTTCTATCTATTTTTACCCAATCAGTTTCCTTAGGGGAAATTTTGCTTTTCAAAAAGTAATTACCTGATTGTACTTTTTCATCACCTCATCAGAAGGTGCTCCTGTTTTAGGATCTCTGGGATATTCCTCTTTTGGCCAATCTACTGTAATCTTACACTCAGTCCATAAATCTGCAGGGACAACAATTTCAAATAATCCATCTTTCAGCAACACTTTTGAGACTTTCACAAACCTTTCAACTTGTTTGTACCACTCCACTGGCTTTTCTCTCAACCTGGGAAACTCATTTGTAAAAGACAATATATCCTGTCTAGACCACGGAACATGCACATAACCTCCTCCTGGAACTTATCTCATGGGACATTCAAGAGTTAAATTTCTGCTTCTCTTACTGGACGTAAATATATTTCTTTTGCAGCTGCTTCTTCCTTCTTCCTCATCCATCTATCCTTCCATCTCTCCACGTCTCCCCATTTTCTCAACACAACCATTAACTCTTTTATCTGCAACCGGCTACCAGATGTATTCATATTTTCTATATCCTTTTCAGTAAAATCCACTCTATATGTCTTCTGCAACACCTTTGATCTTCCCATGTCTACTCCTAATTCATCTGCAGCTTCCACTAACCTCTCATGTAGATTTCTCGCTTTCCAAGTAATACTCTTACACAGATACATCAGTTCATCATCCTGATAAGTCTTTAGCCTATCTGGACTTATAGTCCCAAGGATCATTTCTTCCAAATCTACTCTCAACTTACACACATCTATAGGTTGTGGCTGTGTTTTTCTCCTTTGTAACCCTTTCACCCAATCATCTTACTCTTCGGTTGTTGGACCTATTGAAACTTCACTTCTGGGGATTTCTTCCAGCTCTATTCTTTTTGGCTGTAACTGCATTACTCCTCTAGGTGTTTCATTTACTGTTAAATTAGTCAGAGGTGTTAATCTAGTAGCGGTAGTGGGCTGTTCACTTTGAACACTTTCAGTGTTAATTCTATTGCTAACTGATGTTACTGCTGAATTTAGTGGGAAGGTTCATGGATAAGTCTATTTTCAAATATGGGTATTGCTAGTCCTATAGTTACTGGCACAGTTATTGCATCTATCTTCATATTCATCTGATTTAATTTCTTTTTTTTTTAATTCTTTTTTTTAAATATTTTATTAGCCATCAATCAGGTACATAAAACATACATAGCACATCAGAGCAACATAAATGCCAACTTTAAGACATAAAAAGACAGAGAGAAAAAAAAGAAGCTCCGGGGAAAAAAGAGTGCAATATCAGTATTAGGAGGTATCAAATAATTGCAGACTTTGACCATAAAAAGATACAACATAAACAATATGTATACTAGTCCCACTGAAGACTTGACCAGATCCTTTCAAATTTTGCCCTTGAGCGTGGGCCCCTGGCTTTTGCCAAAGCCAATTCCATTTCAAAAATCCCCCTCAGTAATAACCAGAATTTGGAGATTTTCGGGCTAAATGTTTTATCCACGCCCTGGCAATCCACAAACGAGAACACACTATGATAATAGATACCAGAAATTTCGACAAGTTGCCCGAATCATCTACTATCCCTAGTACAATTTCTTTCTCAGTTAGTTGAATATCCAAACCTGCTAGATTACTCAACACAAGGGTAACTTCAACCCAGAACGTATTTAGCTTTGGGCATGAGATGAACATGTGTCGGAGATCAGCGGCATACTCCTGACACTTTGGGCAGTGTGTCTGTAAAGACGCACCTGTCAAAGCCCATTTGGAGATAACCTCTGGGGTGTAATACAACATAAACAATATCCGATGTTGCTGTAATTTCAGATTGACAGAGGTAACTGCAGTATTAATTGTAGCCAATGATTCATATAATTCATCCTTTGAAATGTCCATTACAAAAATTCGGTTTAGTTTAGCTACAATCTGTATGCCGTCATCTTTAGCAGCTGATAGGAGTTTCTGGTACACTTTCCCAATACAACCCCGACCAGAAGTCTGGAAAATTACGTATACTACCTCAGTTGTACTGGGTAAGATTGATAAACCCTCTCCCTGAATAAAATAATCCCTGACTTGTAAATATTTAAAAAATGAATTGTGTGCTATCCCAAATTCCTCTTTAAGTGATGCAAATGATCTAAAACCTTGCTCATCGTACAGCTGCCCAAGTTGTGTTAAGCCGCAGAGCTGCCACCCTCTCCCCACAGAGTCAGAGAATATATCAGACAGTCTCGGGTTACCCCAGATAATCGTAGACCCATGCAGGTCTGGTATTGCATAAGCTTTACATATATCTTGCCAGATCCGAACAATATGTCGAACAATCTTGAATCGGACCTTTTTATAGTAATTAGGATCAGGCATTTTATAAAGTAAAAACCCGGTGTTAGGACCACAGGCCAGCTGATACGCGAACCAAATCTTACCCCGACCAGGCCCCTGAAGTAAACTCTGGATTCGGATGACAAAAGCAGCCCAAAAATAAGCTTTGAAGTCAGGAAGTTTAAAACCTCCTTGTTCATATGTTAGCTTAATAAACCGAAGAGCTCTCCTAGCCCTCCGATATCCCCATATATAGCTGCCAACAGCGCTATCTAGCCGTCTAAAGAATGAAATGGGAACCCTTAGTGGAATGGTACGAAACAGATAGAGGAATTTTGGTAAAATGTTCATTTTAACTACATTACACCTCCCCATTATAGTGAGCGGTAACTTGTGCCAGCTACGCATGTCGGCAGTAACCTTTTTAAGCAGTGGCTCATAGTTTAAAGCAATAACATCGTCTATGTGGCAGCTAAGACATACTCCAAGATAAGTAGCAGTGCTAGTAACTCCTAGCGAGAGTGGAACTGAATCTAAATCAAAATTTAAAATTGACTGCGTCTTGTTTAAGTTTAACTTATAACCGGAGAAAGACCCAAAACGTTGGGCCTCCAAAGTTAACACAGCCATCGTTTCTACCGGCTTTGTAGTGTATACAGCAATATCATCTGCGTACGCAGTAACTTTTAGAACCATACCGTTAAAGGACACTGGAGAAATGAGGGTATTTCGAAGTAAGTGCCTAATAAAGGGCTCAATGTAAAGAGCAAATAGTAATGAGGATAGCGGGCATCCCTGCTGCGGTACCCTTTGGATATTAAAAAATGAAGAAGAGAGGCCATTGAGCCTGATAGCAGCAGCTGGATTACGATATAGTTTCTGCACTGCTGAGATAAACCTTCGACCGAGACCTAGGGAGGATAGCGTCAGCCATAAAGGCCCCCAAGCCACTCAGTCGAAGGCCTTCTCAGCGTCAAGCATCAGCATTCCAATCTGCTGATTTGGATGACCAGCTACGTCAAATGCAGCAAAGCTGTATTTATGTGTGCCGCTGTATCGCGCCCCGGGACGAAACCGTGCTGTTGTTCAGATAACAATAAATGAATCAGAGGGGCTAAACGAGAGGCAAGAAGCTTAGAGAAAATTTTTGCATCCGCATTAATTAAAGATATTGGCCGGTATGAGCTCCTTTTCCCACAGGTTTCCCCTTTTTTGGAAAAACAATAATCCTGGTTATGTTCCAAGAGGAGGGCACATCCCCGCCTTGTAGTATATCATTAACCAGCTCTAGAAAGACGGGGGCCAATATATCTTTAAAATTTGTATAAAACTCAAGAGGGATGGTATCTTCACCGGCCACTTTACCAGAGGGTAAGGCACTAATTGCTAAGTTTATTTCCACTAAATCCGCATCACTGTCTACTAGGTCAGATTGGGAAGAGTCCAAAGCCGACATTGCGCTTTCTTGTAAGTACTCTCTGACTGCTTGCTGATTAAAACTGGCTGGGTCGCTATAGAGATCCGCATAGAATAGCCTAAATTGCTCTAGTATGTCCTGGGATTTAGTATAAATTAAACCATCAGCTCCTTTTATTTGTTTGATATGTGACTTAGCCCTCTGGTCTGCTAGCTGATAAGCCAAAACTCGTCCAACCCGTTCTCCATATTCATATTGCCTCAATTTATACTTGTGGAAGCTGTTAGCCATTCTATCCCTTAGCCCTCTACTGAGCTTAGCTCTCACTTCAATAAGCTGACTATAAATCCGTGATTCGCCAGTGTCCTTTAAAGTAATTGCTCTAGCATGTAACTGTTCTAGTTCAGTATATTGCCTGCGCTCGTCTTCTACCAACCTTATGTTAGACTGATTCTGCTTGATAATGTATTGCAGTGTTGCCCCTCTCACATATGCTTTCAGACAGTCCCAGACTATAGCACAAGATGCTGTATATTGATTATTCTTAATATATTCCCTCAGAGTTACTTGCATGAAAGCTACATAATCGGGGTTACTAAGGAGGTGCCTGGGAAAAGAAAATTCCTTTATTGACTCCTTCACCTCCAGCTGAAGCATAATGGGATTATGGTCCGATGTAATTTTCGGACAGATCTCCATAGAGGAATTTTCTAGTAAAGCTTTATTGGTGAAGATCATGTCAATTCTGGAGTATTGTTTGTGTGGATTTGAGAAAAAGGTGTAACCCGGTATTAAAGGAAAAAGTTTTCTCCACACATCCTCCATTTGATGTATATGGAGTAGATCAAATACAGCTGCCCTCATCTGAGCCATTCGACCACGTGCGGCCGTATTCGTAGTATCAATCTTTTTATCTAAAATACAGTTAAAATCACCCATTAATATGAGTTCCCCATCCCATTCCAATAATTCGGAACACTAAAAAGAAATAACCTCAGGGCAATCAACATTGGGGCCATAAACCATACAAATCGTCAGCTTACGCCCAAACATCTGGATTTGAGCAATTGCCCATCTTCCCTTTTGATCGGCCATAGTACGTAACACCGTAGCGGAGCAGAATTTAGACTTTAATAAAGCCACCCCTCGGATAGAAACTGTCTGCGAGGTACAAACAATAAGATCATAACCTAGTTGTTTAAAAAGAGTTCTATCCTTAAAGGCAAAGTGCGTTTCAGCAGGACCAACTATTTGAGGCTTGAAAGCCTTGAGTTCTTCCGCAACCAAACGCCGCTTACTGGCCTGATTAAGCCCAGCGACGTTCCAGCTCATAAATTTAGCATGCGGCATTTATGCACTTTTAACGATTTCTGACCAATCTCTATCCCCAGAACGTGGAGTACCTTAATCATGTGCTCAAACTGTGCATTTCTACCTATACCTTGGCTATTTATCACCATCCCTCCCTGACAAACCCCCCCAACTAACCCTAGAACCACTACTTCCACCCTTCCACACATCCCGCACCCCCCCACCCCGTGTCTTAGAAAAGGAATCACCCCCCTTCCTAGCTGTCCTTGAGTGACAGTATTCAGGAGATGCCCCCCCCACACCCCTCCCCCCGTGGAACCCCCTGAGCACGCCACACTCACCCCACACTCCCGACTAATATCCATGCTATTAACAAAAAAAAAAAGGGGGAAGAGGGGAGAGAGAGAAAAGACTCCCCCACCAGAAGGGGCAAATCAGCCTATGCCGATAAAGAAAAAACTAACACAAAACAGTTTTCTAAGCAACCATATTGAAGAATTATTTATCAATTACCCCCCCCTTTTGTTTTCCCTCTCCCCCTCCCACCCCTCTATTTTTAAAATCTTTATATCTTTTTTTTTTTTTTTTGTCCCCTTCTTTTTTTTAAAGCCCGTATTGAACATTGAATCAGTCTTTAGGGGTAGACTGCCACTTGAAAAGTGCCTTTTTAGCCTCCTGCTCGTTAAAGAAGAAATGAGTACGACTGTCCTTTATAGCTTTTAGACAGGCTGGCTCCTGTAGAAAAACCTGAGTACACACAGCTTTAAAGGGGTCTATAAGTTGCCGAAGTTGCCATCGCTTGTCCATAGTTGATTTGCACAGATCTGAGCGCACAAAAATAGACATGGAGTCAATTTTCACAGGAGCTGTAGGCCGTGCCTTAAAAAAATTGCTTGACGGAGCAAGAAATTGCCCAAAAATACAAGAATAGGTCTTGCAAACTTAGATTTAGCTTGGCTATTTTGTGTGAGAAACAAAGGCAGTCTATGCGCACGCTGAACCTGTGTATCCATGTCCCAATCTTCTAAATCAGGGAAGGCCTTCTGTAACAAGTTAACAACAAATGCCCGTGAATCAGAACCTTCCCTCCCTTCTGGAATTCCAAAAATCCTCAGATTCTGGCGTCGCTGCCGATTTTCAAGGTCTTCAATCTTAAGTTGGATAGTCGCCATTTGGGAGTCTTGTGATTTAACTAAGTTAACTGTGTGGGTATTAACTTCCTCGACGGCTGCCACCCGTTGTTGGAGGTCAGAGACCTCAGACGTTAGATATGAAACCTTGGCAGTCACTTCTGAAAGAGCCTGTTTGATCTCAATGCTATCGACCGTAGCCTGCTGATAATAGCTTTGTGCTTCTGCTCTCTGAACAGCCAGTGCCTGCAGAATCCTAGAAAGTGAGGGTTCGTCATCCTCATACTGGACATTCAGGGCATGTTTAGCACTATCCATAATTCCAGTTTCTTTTGGGGACAATGTAGGGAGAGATGTTGACAGAGATAAGGCAAAAGTGGGAGCGGAGGGCAATGTAAGAAGAGTTGTGGGAGTAGATGATGTAGACCCTACTGCTTGGGCTGTCTCCTGAATTATTGACACATGAAGAGAGCCTTGACCCCCGTCATCTGACTCGGTCTGTAAGCTGTCCTGAACAAGAGGATCTACAGCACCCATAACAACACCCGTACCAGCAACAGAAGGGGCCTCAGCAATTTTTGCAGTTATATTTGCCGCCGACTCTAAATGGCCAGAGTGTGAAGTGGCATTAAGAATATTACCAGGATCTCCTGGGTAGATAGTCTAGAAACGATAGATTTAACCTCGCCCTTAGAAGCAACCCACTTCCGCAAAGGGCTTACTCCTGCACCACTCTTTGCAGCACTTTCAGATCCCTTGAGCCGTCCCAACATTTCTGTTGCCTGTGCCTTAACTCCACCTCCGAACCCCCGACCTCTGCCACCTTTGCCTGCCCTGACAGGTTTAGGGCCTTTCCCTTTAACAGCTCTCGCCCCCTCCGGGGTGTTAGTTCTAGTGTTGGATTTGGGGCTGTCCAGGGCCCCTGTGGTGACGTTAGGGCTACATTGAATGTCCTTCTGACCGAGTTTTGAAGCCATGTTGCTCCCTCTGCCACTGGGAGCCTTACTCATACTACTTTCATCATTTTCAGAAGTTTCCTCGCTCCTACCCACCAGGTTGAATTCTTGCTGTTTCCCATCTGGAAGAGAGTCCTCCTCAATCAACCCAGAGGAATTAAGCGTCTGTGCGACATTGGCTGAGTCGGTACCTAAATCCAAAACAGCAAGAGAGGGAGCGGGTTCCATCACTGTCCCGCAAGCATACAGCTCTTGGGTCATTCCATTAGACACCATGCCACAGCCAGCGTTTAGATTGGGAGAGACATTAGAGACCATGGAAGTTACAGGATCCTCAGCACACCCCCATCCCTCGTGAATAGCAGCATTCAGGACTTCGGCCATTTGAAGACCCGGAATGGCCGTCTCAGAGCCACAGGATCGGAGGAGTGCCATTGCTCTCCCTAAGCGCAGAAGTTTCAAAATTGGTTTCCCCACTTGGGGGGCAGTTGAAATGCCACAGCTTGGTTTCTCTGGATTATTTGCAGCCAGCAATGTATTTTCGCTTACCAGCACCTCCCCAGCCTGAGCTCCACACTCCTGCACCTCCGGGCCGTCAGCTGCTTCTGCGGTAGCTCCGGCATCCCCCGGTACCTCCGCACGTCCGCGCCGTGCAGCCTGTGGCGGGGCCATCCCCTTCAGTAACAGGAGACCCGACCTCGTGGACGCTTCACAGCAGCAGGCTGAAATCCACCCTTCACGTCTGCCATCAGCGATGTCCTGTAGTTGCGAGCGAGGTACTGACACCGGCAGCGGAAACGCCAGTGGGAGTGAACTGGCTAGAAACCACCTCGCTGCTCGGCCGCCATATACCGCGCCACTCAGCTGGGCAATCCGACACATCCAGCACCGAAGATGCAGCCAGGTACCACCGCTGATTTCTCTTCTACACTTTACTTCGCCGATACGATTGTCCAGCTTCTCAAATCACCATTAGTAATCAGTATTCGCCGGTGGGGAGAGAGCGGCGGCCCAGCCGGTCCCCGAGGAGAGGTTGTGGTAGGCGTCCACTAGTGGCGGAGTCAGTCCGCCATCTTCCTTTTCCCCAGGCCAAGGGATTTAATTTCTCAACTAACTCTTTTGTTTTTATTGCCAATTCTACTTTTTCTTCCTGCACTACATCACTTACGGTTGGAACTAGTGTCGTTTGAGGTGTCATTGGGGTTTGCATTGACGGTGCATTTGGTGTCACCATCGTCGGATTTTCCTGATAAGGGGGTGGTCGTTTAACTAATATATCATCCAGTAATTCGTCATAAGATTCATTCGAGTTATATCCATAACCAAATGGCTCTAAATGTTTCCTTTTCTCCTTGCATTTGCTTCCTGCAGTCTCTCCTACTGTTAAAACCGGATACAATCCTTCAGTTATCTCTCCATTTCTCCATCTCTTCATTATGTCCTCATGTCTTTCATCATGAAATCTTCCAAACATAAATCTATTACTTCTGTCACCTCTATGTCTTTCCGTTTCATACATTTCATCCTCCCATTCTACTAATGCTTCAAACTGTGTTGGTCTGGGTCTTGGATCTAATGCCATCATCTTGTCTCTCAAATTGCGCAAAAGTGTCAAATTAAAGAACCATGCTCTGGAAAAGCTAACACACCATCATTCTTCGTATATTCTACCCAATTTTCTAGCCAAATACATGTGTGATAACCATATTTCAACATCATATAAGACGCTGGCGTCTTTGGTGGAGAGTATAGGAACTCCT
Organism: Calotriton arnoldi; assembly: GCA_963921515.1. NCBI lineage: Eukaryota > Metazoa > Chordata > Amphibia > Caudata > Salamandridae > Calotriton > Calotriton arnoldi. The sequence continues at coordinate 151,075 of CAWUFW010012292.1, forward strand.
TCTCTCGTTATTACAGGTTTGTCTTTTTTAAAGAATCTTTTAATTTTGCCAAACAAAGTCAATTTCTCCTGTCTTGGTTGTTCGAAATACATCTTTGCTAATAACAATTTCACTCAAATCCAAATCCTTGTCAACACAATCCGCTATAATTCACCAATCAGATTCCTTTGCATTTCTAGGTACCTGACCAATGTCAGCGCGACAAACTCTAATTCTTCCAATCGGAGCTTTCTACGTCTCTGCTATCCTGTCCAATACCAGCGCGGCTCACACCAACCGGCCAATCCGAGCTTACCTCGCCTCCGCAGTATGACCAATGCCAGTGCGGCTTTTTGTGACGTCAGCCTCTCCTCTTACTGCTGACCCTCCCTTTACAAAAATTATCGGCACTTTTCTAAGTTCTTTTTCTTTACAATAACTTATTAGTCACAACATAAAACAATACCACATTGTCCGTTTACTAAATAAAGGATAGTTTTTCACTTGAAAGAATATTCCTTTCAATACGGGCAAGTATAACAATTCCGCTATCCTTCCCTTCATCCAAGCTAGGGGAGGACCTGTTACTTCTTTAGGGATAAGGCCAAAATTTCACAAGAGGACCTTTTGTTAGAAAGGAGGTCTCGCTACTCTTCTGGGGATAAGGCAAAGTTTCACAGGTGGACCCTTCGCTACATCACTCCTTTTCTACATACATGCTAAATTGTCCCTAAGATAACACATGAATGTTATCACTAATTAAACAGACAATGCACCTATTCCCCTGTGATTTCACTTCTCACACTTTTCTTCTGCCATATTTCAGGCTAACTTTTACTGCCGGCTTCCCAGATACCCTTCTGTACCTGTGTTCCAAAAGACTACATAAAACACGAAACTAACTCACTTTACATAGAATGTTAAACATATAATCAATAATCAATAAATCACCAAACTAATCAATAATAACCATCATTCTGCTACCAGAAAAACTGATCCAGCGCAACCCCTAATTCACGAGCCAGGGACCAATAATATTTCTTCACACATAAACCACTTATCAAACAACGGGGCCCATCACACATAAATGATCCCTGAAGACGGGCGCTGGATTTAGGGGGGTTAATTTGTCAGTTTATGTACTATACCATACTTCGCATTGATAACAATATATATTCCTAACTATTCTTAACTTCAACTGTCCTCTTTTGGTCGATGGACCATTAGTTGACGAGTTGATGGTGACTATGATTAACTAAACAGTTTAATACTTTAACTAATTAACCACAGAGTCGTTTATTCGGTTAATGATTTTATCTTATTGAAATTTTAAATGCTCATAATTCAGATTATCAGTGCACACACAAGATCACATATAAGAGAACAAATTATCAAACAATGTAATCAAAATGAATCATTTGCATCGACATCAAAGCGTGCGTAGGGAATGGGGAAGAGAAGGTACAGCATAATACTTTGCAGACATATATAGCAAAATTAAAGCATTTAAGGAGGGTGATACCCACCAAAGAATCAGGAAAACCACTTCCTTGGCCGAGGTTGTGGCAAGGGTCCCCAGAGATAGGCTCAGAGGACAAAGTTAACAGGACAGAATGCAGCTAAGGCTTGCAATAAACTAACAGACTAAAGATAATCTCCCAATTCTATCTATCTTTGATCTAGTCCTCCTCGGACGCAGTCTCCTCCCAAGCACTCCCGCAACGTTCTCGTACCTAAAGCGCTCTCTGTCTTGGTGCAGATCCGCTCTCTCTGTCTTGGTGCGCTTCCCTCTCAGTGTTCTAGATGCTCTCTCTACGTTCTCTATCTCGATGCTCTGCTCTCGATTCTGCTCTGATCCGTTCTGTCCGCCACACCCCTAATTGGGATATCAATTATACCCTGATGCTTAGCTCACTATCTTACAATGTTGCAGTGTCAGTAGAAACTCGGCCTGTGATTGGTTGTCACGAATCATGTTAGGGTCTCCTCATCCAGTTCTCCCCCCAAATCCATCCCATACCAGTTCTAACAAAGAAGTATTAAGGATAAATACATTCGTATACTACTAATATCAATAGTTATACAATTTGTAACATTCTCATATTTGTGACATCCGCTTCATATTCAAATTGCACGTAGCAATGGCAGTTCCCACAGTCGCTGTCGCGTCTTGGCACATAAACAATAGGACACAGGTCAACATGGCCTTCACACAGATTACATCAACTGGTACACTCTGCAGTTCGTGAGCAGGCAAAACATTTCTGCGCATGCGTCTTCCGCACAGAGCAAAACAACCACATGCTGGTTCGGACAAGAGGCCATTTTCATGCAGGCCCAATCTCGTACTAAAGTAAATAAACACAAAAGAATATTAATTCATGAAATAAAGCCCATAATGGTTACCTCCCACCATACTAATACCCTGTCTTAATTAATTCCTAGCAAAAGCTATTAATTTAAAGCAACCTTTTCGTTATTTGTGCACAACATGCAAAATGTGCAATGTACAACATAGCACAAACATGCATTAGTACGATTTTTCAAAGCGCAAGCAGTTAATACGTGCTCATACCATCATGGTTTAGTATATTATATAAAATGCGTTTGCCCCATGTGTGAATGTGTGCATACAGGGTTGGTTAGTTCATGCGGTCAATACATTATTAAGGGGTTTCTTAATTTCATGAGGATGTAATCTGCAAACCTCACTCCATCACCCTTCACCAACTAGGCTAGCTAGAATCCAGTTGCATGGTGGGCACAGGACCCACATCTGGGCATACCCTTCCCACTTAGGGAGATAAAAACAAAAAAATAAGATGATGTTCAACCAGCAGTCTTTTCCTATATGCATGGCAAAATATTAAGTCCGTACGAGCTCTCTCATCTCTTTGAACCTTGACCAAGCATCCACTTGGCATATGCTAATGAGTATCCTATGCAAGATAATCCTTGCCCTTTTTTCCATTTGATCCTTCGTGGATTGTTTCAAATAATGGCACAAATGAGCAAGCCTTTTCTCAACATCCACCACCTTCATACCGTCTTCTGAACCTCTGTCCAGAAGCTCTGAAATTCCAAATGCACCAAAGAACAACCATAACATACATAGCTTCATTAAGTGTACTTCAAAGCTGCAAAACCCGACCAACACAACAGATGTAAACTTTTTACCAAACCAAATAACCTCTTATGGTTATTGGTTAGGTCTTCTTGCCCACCCTCTTTCTTTCTTTTGTCCATCCTTGAAGTAGACACCTTCCCATTTCACCTGCTGATGGTTCGTAACCCCAGAATAATTTTCCATAAAAACTGATCCCTGCCAATTTTCCTGCAATTGTTGTAGGTGACACACCTTTATCAATATGAGCATGATGAACTTCACTACTGCCTCTCTTCTGAAAACAAGAAGGTAGTGGTGGATACAAGGGTCGCACCTCAAAATAGCTAAATTTGTGGGCTCATAAGGTAGGTGTTAGAAAATAACCTTTATATAGAGAAGTAAGGTCGGTGCCACTCAGGGTTAAAACACCCCACTACCTAAGGTGTACAAAATACAAGAAACAACAGTAACTTGTGACATTTTTACAAAGAACACCCTGGCACTCACAATATTACAAATTTCATTTGAGACAGTAATCTGTCAGTCTAGCCCAAAGAAGAGACTGAAGAGAGATTCCTCGTAACACAGGAAACATGAAAAGTACATTCATCTATTTCATCATTAGTTTATTTTTCATGAAATAACGTATTATAATTAGTACAAACAATACAAGGGCCGGAATATGTCAATCTTGTTAACACAATCATAAAAATTCCTCCATGATGTGAATAGCGGTCCAGTCCTTGTTACAGAAAACACGAGAAACAGCCAACGCGCGTTTCGTCACTACCGTGACTTTCTCAAGGCTCAAACTTGTCCAAATTTATACGAAAAAGTTAAACGGCTCGAAGGACGTAATCCCAGTAATTCTGTCAAATCAGCTTTCAAAGTTCGATAGTATCAATGTCTCATTCCTCTTTGATCTCCGATACCGCTGAAGATGAAAGGTAAGCCTGTACCCAAAGGGATCCTACTTTTGAGCTTTGTTAAAAAGCAATATTTCTAATACTGTTGCAGATATTCAAATACGGCACCTGGGGTACTATGATAGGTCCCTCATTTCCGCGCCGAAATCTGTTCCAAAAGAACCGTCACCTCCTGTCTTCTATCTGTTAGCTCATTAGTGCTCTGACCTCTTCTGAAAGCCCCACTGTTGAGAAATTCCTTCCAAGTCTGCCTTTAAGCTGTCCTAGTACTCTGTGCCAGTGAGTTTTCAATCAAACTGAGTATCTTCGCTCTCCCATTTTCCATTTCTCTGTTGGTACCTCAGTCTTCTGCAGATCTGCTCCAGGCAACAAATCACAGAATCTCTGCCACTGTGAATGAGACAATGCGTCTGCTATGTTATTATTCACACCTGGCACATGTTTTGCTCTAAATAGAATGTTTTTTTATAGATATTGTTAGAAATGGGATCTCTAGTTGGCAAGGGCTTGCACCTTTGTCCAAGTAGGGACCCGTCTTCCTAGTCAGGGTAAGGGAGTTACACTCCTAAAATAACCCCTGCTCACCCCCTTGGTAGCTTGGCACGAGCAGTCAGGCTTATTCTAGAGGCAGTGTGTAAAGCATTTGCACATAACCAACAGTAATACAGTGTAAGCACTACAAACGGACACCACACCAGTTTTAGAAAAATAACCAATATTTTTATATACTCAAGACAAGACCAATTACGACAAAAATCCACAATACTATACTTTAAAAATGAATGCTTGATAAGGTAACTTCTTCTTTGCAGGAATGGTTCAAAAACAAAGTTTGTACGAGTCGGTAGCTCCGTCCGAGTCTACCGCGATGCTGAATTACACAGAGTCCAACAGTTCCAGCCGACCGCGTCGCTACGGGCCAGCAGAGTTGTGAACAGACTCGGTCACAGTACCTTTCTCGTTGTGGCTGGTACGGAGTGTACGAGCCGGTCGGCGTTCGTCGCGGTTGCGGTGCAAGACGGAGCGATGCAAGGTGCGGTGTCCCTCGATGCGGTGCAGGCAGCGGCTCGATGAGCGTCGTGCAGACGGAGTCGGTGAGTCCAAGGCGTGCGAGGCAGGGTGAGACGATGCTCGATGCGGTGCTGACAGGTTGCGATGCAGGCGACCAAGCCGGAGTGCGGGAGCTGGCGTCGGACAGCGGTGCGAGTCGGAGCGGTGCGTCGCAAACGTGCGAGCGGTGCCCCAAATGCGATGCGGTCACGACTGTTGAGCCAGTTGCAGCGACAGAGTTGGTCTGGTCCGGCTGGCACAGTGAAGCGATGCGATGCGAACTGCGGTGCCCACAGGTCACGGTGCAAGCAGCGGCTCGGTGTTGACGGCGTCGGACGTCGCCTACGGTGAGACCAGGGTTGCGATGCGAAGCGGGACGATGCGGTCTGCGGTGCAAACAGGTCACCGGTCAGGGATGGATTCGGTTGACGGAGTCGGTTGCAGTTCCCTTCCTCTGTGGCAACTGAAACAGCGTTCCAGAAGCGGTACCCAGAGGCTTGTGAAGTCATTGCAGTCCCTGAGACTTCTTAACAGGAGGCCAGCTCGGTTTCAGGCCCTTGGAGATACTCAGCACAAGTTTGTAGAAAGTTCAGTCCTTTCCCTGCCCAAGGCAGAAGCAGCAGCTGCAGGCCAACCCAACAAAGCAACAACACAGCAAAGGGGCAGTACTCCTCCTGGCAGCTCTTCCAGCTCTTCGTCTTGGCAGGTTCCTTGATTCCAGCGAGATCTAAATTCATGGGGTCAGGGCCCCAATATTTATATCCCAAATTCCTTTGTTCTCTGAAGGCAGAGAGGCCTTTGCCTAGTCCAAACCAGTTCTGGAGCACTTTGTTGACAAGTCTCCGTCCCTTCTTTCAGAGAGTAGGCCAGGGACATCAGACGCACCACAGGAGGTGGAGCCAGCATTGTGGAGGGAAGGCACTGTCCTATTCAGGGCCCAGGTGCAACCCCTCCCACCCATCTACATGTAGATCTTGCTATTCAGCCCTGTGCTGACTCACCCTGTCTCCTGGCATCCCCCAGCCCCTGTCACTCACACTCCAGACAAGGAATACACAACCTCGCAGAGGCAGGCTTGGATGGTTAGACAAGAAAATACCCACTTTCTAAAAGGGGTATTTTCAAACACAGAATGTTAAAACCAACTTCACTAAAAGATGCATTTTATCATTCTGAGTCCAGGCATACTAAACTCGAATTTCTACCATGTTCCCGGGGTCAGTTATGATTATAAGCTGTAATAATCAAAACCGCCCGTTCTGGCCTATGGGGAACAGGTAGCCTTGCAATAGTGAAAAACGAACTAGGCTGTAATTCACTATCAGGACATGCCACACACACCAGGGCATGTTCCTACCTTTCGCATACAACGCACCCTGCCCACAGGGATACCTTGGGCCTACCTTAGGGGTGACTAACATATAGAAAAGGGAAGGTTTAGGGACTTGCAAGTGTGCGCACTTGCCAAGTCGACATGGCAGCCCCAGGCTGCGCACAGGCTCTGCAATGGCAGGCCCGAGTTACACTTTACGGGCTGTTTGCGTGGGTGGCACAATCCAGTGCTGCAGCCCACCAACAGCATTTGGTCTATAGGCCCTGGCACTCGTAGTGCACTTTACAAGGGACTGACACATAAACCAAATAGGCCAATCATGGAAACGCCAATCCGTAACACATTTTATACAGGAGCACTTGCACTTTCCCACTGGACAGCAGTGAGGAAAGTGCGCAGAATCATTACACCAGCAAAAACAGAGTCAAAACCGGGAGGTCAGAAAGCAAAAAGTCAGGGGAAACACGCCAAAAGATGCCAAGTCTAACACATATGTTTTATATTTTCAAGATTAAGCAACATAAGGTGGTGCCAACATGCACCCATAAATTTGAGAACTTAAATGGAGTTAACCACATTGTCATTACAGTGATTTACAAAGCATAAGGTATCCATCGATCTGCTAGCAATATATTTGCGAGTACATCGTCTCTATTGTTTTGCATGGCTTTAGGTGGCATCTGGTCTCAGTTGAGGTCCATCTGCCCCATCTGTTGACCCCACTGCATAGTACTTGAGCCAGCTGCCCCTCACTTTGTGCTCAGTTTGCATGATGTGTCTGGCATGTTATTGTAAAGCGTCTTGTATGTAAGGGAAATTGCCCCTTCCCCATTTCAACTATAAGAATTCTTCCTTCCAATGGAGCACACTCTGGGATCTCCATCCCTCCAGCCCCTCCGCCTGCCAAGCATGTCGAAGTTGAGTGTACTTCAGGAATTGATTCAGATTTAGTTTATATTACTGCTGTAGGGAGAGGAAGGGCATGAAGTACCCGTTTTCCAGCAGATCTCCATCTTTGAAGATTCCAAGCCCTTCAGTTTCCCATATTTAACCTAACCACGACCCCACCCATAGTTTTGTTTCTTTGGTGACTTTATGTGCCCAGCCAATACATTCAGTAGCTTTTTCCCATATGTCTAATGCCACTTGGTTGCCGGCAGCAACTGTCAGGATTCTTTCCCCCCACACAGGTAATGTGAATGTGTTCTTGTCTGTAGCTTTGCCCTTTCCAACTGAAAGGCTGAGTTGTCCTGGGGAGCGAAGTTCCAATCGTTTATATTAATCAGATGTGACACTCTGTAGTAGGCCTTAATATCTGCAAGGGTGATCCCTCCGTTGTAGGGATTTCATTGTATCCTCTTAAGTGCTACTCTGGGATGGCTCTTGTTCTATAGTAGGGACCTCAGCTCCCCCCTCAAATTTCAGCTCTTTCTCTATTTTGGCAAACTTGTCTTGTGGGATACGATTATACATGTTCTGAAGAGCGTAGAGCAGCTTGGGAAGTGTGATCATTTTGAAGATGGCCGCCATTCCCAGAAATGTGAAGGGTAGTCCACGCCATCTCTCTTAATCTTCCTGGAAGTTCTGTGCCACCCGCCCCAAATTCCTGTTCAGACATACTTCTCTATGGGGGGTCACATATATTCCCAAGTACTTAAAACCCTCCGGCGCCACCACCAGTCTCTGCGGGATCATGGTCAGGTCCAGTGGCCCCTTGGGCTGATACAACACTGACTTCTCCCAGTTTATCTGATAACCTGAAGGATTGCTGTATTCCTCGAATATCCGGAAGACAGCAGGGATCATCGTTGAGGGCTTGGTAATAAGGAGGAGGGTATCCTCAGCGTAGAGCAAGATTTTCTCCTCCTCCTGGCTTGTGTCTGATATTTTGAAGTCCATTATCCCAGTGTGCTCTCACACTAGACATGCCAAGGGTTTTATGGTGATCGCGAATAAAAGAGGGGACAGGGGGCAACCCTGTCGGGTCTCCCTCTCATTCGAGTACACCGCCGATAGTGTACCATTCACTTGCACCACTGCTGTTGGAGCCTGATACAGAAGCGCTATCTATTTCCTATATTGAGGATCAAAAGCGAATTTCCGTAGGGTTTACTCAAAGAAGGGCCAGTGCATGGCATGAAATGCTTTTCCGCATCTAGAGAGAGGAAGACATGAGGGGCTGGCCTATCTTTAACTTCAGCCAGACAGTTATGACTGTGTCATAAGTTGAACATTGTTGACCTACCAGGCATGAATTCTGACTGATCTCTGTGTATAAAAGGTGTGATGATCTTTAGGAGCGTAGTAGCGAGTATTGTAGCTAGTATCTTTACTTCGATGTTCAACAAGGAGATTGGGCGATTACCCTCCCTATGTATCATAGTGAAGGTGGCACGTTGGAGGTCTGGTGGTAAGGCCCCCTAATCTCTTGCCTCTCTGAACAGGTTTCACAGATGGGGCCCCAAGAGCCCAGCATATTGCTTGTAAAATTCCATCAGTACACTGTTGGGCCCCGGGGCTTTACCCAGGTTTAATTTTGCAATGGCTGCCTGAACTTCTTGAAACGTGATATCCCCCTCTACTGCCTCTTGGGCTTCCGCATCCAGCACCGGGGTGGCAACATTACCTAGATGTTGTTTGACTTGGGTTGTTCCGTTCAATGGCCTCAGCCTGTAGAACGACCCACAGAAGCAAATTCCTCAGCTATTTGCTTGTCCATTATATAAGACGCCCCTGACTAGTCTGTGATGCGTCTCACCCACAGGCCCTCCATCTCTCTCCTGCTCAACCACACTAAGAGTTTACACTCTTTTCCTCTTGTTTCATTCAGACGATGGTATGTGGCCAGCATTTGTTTCTTTGCCCTCCTTGTGCCAAGTCACAATACTCAGTTTTCAAGATTGTGATGTGTCTGAGGGTAAGATGGTCAGAAATTGCCCCCAGTGGAATTCTTAACTGCAGGAGCTGTCTCTCAAGCCACTCAAGTTCCTCAATCTCGCTCTTCTTTTTCTGTGCAATTATGTTTTGAGCCCTATCCCAGAGGACCATCTTGTAGGCCTCCCATAGTACTATTGCCGATGTTACGGATCCCTCATTCTCCGTGAAGTAGAACTTTGTATCTATTTGGAGTTCTAAAGCTACCTCTGGGTCGCGTAAGTCCCCGGCATTCAGCTTCCAACCAGCACCCCCTTGCTTCCTCTTCTGACCCACTGTAAGTAGAAGGGTGAATGGTCTGAGAGACCTCTCACCATATATTGCACACATTCTATAATACTGACCTCCCCTGCTGGGGCAAACACATAATCCAGCCTAGAGAAATCCCTGTGGGCCCCTGAGAAATAAGAATAACATCTATCTTCTGGATGTTTACGTTGCCACAGGTCAGACAGGCCCATCGAAAAAATGGTACAGACACAGTGAAAAAACAGATGTAAAATAACAGTTCCAGTTGCAGAAAGACCAATACCCGCCATGAAACATAAAAACATATGCAAATAGTGTGTCCGCCGCTAAGGAACTAAATCCAGCAAACCCATCCTGCACACATCTACAACATCGCCCAGCAATCAACATCCATAACTGAAGTGGGGGTCAATCAAGAGGGATCAGGGAGAGACGTAGGCTGCACCCCGGGCCGCCAGCCACCAAGGTAGCACCATCAACATCCGAGCCCAAAGAAGTGCTGCCCGAAACAGACCCAGGTAAAAGCTCCCGGACGTCGCAGGCAGTATTGGTTGCTTCTGTATTCCACTAGCCTCCTCCCAATGGATCGCCTCCTGTTCACGATCCGCCCAGCGTATCAGTTCCAATCCCCAGCAATAAACATGGGGAGCACGGGGGGATCTCCACCTCATAGACAACTGCCAGCAAGCAAGGATTAAAGCCAAGTCCAGAAACCTATCAGTTACCTTCCTATCTGCCGAACGCTCATGGAGACCCAAAAAACACAACTCAGGGATAACCTGGAACTCCCTATCCGTGGTTCCCTGCACTATCTGCAAGATCGTGTACCAATAAGGAAGTAGCAATGAGCACGACCAAACCATATGATAAAAGTCAAATTTTAGGGCAGGGGGGGCACTCCAAAGGAGCAGACGGAAACATAGCATGAATACGAAGGAGGGTCAGATAGGCCCGGTGAAGGTAAAAAAAAATGGATACCTTCAAAACGAGCATTCATGGACAACTGGAAACTACACTCTAAAACCCTCCTCCAGGAGGAATCAGAGAGAGGCGATGCAAAGTCTGCCTCCCAATGGGCCCAGAGACACTTCAGCTGCCCTCTGTGCCCCACCGGAACGCCATAAGTGTCCTGGAGATCCAAAAAGGGGAACAGCTCCCACCGATGAATGAATCTACCAAAACATCAATCCCCATATCTGACCAATCTCATAGACTCGGCCAGCCACCCGGGCGACTCCATCGTCAAACCAACGCAAGATGCAATTTGCAAGTATAAGGGGTTGAACCATGCGTCCGCTTCAGCGATCGGTCCCACACATATTGCGCAGTCCTAATTAGGACATTCAAGGACCGCATCCTAAAAGCGGGCCGTGGAGGGAGAGCCACATTCCATGGTTCCCACACCCTCCCAAAGGAAGGCCAGCCAACGTGCCACCCACTGCAGCTGAGCCGCTAAATAGTAGAGTTCAAAATCAGGCGATGATAAACCTCCCTCAATCACAGGCAACCACATCTTCCAGAGAGCCACTCACCGATGGGAGGTACCCCAATACAGCGGAATCAACAAAGTATCCAGCTCCCAGAAAATCTCTGCGGGAGTTCCAACGGGACGGCTGCAAAAAGATAAAGTAATAGCAGCGGCTTAATCATTTTGGAGAGAGCCACTCGCCCGTGAACCGATAAGGGCAGCATGACCCAGAAAGCAGTAGTTCGACGTAACCCAGTTAACACACGCCCATAATTCCCCTTGTACAACAAAGCAAAATGTACAATCAGCTTCAATACGCAAACGTTGAGAATGACGACCTTGGCAAATCGTGCAAACAAAGGGCTCCATAGCTAGAGCAAATGATAAGGGGCAGAGTGGACAACCCTGCAGAGTCCCATGCTCAAATGCAATAACGTCAGAGATCAATCAGCCAGTACGAATTCTGGCCACAGGGCCAGTATACAGCAGCCACGTCCATTTAACAAAAGGTAAGCCCATGCCCACATTGAGCATAGGAATGTACAGAAAATCCTAACGGAGCAAATCAAATGCTTTCCGAATGGCTATGGAAATAACTAAAGCCTTAGAAGGGAGATATTCTCTATGATCAAGCGCCAGGAATAGCTGCCAAATATTGGGCATGGTGGTATGCGTCGGAATGAAACTAGTCTGATCCGGATGTATGAGAGTACACACGTGGGGGAGCAACCCAGTTGCCAAGATTAAATTCAAAATTTTATAATCAACATTTAACATCGACAGGGGGTGATAGGAGTTAAGCAGGAGGTGGTCCTGGTCCTTCTTTGGGACCGACACAATCACAGCCTCCCTCAACGAGGGTGGAAGCCGGCCACACAGCCAAGAATCATTGAAGAGGTTCGTCAGGTGAGGCACAATAGTAGAAGCAAAGGCCGCTTAAAATTCAACTGGAAACCCATCTAAACCGATAACTTTACCCCTTGCCATCTCCCTAATCGCACCGCACCTCCTGCTCAGTCACATCTCTACCAAGGAGGTCCACCACCACTGGATCAAGAACCGGTAAAGAGGAATTCTTGCTATAATCCAACATGTCGGCCTCTGTGCACACAGACCCGTAAGTATATAGCTCACGATAATGCCGCAGATACACAGCATTAATCTCCTCCTGAGTGAATAAAACACACCCTAAAGAATCCCGATTCTGAAGCTCAGAGCAGCCCTCCCTACCCTCGTGAGTGAGCCAGGCCAACATTCTGTCAGATTTATCACGTTCCTCATGAACCCGAGCCGTATAGGCTTTATTATCAAAACTATGAAGGCGCTCAACCAACACAAAAAGTTTCTTCATCTCCTCAAGCAGCCGACATCTACTGTCTGAAGTTCCCTCCAACTCACCCGACAGCTCATCCAGCACCCCCTCCCGCTGACTAATCTTAAAAAGGAGTCGGGGTTTGAACCCCGACCTTACTAGTAATACAGTACCCCTGAAGTACCACCTTCATCGCTTCCCATTCTACCCCAATCAAAGAGACCGACCCAGCATTATCTGCCCAATACTGGCTAATGTGAGCCCCCAACAGTCCAGCCAGCAATCCACCAAATCCCACCCACTCAACCACAAACGGGCGGCCACCGCCAATCTACCAGCATGTGTACCCCTGAATGGCGGGTGTGAGCGGTCCAACTCCAAATCTTCCACACAATTGAAGTCACCCCCCACCACCCTCCAGTAAGGGACCATCTGTGCCAGCAGGGGTGCCAAGCTAACAAGGAATACGGTTTGATCCACATTAGGCACGTACACATTCAAAAGAGCAATGTCCCTGCCATCCAGGCTCCCCAACACTAGAACATAACGACCTTCCGGGTCCACGACTGCCCTATGCCAGCGGAAGGGAACTCTTGGCCAAATCCATATGAGAGCGCCACGAGAGAAGGCAGAGTAAGAGGTAGCGTATAGATGGCCATGCCAGGGGCCCGACCCTCCGACTCCGTATGATAAGCCGTTTCAAATAGGGCTACACATTATATGGCTTGGATGAGGAGGAAAGGCCCGGAACATTCCATGTTAATATCTTAATATGCAAACCCATAAAAGTCATGTGGGGAGGCGAAGGCCCCAGCAAAGGCCAATCAATACAACAAGTGCAATGGGCTCAGCTGAACCCACCGTGCCAATAAATCAATCAATCAATCAATCAATCAATCAATCAGGGGTTTGTAAAGTGAACTACTCACCATTAGGGTCTCAAGGCGCTGAGGGGGGGTGCACCTCTTTTGGGGTAATTCGAAGAGCAAGGTCCTGAGGTCTTTTCTGAATTGGTGCAGTGTCGAGCTTTGCCAGAGGTGAAGGGGGAGATCGTTCCAGGTGTTGGCTGCGAGGTAGGAGAAGGACCTTCCACCCGCTCTGTTCCTGTAGAAGCGTGGGATGGTGGCTAGGGAGAGGTCGGCTGAGCGGAGCTTTCTCTTGGGGGCATGAAAGGAGAGGCGGTTGTTGAGGTATTGTGGCACGATGTTATGGAGGGCCTTGTAGGTGTGTGTATGAGCAGCTTGAAAGTTATTCTTCTTTTGATGGGGAGCCAGTGGAGGTCGCAGAGGTGTTGGGTGATGTGGTTGTGCCGTGGGATATCGAGGATTAGTCTGGCTGCAGAGTTCTGGATGGTCTGGAGTTTGCGGAGGAGTATTTTGTTGATTCTGGCATGGAGGGTGTTGCCGTAGGTCAGTCTGCTGGTGATGAGGGCGTGAGTGACCGTTTTCCTTGAGTCGGAGGGTATCCATTTGAATGTTTTACGTAGTATGTGGAAGGTGTTGAAGCATGCGGAGGAGACAGCGTTGATCTGGGGATTCATAGTGAGCGATGTGTCCAGTATGATGCCAAGGTTACATGCATGGTCTGTAGTGGTTGGTGGGTTTCCGAGGGCAGGGGGCCACCAGGTGTCGTCCCATGCAGAGGGGGTGGAGCCGAGGATGAGGACTGTTTTCTCTGAGTTGAGTTCCAGGCAGCTGTTCTTCATCTAGGTTGCACCGGCTTTCATCCCTTCTTGGAAATTGTGCCTGGTGATGTCGAGTTCCTTGGTGAGAGAGAGGATGAGCTGAGTGTCATCGGCGTAGGAGACGATGTTGAGCCCATGGTTTCTGATGATGGTTGTGTGTGGGGCCATGTAGACGTTGAAGAGGGTGGGGCTTAGGGAGGACCCGTGGGGTACTCCGCATCTGGTCTCTGTCGGTTCTGAGAGGAAGGACGGGAGTCTTATTGTCTGTGTCCTGCATGTGAGAAATGAGCGTATCCAGTCTAGGGCCTCTCCTTGGATGCCGGCGTCGTGAAATCTGGTGGCTAGTGTGCGGTGGGAGACGGTGTTGAAGGGTGCTGATAGGTCCAGGAGGATGAGGGCTGCCGTTTGGCCTTGGTCGAGGAGGGCGTGGATGTCTCCTGTGGCGGCAAGGAGGGCGGTCTGGGTGCTGTGGTTGCTGCAGAATCCGGATTGGAAGGTGTCTAGGATGTTGTTGGCTTGGATGAAGTATGCTAGTTGGGCGTTGACGGCCTTTTCAATGATCCTGGCTGCGATCTCGCAATACCACTGCCCTGAGAACATAGTCGCTGACAAACTAAAACACACACAGCAAACCATGAAATCCCATGGCAACATACTACCCACCACTCCCCAAGGACTGAGACATTCAACCATCCTGTCCAAACCATACCCCGTGCAAGCCCCCTCTAAGAACAAAGAAAAGGCTAAAGGGTCAAACTGATCCATAACAGAAGATGCAGTATGAGGGAGGAGCCACCTACAGCGAGAACAAAATTACAACAAACAATGCGGTACAATAATAGAGAATGTCCCACAAGCCCCCCCACACCCAGACCCCCAGAGCCCCCACATCAAAAACAAAGAGAATGAGGTTAAGCAAATGTTAAAGGCATCACATGACCAACTGAAAACAACCGAGCCAAGCATGTATAGAGAGTGAGCTATGCAACCTGAAAAGGAATAAAAAGGATAAGTAAATTATTATAGGCATTGTAGCAGCTGTTCAAACCAAGTCATCAGCAGATCGAGGAGTAACACCCGGCGGAACGTCTCCAAGGCCAGGGAGCACAGCAGCCGCATAATCAGATGCAGTGGAACAGCTTACCAGGGACACACACACTGGGCCAGTCCCCCACCTGGCCCCAAAGCAGCAGCCGTCGCCACCGCCCTAGATTGTTCCAATGCTACTTGAGAGCTGGAGGGACGAGCTGCTCCCCACTGTCTGGATCGCTGGATCGCTGGCGTCTAGGGCGTCGATCACGGTCAGGCCCAGATGTCTTGAGATGCTTTGTGCTCTGGTCGTGCAATTCAATCCAGTCCCAGGCCGCCGATGGGTCCATAAAGAAATGTACAGTGTCCTCCGATTAGACCCGCATATGGCCCTGGAAGAGCAAAGAGTATAGGAGTCCCTATTCTCGCAGTTGGAGCGTAAAATCTGGATACAATGACACCTGGGCATTAGCCACTACAAGCAGGCCTGCTGCAGAAGATGATCACGGTCCTGAAAATGTAGATGGCGGGGCCCCAGGTCGAGGCTCCTGTGTCGGGAGTCTATGCATCCGCTCCAGGGCGTAGAAGCTGGAGAGCCCCTCAGGCGCCACAACCTCCTGCAACAAGGACTCAAGGAAGGCCAGGAGAAAGTCCCCGTCAGCACACTCGGGCAACCCGACATTGCAGACATTATTAAGTATGGCCCGACCCTCCTGGTCATCCAAGCAAGCAGCCAATCGCTTCGTTTGGGCTTCCAGAGAGGTAATACATTCGTCCGCTGACTGGACCGCCCATGGCAGTGAGCGTACCATGGTCTCCAGAACCGAAACCTCTTCGATACCCTCAGCGAGTCTTCCCGGATCAGGCCCAACTCCACAGACAGTGAATCGATTTTGCGCTCCAGGTGCTCACCTGATGCATCAATGGCAGCTAGCAGCTTTTCAAACTAATAATCCATACAGGAAGTGTCATCTCCGCCAGCACTCTGCTTGATCCCCTGCAGGGGGAAGCCATCAGTTGCATCACCCGTGGCACGCTGAGTACGCCCCATTGTCACTCCAAAGCAGCACCAAGGTTTGGGGCTCAGAGCTCACCCGGGAACACAAGTAGGAACAGGGGGCCACACAATGGTACTACAGGAGAGGGACGTAGCACACAACCAATGGTCAAGTCACAGCACCCAGGAGGAGGAGGGTCAGCCCAGGTAGTCAGCCCCAAACAACAGCCTCAGAATAGTCCGGACTCTCCACACAAAGCAATGGATTCCAGTTCAGACTGTCTAGTGAGTTGCTCCTCAGCCGTCAGACACGCCCTTCCTGAGACAAATCTATGCTCCTCTGCAGAAGGTACCCCCGGCACATCCAAAGCTGAGCAAGGTCATCGCCCTCAATGGGTATGTGGTATAGGACCACAGTTCATCAGAGGGTCCAGTCACCACCAGGGACCCAGTCCTAATGTGCCTTGTCAGGGGGGAGAACTCTCAGGCACATGCCACATTGTTACTGTCTCTGTGGCTCCCTGGAACCCCAGAGAATGCCCTTCAATCACTCTCCCTCAAGCAGACGGGGCCCAGCTTCAACAAAGTATCCACTCTCCCAGGCAGGCTGCAGTCAGGCTCTCCCAATACTAGCAAGGGTGGAGGGGAAGCCCCCAGTGGGGCCACGGCTATCCCCCAGCCAGGAAACCAGGCACCGGGCCTTGATGTAAGCCCCAAATTGCTCATCTCAATCCGCCAAAAGCAGCCGCCAGGTGACACTCATCAGCCCGCCACACAGAGCCCCTATAGTCATCTGCAGGCAGGAGTCTTCTCATGGGTGAGGTGTAGCCCAGAAGCCGTGGTGTCCTCCGGTGCCACACTGCTATAAAAGTTGGACCAGCCGAAGCAGGCCGTCTCGCCAGGCCGATGGCGTAGGCCTCAACCGCCAGGGCCCCCAGCAGGTCACAGCTAATTCAGGTGGCGTCGCGGCCCCAAGGGTGGCCCCCAGCATTCCGCAAGCCCCAGCTCATCCTCCTTTGAGCCGGAATCGTGGGCAGTAGTCAAAGGGCGATCCGGGCATACGCCATCCTTGGCTGGGCAAGCCAGCATTGGGTCGATCCATGCCACCAAGTTCTGGCCTCCCCCAGCGGCCTCAGGAGTGTATCCGCCAAAGCGGGTGGGACCCAGGGGCTGTCGCAGGAGGACCCCGGCCCACTGTTTCTGATCTCCTCATGTTTCAGGCATCTTCGACCAGTTTGGGACTGGTTCCGTCATCAGGCCGCAGCTTGGACGGGCACCATCTTACACAGGCCGCCTCACATCGGGCCAATCCTCACCAGTCAGCCCGGGGCCCCCTTCTTGGCCCCAGGTTCATCCCTCCGTGGGCTAAATGAAGTCCCGAAGGAGGTTTAGACCTCTATGCTTCCTTGACTCTATGCTGAGTGTGGCTTAGGCCAACACTTACCTCCCTGACCCAAGAAGACTCTTGGCTGAGCTTCTGAAATGCTGACACCTTACTACTTATTTTCCTTGCCTAAGTCTAATTTCCTTTATGGAAATTCCTGATTTTTTAGATACTTTAGATTTTAGAAGCATCCTTTAGCTGGGGCTTTAGTTTAGGTGGTTTAGATTTATCGATGTACACACAACAAATCCTAAGAATCTTCTCTGAGCATAATACTTCTTCTAATCTTTTGTATTGCTGTCACTGAACTTCTTGTTTGCCAAATATTGGTTTGCCTCAATTTCTTCCATAGATTGGGCCTTCCTGTTATTATTCTGTACCTTTATAGCATGGTGTTAAGATTTGTATATCTTAACTTGATTCTTAATTTGTATTAAACCTTCTTACCCCTAGCTACTGATTCCTGGTCCATATTGTGTAGACAAATGCATTACACCGTTAATTGAATTTGATTTAGGCAAATATTAACTCCCATCACCTCTCAGGCAGAAAATAAAAGGTCCATTGGAAGACCAGTGGCAAGCGAGTGGGCCCATAAAATGCTGGATCAAATCGGGTAGCACGTCGGAGTTTTCCACTGACGTGAGGGAGTTAGGGTGTCCTACTTAGAAATTGTCCAAGCCCCGTCCAAAGCCTATGGTTCGGTCGAAGGATTGATGGAGTTCCAGCAGGGCTGTCTTAACAGCATTATGGGCCCCCGGGCAAGGCAGTGCACTGGGCCCTGCCTACACAACCACTCACAGGAATAAAAATGTTTAACAGAAAATGAGTGTTAAATTCTGGTCTGCATGGGGCACCTATGCTCATGGGGCCCCCGGGCAACTGCCCAGTGTGCCCATGTGTTAAGATGGCACTTAGTTCCAGCGGTTCAGAAATGAATTGTAGCAGCAGAGGAGTGTGAGTATTAATAGGGTTGCATGTTGCAATTGCTATGTTTAGATTACGGTATTTTGCAGTGGCTGTGTGGTGTTCTGTGTCGTGGACTAAGATACCCGAATAAATACCCACATAGTAGGAGTTTCAGTGTAGAAGACACTGGGTGTAGTTGTCTATCAAAGTTGTTTAAACCAACGAATCTCCTTCCAGCCTCTAGATAGAAATTAGTTTCATGTCATGCTTTGGAGATCACAGTGTTCTGTGCAACTGATAAGGAATGTCTGCAACGTTGTCTTTATGAAACAGACCTCTGCTGAATATTTCACACTTCAGCCAACCAACTCGGCAAAATGCTGGGGTTTTGTTCCCCTACAAACCCTGGCTGCATGTCATCCTCCAAGATTCAAAAAATCTTGCGCACCATCACCCTTCACTGGCAACTTTGCCTTCATTTAGTCTCTCACATGAAATAGCAGTCGGCAGGCATCCTCAAATATAACACTTCACATTTGATGTGACATCTGAAAGATGCCCTTCCTCGCGGGCCGGGGCACGTATTGAGGGACGTCACTGCAAAATATATCCAAAAGCCAACACTCCCCCTCTCGAGAGCAAAAAATGAGCCCACCATCTGATAGTCTGACAAAATATTACATTTCAGCAGGCATCCACCATTATGCGTTTCAACCCCTTTTGAATATATTTTGCCACGATGTCCCGCAATACGAGCCCCGGCCCGTGAGGAAGGGCGTCCTTTCAGATGTCAGTACAAATGTGACATATATATATATATACATACGCACACACACACACATATTATCTACTGGCGGTCGCCAGTAGATAGTTATAGTTAGGACCTATTTTCCATAGGACATTCACAACATTCTATTTCCAATAACTTTGGCGCCGGTTGACGAATCTTCGCGAAATTTTCAAAACTTGTGGGGCGTTCCGGTCCGCTCGTATCCTGAAAGTTTCGGGGTGATTCGGCAAGCGGAGGCCGAGAAAAAAGGGGGGTCCCAAAACGTGTTTTCTCCATGTTAATTCCCATAGGAAATTTTAGACACGGCTACAGCCCGAACTGCTGAACGAAATTACACCAAATTTGGCAAAAAGGTAGCGCTTAGTTCAGAAAGCGACCTTTTTTTTAAATGGTGTAAATCCGTTCAGTAGTTGCGGAGAAAATCAAAAGTAAAACCACATATATATCTATGGCAGCGGAGAATCCGCGCACCCTCCCGATCCACGAGCTGTATGCTAATTGGCTGTCAACACTCCAAACCAGGAAGTGTTGGCAGCCATCTTATTCCTCGGTAGAACCGAGGGCACAGAAACTAAGTGCGCAAAATGCAAAAGGGGGCAGGGTAGAAACACCTGACCCCCTAGAGCCTGCTCAGGGGCCCAAAGCTCTCTTAATATTTTTTTTGTTAAAAATCGGCGGGATGCGCTGAGGATGCGCGGATCCCGCTGTGAAAAAAAAACAGCGCGGGCTCCTGCGCTTCGTTGTTATTGGCCCCCGGGTGGGCCAAGTCCCGAGGGGCATGCGGGGGTTAATAAAAATAATGAGTGGGGGGCCTCTAAGGCCCCCAAGCCCGGGGACCGCCACCCCCGGGGCTTTCAATTAAAAATGGTGCGGGAGGGCACTCGGCCCTCCCGCAGCCCCGGGGACCGCCACCCGAAGGGGCTTCTTTTTGTTTAATTAAAATTACCTGTGTGGGGGGGCTCGAGCTCCCCCACACGCACCGGGGACCGCCACCTCCCCGGGGCACTAAGAATTTGAATGTGGGGGTCCGTTTCGGACCCAGAGCCCGAGGACCACCACCTCCCGGGGCTTTGCACATGTTGGGAGGGGGCCGCGCAGCCCCCTCATGGAGCCCTTGATGGCCCTGGGGACTGCCACCCCCAGGGCCGGCTCCTGCAGTGTCCCAGAGTGCTCACCCCTGGGACACTGTAGTTCTGCTATGGCAGGCGGGAGCCTCGTGGCTCCCGCCCTGCCATAGCAAACTGCTTTGGTTTTTGGAAGAGAGAGCAGGAAACCTGCTCTCTCTTCCAAAAACCAAAGACGATTGCTTTTCCACACGGGGAGCTGCATCTTAGCAGCTCCCCATGTGAAAAAGCAATGCCGGCTCCCGAGGGACGCGGGGAGCCGGCGGGACCATGCGGGGATTGGGGACCCCCCCACGGTCCCCAACGAGTGGCCAGGCCCCGGGGGATGGGGTCCCCGGGGCTACAAGTGGCCCGGGAGGGGGCCACGCCCCTTCCCAAAATATAAATAAAAAAAAATAAAAAGCCGGCCCCGGGGGATGGGGTCCCCGGGGCCATAAGTTGCCTGAGGAGGGGGCACCGCAGCCCCCTCCAAAAGATTTTAAAAAATAAAAATAAGGCCAAGCCCGGGGGATGGGGTCCCGGGGCCGATTAAGGCCTCGGGAGGTGGGCCACGTGGCCCCCTTCCAAATTTTTTGATTTTTTAAAAAATATTAGGGGGCAGGCCCTGGGGCATAGGGTCCCCAGGGCCAATAAATTAGAAAAGAAGGGGGCCACACAGCCCCCCTTCTTAAAAAGAAATAAAATAAAAGACCGGCATCGCGCCGGAGGCCACGCCCCTCCTTGCAGCACTCTGCAAACGCGCCCCCTGGTGCGTTTGCAGATGGGGAACGAATTCCCCTTGAATACTGGGGGTCCCTGGGGGCCAACTAGGCCAACAGGAACCTCCAGTATGCGCCCGGGGGCTGCGTTGCAGAGAGGTGTTCTGAGGCCACGCCCCTTTTTACACCTCCCTGCAACGCAGCTCTGTGGCGCTTAATGGAGGGAGCTGGTGGGCTAGTTGCACCCCAGGGACCCTCAGGATTGAAGGGGAGTTAATCCCCCAACTTAAAACGCGCCACGGTGCGTGTTTGCACAGTGGTGAAGGGAGGGGGCGGGGCCTGAGGTGACATGTGTGCAAACATGCCCTGTGGCGTGTTTTAAGTTGGGGATTAAGTCCCCTTGAATCCTGAGGGTCCCTGGGGTCCAACTAGCCCACCAGGTACCTCCAGTAAGCGCCACAGAGCTGCGTTGCAGGGAGGTGTAAAAAGGGGCGTGGCCTCGGACCACCTCTCTGCAATGCAGGCCTGTGGCGCTTAGTGGAAGTACCTGGTGGGCTAGTTGGGCCCCAGGGACCCTCAGGATTCAAGGTGACCTAATACCCCAACTTAAATCGCGCCACAGGGCGTGTTTGCACAGTGGTGAAGAGAGGGGGCGGGGCCTCAGGTGACATATGCGCAAACACGCCCTGTGGCACGTTTTAAGTTGGGGAATTAATTCCCCTTCAATACTGAGGGTCCCTGGGGGCCAATTAGCCCACCAGGTACCTTCAGTAAGCACAACAGAGTTGCGTTGCAGAGAGGTGAAAAAAGGTGCGTGGCCTCGGAACGCCTCTCTGCCACTCAGCTCTGTGGTCCTAACTGTAGGTAGCTGGGGGGCTAGTTGGGCCCCAGGGACCCTCAGGATTCAAGGGGACTTAATCCCGGAACTTAAAACGCGCCCTGTAGCGCATTTTAAGAGGTAGTTTTAATCCCCCTGCCCTATTATGTACTAGGGACTTACGGAGGAGGTCATGCTAATCACAGGGGTACCCCAACGCATAGTGTTCCCTAGTGTATGTAGGTGTTTTCACTGTATTCTAAGTGTCTTTTAGCATAGCTCTGGTTAGTCAGAGTCAGTTACCACCAGTACCCGTCTGAAAAAGTTGTGGGCACAGGATGATTTTGCAACAAGGCCTCTTTCTGCTCCTCTGTTGGTTCTTTCTGCACATCTTTTGCTTATTCCTGCACTTTTCTTCGTCTTTGTGGACTTCTGTTGCTTCTTTCTGCATTTCTTTTGCTTCTTTCTGTGCGTTTTGTCTTCTTTCTTCACATGTCCTACCTCTGTAGGCATAGTTAGAAACTAGCATTTAAAAAACCTTTGAAATTCACTTAAAAAACCATAGGTTTCAGACACGTTATAGTTAGAAATTAGCATTTAAAAAACCTTTGAAATTCACTGAAAAAACCATAGGTTTCAGACACGTTATAATTAGAAATTAGCATTTAAAAAACCTTTGAAATTCACTGAAAAAACCATAGGTTTTAGGGACAGTTATAGTTAGTTGGACATTTCACTCGTACAAAACCCGTGAAATTCCCCCGTTATAGTTAGTTCAGCTAACTATAACTCGCGCCCCCGCAATGCACTCAGGGCCGTTTCTACCACTAGGCAGGGGTAGGCGGCCGCCTAGGCGGCAAAAGGTGGAGGGCGGCCGGCGTGCAAAAATTAAACCTCAACAGGAAGCACTTACAGATATAAATAAAGCAGGTGCCCGAGTTGAAGCTCAAATTCCGTAACGCATTAATTCAGCCCAAACAATTCGGCTGGGGAGGTGTGCTTTCTCCCATAGCTACCATCAAAAATTAGCTGCGATCCTTGATGGAGGTCCTTGCATCCATGACTTTTCGAGCGCAATCCCTGTGAGGCGAGGTAGCGTAGCGCCTTCAATTCCACCGTCGACGTGACGTCACGTTAGACGTCACGTTCGGTGCCACGGGCGGAGGCTGTGCGCGCGTGGACGGCAAGAGGCAGAGAGAGAGAGAGTTCCCGCTGCGGCCTGCAGGCCTATCAGGTACCGGGGAGGCCAGGGGTGGGATCCGGGTCGGCTGCGGCAGGCAGGTAGATGTAAAAATATAGGGGGCTAAAGGCCTGGTCAGTTAGTTATAACCTGGCCCAGGCTAAGTATTAGGTAAAGTAAGCAAGCAGTAAGTTGAGCGGTCGTGTCTGGAGCCAAGGGGTTTGAAGTGCCTGCAGGGCCGGCTCATTCCAGGCACTAAAACCATAGCTGCCAAGGTTTCAGAATGCTATGTGTGACATTTGCATAATTTCAGTGTAATTATGAGTGACATTTGATTTCATGTACTATGAGTGACACTTTCTGACAAGCAACATAAAGATGAGGAAAGCACATAAATATCAGAAAATACACTAATTTCAGCAACGAGAAATACACAGAAGATTTTAAACGTACTGCACAGTACCAGAAATTGAAGGGCACTAATCTAGCACTCTTACAGATACTCGGGTGGGGGTGGCAAAACTAACTTTACTTAACTCTGTTCTTGGTGATCCGATCTTCGTCCAGGCAGCTGTAGTGTTGTGTGTCTGGCCTCGGCCATTGGCCAGAAGCCTGCATTCCCTGGACAACATTGCTGTCGAGATCACAGGCAGCATTTCAGCTTTAGGCTGAGGTTGTCTCCACCTGGAGGTGAAGGATCTAGAGAGTGTATTGTAGTGCAAACCAGGGCAGGGTCTGAGAATATATTGTTATGGTGCCCGCTGCCTCTAGTCCAGACATTGAGGCCCCTGGGGTCACTCTTGTATTGGACTCAGGGTCATTGTCAGAGCTACAGGTGGAAGTTCAAACAAGCACAGGAAGAGTGTCCTACTCCACAGGGACTATGCATGGTGGTCAAAGAACAAGTTGCCACTGGGGTGGTTAGCAGTCAAAGCTTGCTCTGGGAGGAAGGTCTATCGTACAGCAAACCTATAGAACCAGAACAGGTGCAAGTACCTGTTCTGATAGCTCTAGAGGCACACAGAAACGTTATCTTGCTTCTGGCTCATAGGTTACTTTCAGCCAAACAGACAAAGGACAGGTTAGATCTATTGTTCTACTAGCCAGGTATGACCACCATACCCAACATCTAAAGTGAGTGGCAAGACTAGAGGCCATTCCAAGGCTCCTTCAGTGCCTCTACCAATGATTGGTGTCCCATGTGAGATGATGGACACAGGCCATAAGTGTGTCTAAGGTGTGGTGGACCATGCCAATATGTACTCCAGGTGGTGCCTCTGAGATAATGGCGAGGGCCCTCTTGCACTCATCTTCATGGTTGGATTTCCAAAGAATGTGGTATCCCGCCAAGTAACAGATTTTACCTTTTCACCTTTGAGGGAATGTGAGAGCAAGCTGGAGTAATTTACCACATCGCTGTGTGCCAACCAACACCAATATGTTAGTGCAATGCTTCAAAAAGACCCAAAAGAGCGTAATAGAAACTCTATCAAAGCAGGAAATGATTGAGGCTTCTAGCCTGGATGACAGGGGGAGAGAGTGATGTTAGTAAAAGGGAGGGGGCGGCATTTTTCCATTCTCGCCTAGGGCGGCAAAACACCTAGAAACGGCACTGAATGCACTGCTGTTGACGTCACATATTACATCACTCATGACATGGTCAGTGACATCACTGATGACATCACTGATGATATCTCAAATGACATCACTGATGACATCATCCATGTGATCATTTCATGCATCTTCTCACACCCTAATATAACTTTTGATACACACACTCTAAATTACAGACTGCCATTCGCAAAACCATACACACTCCAATACCAATAACTACATACCCACTCACTGATTCTTAGGTCTACACACACATCTACTCACTGACCCGTACAGTCACTCATACTTACAGTCACTCAGTACAGGACTATCATATGCCCTCATACACCAATATAAACACTCACACACCGCCACTCATCCATAGAGGTACTCACACACCTAGTCAGTCATGCAAAAAATTAATCACACACCCATTTACTCACCTATACAGTTATGCACACACCACCTCACTTACTCATACAAATACTAGCACATTCTTACGCTCTTATACAATAACTGATACAAGCACACACGCATCCATACAGCCACTCTCACAATCACACACTCTCACTTATAGCCTTTTAAATACTCTAACACACACATATACTGCCTTTTACATATGTAGTTACTCGCACATGTACCACTGAGATATACATTCACTCACTAACACACCCATACACACACTCACCCACCCAAGCAGTCCATTACAGATGCACTCTTCAAATCATGCACCCAGTGAATCACCCACTCACACATCTATGTACAGAGTCACACACACCCCACCCACACAAACACTCAGGCACCCATACAGATACTCAGAGAACCAATCAATAACCCATATAGACACTCGTGTAGCTATTCGCAAATCCATGCATCCACTTACACACCAACAGACAGACGGATACAGACATTCACACAGTTTAGTCACTAACCGATGCATTCAGTAAGATACGTTTAATCACTCACTTGTAGAGTCAGTCACGCACCTACCCACTCATTCTTCAATATGCCTTTGCCTATATATATTAAACATATTTAAACTTTACAGAAACACACAGTCACTGGATGATGTCATCAGTGATGTCACTGACCATGTCATGAGTGATGTAATATGTGACGTCATCAGCAGTGCATTGCGGGGCGCGAGTTATAGTTAGCTGAACTAACTATAACGGGGGAATTTCACGGGTTTTGTACGAGTGAAATGTCCAACTAACTATAACTGTCCCTAAAACCTATGGTTTTTTCAGTGAATTTATATATATATGCATATATATATATATCCAACTGGGGGGGCGTGGCTAGCCGCCTAAGATGGCGGTCGTAACTTGGTAGAGCTCCGGACCCTCGGGGGGGATTAACTACTCCTATACCGTCGCACTGGCCACTACCCGACCCGAGACACTGGAATCGAGGTGCCGGAGTCCCCAGCATCGAGGAGCGCTTCGGACGATACTGGCGGACCGTGATTTGATGAAGTCCTGGACCGGGCCTACTCGCCACTGAACCCGGACGAGGGCCGGGACCTGGAGTGGAGCACAGACCTGCGCACGGCGCGGACGGCCGCGCGCACTGCAGTGCGAGGCCCGATTTCAGCCCGGAGACACCGGGATCCCCTTGCCCCTTCAGAATAACGTCATACTCGATCTCTGCACACCGCCGAGAGCAAGCAAGCCACGAGATCACCCCCGCATGTTGGCTGCGGGCAGCCGCACGGATTGACGGCGGTGCCGCCCCCGGGGCACCGGACGAGTGGAGGACGGCGACGAGCTAAGGGGATCCATCGAGGGACGGTGCGGTGAGTGAAGACGCTGCATTACCCCGCACTAGCGCATACAACTTGCTACAGGGTCTGGCAAACCGGACTGTGCGATTGGATGTGTACTTTGATGCTTGGGGGTCGGTGAGGCCTGGACAATACAGACACATGCTGAGGGCCCCAGGGGGGAAAACACGGATCCCTGTGGACTCTGCCTGCTAATACAAGGGCATCTGCCCCCCCCCCTCCCGTCGCGTAAGACGCCTGAGACTTTGCTGTGCTGACCCCCACTCACAGAGCTGCAGTGTCGTGATGAGTGTTCCCCCGAAGTAGGGCCTATTGACATTACTGTGCAGGGTGAAGCCAACACGCATTCAACGCCCGCTAAGACAAAGAAGGGACATACTTCTAATGTTGCCCGGAACGTTGCTGACCCCCCCGCTTGATCGCCCACGGGGACAGGCTTGCACTGAGCATAACAGAGAATCCACATCATGGGCAGAGTCCGGCGAAGACGCTGGAGGGACAACAAGGAACTGGCCCCCCCTCAATATGACGGAACACGCTAGCCGGCCCTCCTCGCCTGGAGCAACGTACACTGAGACTACAGACGGCCCACCCGATAAATTGGACCTCATTCTTAAGGAGATCCGTGATTCTAGAGCAGCGCTCGAGTTACAGATGGGAACAGTCACCACAGGATTGACGCTACTCAGGGCGGACCATGGTAAGCTGGCTGATACGGTCAAAGACCACGGACAATCCATCACAGATCTGACCCCAAGAGTTGCCGAAAACTCGTCCACCTTACAACAGCTGCAACAACAGATGACAACCCTACTGGATAGGGTGGAAGATGCGGAGGGCAGGAATAGGCGTAACAATATACGCGTTATTGGCCTACCAGAACGCAGTGAAGGGGTTAAGACGGCAGAATTTATGGAAGCATGGTTCAGACACCATGTGGCGCCTGAGGGACTCTCTCCATACTTTTGCGTCGAACGGGCTCACAGAATCCCGACCGGACCGCCCAGACCTGGCGCGCCGCCCCGCCCTCTGATAGTAAAAATCCTAAATTATAGGGACCGCGACGTCCTACTACAGAAAGCGAGAGAAAAAGCGCTAATCCAATTCGATAACCACCGTATATCGCTGTACCCAGACTATACCATCCTGGTGCAGAGACAGAGATCGTGCTATCAAGCTGTAAAGAAAAAACTCCAGAAAGCACAACTCAAATACGCACTCCTATATCCTGCCCGGCTGAAAGTTATTCACGACAAAAAACGCACTTCTTCGAAAGCCCAACAGATGCCGAGGAATGGATGGAAGTTATGTGCCTTGGATCGAGCCAGCTCAGCCACTCAGACTTATCTACGCAGAACTCAGACAAACTCCCTAAACGGGGATCCCATCGATCCCAGAACTCTAATCGGAATAAGGGAAGCACCGGCCCATCACGTGAACAACAACGACGCGACCAGGAGGAGGCCCTTGAGGTTGCTGGAGCCTTTCGGGAAGATTCAAACAAAATCCCCATGGACTCAGAGGACAGTACTCTGCATTCAGACTCCGAACACAGTATAACTCTCTTCCCAACGATTACACCCCGGGCAGCGGATGACATAATCGATGACTGAACACAGACGATGAAGCTACATTGTCCAGAGAAATGCGCTGTGATATCTGCTCCTACAGATAGCCTGGACTCCACACCTCAGAGACTGTCATATCCTTTTTTTTCACAATGGTCCAGGGGACCTCTATCACTTTGCTGTAACTTGTTTAGTAATATAGAGAACTCGACCTATTTGATGCAATGATATAGATTGAGCACCTTTATAAATGCGAACTGAGTTATGTTCTTGTGGGGGCTCCGAATTCTCTTACAAATGATTACTTTAGAAGGGAATATTGTCCCTGACTATTCTATGAATAACACCCCCCGGGACAGGGTTCCGTAGAGCCGCCGAGTTGCAGACCTTCCTATGACCATGATCATGGCAGGGGCTGGCTACCTCCCTACTAGCGTATGCACCGTTATCTGTTATATATTGTTTGCACACTGTTGTTGGGCCCAGCGTAGTTCAGGCGCTGCGCCAAGTTTTGTTAATGTTTCGGGAAAGGGGACTCCTGGTCGGGTCTGGCCTACTGGCTCCACATGCGATGGAGCCCCACTCTACACACGGAGACATGCCCAGGACTGCTAACACTCTAGGGTCTTACAACCTAATCACATGGAACGTACGTGGGTTGGGGGCAATTCAGAAAAGACATCGTATTCATGCATATCTCCTCAGGCGTAAGGTACATGTAGCGTTCCTCCAAGAATCCCATTTAACCGAATCTGAAACACAAAAAATGCGCAAAAAATGGAGAGGGCAGATTTACTCTACGAATTATTCGGCTTTTGCCAGAGGCGCGACCATTTGGATACGCCATGGGGTC
Organism: Calotriton arnoldi; assembly: GCA_963921515.1. Taxonomy (NCBI): domain Eukaryota; kingdom Metazoa; phylum Chordata; class Amphibia; order Caudata; family Salamandridae; genus Calotriton; species Calotriton arnoldi. Next base: position 179,844 of record CAWUFW010012292.1, read on the forward strand.
CCATTTCTGGAGCAGGAACGCCGAGTTGATGACCAAGGGAGATACATCCTGCTGAAAGGCACGCTTGATGGTTCCCTGGTGGTCCTCGGCAGCATTTATGCCCCTAATTTTGATCAGGACTGTTTCCTGCATAGACTAGGGGCAGCATTAGTAGACTGGGATGGTATCCCCTGGATACTAGGAGGGGATTGGAATGCTGTCTTAGACACTGCCCTTGACCGGTCACATCCGCCCCTACATGGTACTAACGCTAGACAATTGGCCGACCAGTTCACGACATGGGCTGAGGGATGGACACTCTCTGACGCATGGCGATGCCTACACCCTACCCATAAAGAATATTCATTTTACTCTTCAGTACACAGCCTCCACACTAGACTTGATAGATTCCTCTGCTCTAGATCCATTATTACTCAGGCCCATCAGTCCACATATTTAGCTAAAACCTTCTCCGACCATAACCCTCTAGAGCTCACACTTAACTGGGGTACGGTACCTACCCCAGTGCCCACCTGGAAGTTACACCCACAATTGCTGGAGGATGCTCCATTTCGCACAACTCTCTCCAACACTATCACTAATTATTTAGCCGAAAACTGGAACACAGCCTCCTCTAACTTAATTGAATGGGACGCCCTGAAAGTGGTGGTGCGGGGAGCATCGATAGGGCAGTTGGTAGGGGCCAGACAGGAGACACATCAGCGTTTGCAGAGCATCGAACAACGATTGGACACACTTGAGCGAGAGGCAGTGACAGACCCAGACAAACGAGAGGCACTACAGTCGGCCCATATAGACCATGCGGAAACGCTAGAGACACTGCGGACAATAGACCATAGAGCATTCCTACAACGGAAACACATGGAGGCGGATAGGTCCGGTGCATTACTCGCTCGCCTAGTTAGGGATAGACCAGTCCCGCCAATCATAACCAGAATCCGTACACCTACGGGACACATAGTCCATACACAAAGAGAAATAAACACAGCCTTTTATGATCACCTTGGAGTGCTTTACGCAACACCGACTCCTGTAGAGGGCCCCTCTATACCGGAGTTTTTACAAGATCTCCCCTTTCCGGTAATCCCCGTAGACATACGAAAAGACATAGATGGCCCCATAACTCAACAAGAAATTCGTACTGCAATTAAGGGCCTGAATCGTAACAAAGCGCCTGGGATCGATGGACTACCAGTGGAATTTTACCACTCCTACTTAGAGACCATGGTACCCACACTGGAATCAGTATACAAAGTTGCCTTTGAGACTGGTCACCTACCACATTCTACCATGGAAGCACTGGTCACATCGATACCCAAACCGGGACGGGATGGCTTAGAGCTGTCTAATTATAGACCCCTTTCCCTGTTAGCCACTGAATACAAAATCCTAAGTAAGGCCCTTGCTAATCGTATACAGCCATACCTCAATACACTCATACACAGTGACCAATGTGGGTTCCTACCGAACCGCAGTACATCCCTTAACACCAGACGGTTACACTACTTAATGAAAGCCACCCCACAAGATTACCAGTCTGCAGGATGCATAGCACTAGACCTAAGGCAGGCCTTTGATTCCCTCTCCTGGGACTTCATGTTCGAGACTCTGCGGCGTTTTGGGCTTCCGGACACATATCTCAAATGGGTTCGCTTATTGTATACATCCCCCACAGCCAGAGCACGCACAGGCCGTTACATTTCAGATCAATACACTATTCATAGAGGTACAAGGCAGGGATGCCCTCTCTCCCCCTGTTGTTTGTGCTGGCGCTGGAGCCCCTGGCTATAGCACTGAGAGGTTCGGCGGACCAGCTTGGCATCCCCATTGATGGGGTAGATCACCTAATATCCATCTATGCAGATGATATACTCTTGTATTTACGGGATCTGAAAGCTGACAATACCCCTCTGCCCGATGTATTTGCCAATTTTGAGCGCCTGTCGGGACTGGCTATAAACCCGGGGAAATCGGCTGCCTACTTCTTTCAGGAAACGCCATACCCAATTAACCTGCAATTTGGCGATTACACCCTACCGGTGGCCCCCACTACCTTTAAATATTTAGGCATTCAAGTCTATAGAACGCAGAAGGATCAAATTGAGGGCAACATAGTACGAGCTATACGGCCCTTCGTGCCAGTGTAGTTTTCTGGTCATCTCTGCCATTATCAGTGATGGGGAGAGTCGCCATCTCGAAGATGGTGATGCTACCTCGTCTATTATATTACTTTGTAAACATGCCCGTGGTTATTCCACAGTCCATTTTTAACACTCTGAATACTATACTGATAAATCTCATCTGGGGCACAGGCCGCAGACGAATAAGCCTGCGAAAGCTACAATTGGATACCCGAAGTGGCGGCCTGGGTGTTCCTGATTTCAGGGCCTATTACTACGCCAGCCAGCTCCAATGGCTATCGTACTGGACGGCGGGAAGGAATCTGCAGGAGATTGGGTTTACGACACATAGGTTAGACCGGGGCGAGCTACACTCATTACTGTTGCCTGGCGCCAGGATTCCTCCAGATAGCCCTCCCCTACTGAAGACTGCCCTAGAGTGCTGGAAGAAGGCACTATCATACACCTCCCCGGCGACCCCTTATGCCATGAACATCCCCCTCCTGGGTATCCCCATACCACACGGCAGACTCACAAAAACCAGGATACAGGACTGGGTGGACACAGGGGTGGAGGACATCGGAGCGTTCTTTGGGGATGGCACCATACTTGATCATGACTCTTTTCTGCAGGCCACGGGCGCATCACCACGCTTATACTTACTACACGCTACAGTGTCACATTATATTAGGAGCGCCTGGGCCCCACAGCGGAGTGAACCCCCACAACATAACCTAGTACACCTCTTATATTACATGGGAACTGGGGGACACCTGGTACGCTGGCTATACACAGGCATCCGGACACATGCAGCAATCACACTCACGTCCCTTAGAACGCAGTGGGCCGAAGACTCAAGTGTTGAAATTACTGACAAGGCCTGGAAAGATATGCTAGAACACCCCAAGAGTGTATCGCGTAACGCGAAGCTAAAGTTTATTCAGACGATGGTCCTGCATAGATCATACCTTACCCCTGCGAGGATTCATCGCATGTTCCCGGACTCCTCCCATAGCTGCCCCCGCTGCAAGGGAGATAGGGCTGACTTCCTTCACATGCTATGGTCTTGCCCCTGCCTCCGGGAGTGGTGGGTGGGAGTCCGACACGCTCTAAACATAGTTACACAGCTCCCGGTTCCGGACGACGCCCTGAATTGCCTCATAGGCCTCCGCAGGCGCTCAGGAGTGCAAAAGGTGCGGTTAAAGTTCTTAGACTTGGCCCTCATCTTAGCAGTAAGAACCCTCACCATGAGATGGAAGTCCCCCAGATGTCCCACGGTATCCATTTGGCGGGCAGACATGCTTCAGTGGGGAGAGCAGAGGGTGCGGCTCTTCGTAAAGAAGAGGAGAGAGGACTGCGAAAGCAACCCATTTCGATGGACTGGGAGGCTATGCTGATCGAACTAGAATCACTCGACTTATTACCCCCACAGGATACCCTTACCCCATAAAACTCAATGTCGCTCATATATAGGTTCAGAGACCCAAACCCACACATTATAACCCACGGACACTACAGTCCTGCGAAGATTACACCTATAAAGAACCATATTGAATATCACGGAAGCTGAAAATAGAATGACCAGGAGTCGGGGTGGGTGGGCTAGGGAGGGAGGGGGACGCGATGGAATAGGTTCGTTTTGTTAATTGACGTAATGGAGGCTTTATACTGACACTATCTATATTGAAATCCTAACGTTTTAGTAACAACGATGTCATTGGAGATCATTGTCCTTGGAGTATATATGTCACACAGAGTGAAATCCACGGAATCTGTATGTAATATATATGCTGTAACTACCACAAATACAAAAGACTGCCTCTGTAGAATACTCCTTGCAATGTACAAAGTAATAAAGTCATCAATAAAGTCTGTTAAAAAAATATATATATATCCAACTAAACCTCTACTCCACTTGGGAAAGAGCACGCACACAAGGACAACTTGGTCTAAGGCTTTTTTATTTCATTTAACTTCCTCCGACCCAGCCAACAAGAGAGACGCGTTTCGGCTGACCCAGCAGCCTTTCTCAATCTCAACAGCGCCATTTTAACTTACACTTAAATACCTGATTACATTCATGGACATAGAAAAGTTTCTGAAATGCAGATGGTCAAGAAGTGCATTTCCCTGTAATCATATACACCTGTAAGTATACTCACTTTACATACTAGATGTGCTGCGAGACAACTATTATACGTGTCTTTAAAACTGCTTAATGCAGCTAAATGTCAGAATTAACTGCTTAGTGCAAAACCACATCACTGCACATTATACAGAGAACGCATTGCTGAGACATATTCACAAACCAGGTATTCAATGAAAGTGTAACAAAATAAAATAACATCTCGCGCTTACAATGTTTAAAATTAGTCATGCTGCATTTAAAATATGGCAAGGGGGAGACTTAGTGGGATAAATCTGCTTCCTACAGCACTTTGAATCACCCAACGTCGGTGTTCGTGACAGCTCGTTTGCATGTCCATATCTGTGATAGATTAACAGGCATGTTCACCGAAAATGGGATTTGGGACAGATAAATCAACAAAGGAACACACCGATAGCATAATGGGTATTAACATCACAGTGTAGGTTAGAGTGAATGCGGAACTTGAGAGCACGCTTTAGTGGCATAATAAACTTAATGACCATCTCCACCTTTTTTAATCACCCCAGCATGAACTACTCATACCATAATGCAACAGTGTGTAAGTCTGTATATCACCGCATGGCCCCGTCAGTTTGTCGACATATAAACATTTCAATACAACCAGAGAATACCAGTGTTCTTGAAATAATGAATGTCACGGGAGCTCACAGATGTCCAGCATTGTGCAAATGAATTCCCAAGAGCGATGAACGCCGTTGACTGGAAACTTCCAGACTCCGAAATACTACAGACTCCATTTCAAATAATCCTGTGGGTGTGAGGCCATCCGTTAAAAACCGCATAGTCTCCACTTCTGGCAGCAGCATATAGAGTGAGCTAACACACATAAGCAGGGTCGGGGGAGACCATCTGTACAAAAATGGATAAGCCACGTAGTCCTCACCGCTTAAGCCTGTCAGCTTCCACGGTGCCCAGTCACCAGGAGTCCGTCGGAAATATTAAGAGAGGCATTTCGAGACAGGGGGAAAAACCAGGGTCCTTCGCTGAAAGTCTCCAGACTTCCTCGCATGAAGGACATCGCCTCCCATACTGCTGTCATCCTCTGTTCCTCATCCGGCGAATAACCTGGGGGCTGCCATTATAGCACTTACATGCTGATTCTCCTCCAAAGTCCGGCTGAAATAGACAGCCCAAATCGACTGGTGGTGCGTGAACAGCGCCAACCGTGTGTGTGTATATATATATATATATATATATGTTTCACTTACATGATATATACTTAGACTTTTATTGTAAAGGCATGTGTGGTAAAGGCATATGCGTGGTAAAAACGTGTGTGGAAAAGGCAATGCATGGTAAAGGACGCGTGGTAAAGGCATTCGTGGTTCTTCATACATTCGTTTTGCTGTTGAATAATCAAGGTGTGAGGCATTTTCTTTCTATGCAGCACTGTCCTCTGGGGAGTGAAGATGCTATTTAATTTCTTCTTTTGTTTGCTTTGTTTCATTAGGTGAAGTTCTTGAAAGAGAACGGGTTTGGAGGTGCCTTAGTCTGGACCATGGACCTGGATGACTTCTCCGGGACTTTCTGCAATGAGGGAAAATATCCTCTTATAAGAAAGCTGAAGTCACTCTTGGCAGGTAATTATTATTTACACACTTTTGGGCCATATTTATGAGAAAGTAATGCAACGTAGCGCAGCGCAGCAAGTCATCTTGCTCCACTGCATTACAGGGAAAGGGCAGGAATGCACCATATGTATTACAATACAGTGCATTCCTGTCCTTTCCCCGGCACTGGTGAACAATGGGCTGCCTAGCGCCAACACAGGCACCCTTGCACCATGGTGCAAGTGTGCCTGCGCTGCATTCACAATTGTTTTTGTGCAGGAAGGGAGACCTTCATGCACAAAAACAATCCTGAAAGGCATTTTCCTCTACTTATGTTTGCTGCAGAATGAAGTAACTAAGAGAAATGAAGATATTTCTCCTCGCTACGCCTCACCTGGGTAGACGTATTTTTTAGCACATTCCCGAGTCTACCGGTGATGGTAAATCTGGGAATGCATCAAAATCCATGGGAGTTGCTTCGGAACACCCACGGAATGCCTTCCCAGGGCAGAGTAACCCAACGCAGCGATTTGCACCACGTTGCAATACTCCTGATTATCAAGCCCCTCGGGGACACGCAAAGTGTCCTTGCGTGGCTTGATAAGTTGCATTTTAGGGTTCACATCGCTCATGTGCCACGTTGCGTGGTGCAAACGCGACACAAACCCTTGATAAATATGCCTATGAGTTCTAGTTGTCTTATGCATTACCATGTATCTGCTGTGGTTTATGCAGCACAAGCCTAGCTGAGAGCCAATGGAGTACCATAGATACCAGCGGAGTAGGTAACAATCAGTGCTTAATTTGTAAAATAATAAGTGCCGGTGCCCAAAGCTTTTCTCAGAAGCCCCCAGCCAGTGCTGCTGTATTTTTGAATTGCTGAATACCAAGGCTGTCTATTCTTGATTTCATCTCATGCCTTTTTTATCTATCACCTTACACTTCCTGTCCCTTTATCTCACTCCTGCAGGTTCTTTTCCATGCCTGCTTTCTCCCTTTCGCACTGTTTTAAAAAAAAAAAATTATTTGAGTTTTATATAGCGCTGGCTAGACCCGGAGGTATCAGAGCGCTTTACATGAGGAACGGTGAGTTACAAGTTACATCTGTTACAAGAGCATAGATTAAACTAAACATAGGACAGAAAAGCAATGTTACGGTAGTTTGTAGGTGGGAGGGGGAGGAAAGGAGACATAAACAGGGAGACGGGGAGAAACTGTGCCCAATGACCGGCTGGGTAGGTGACGGCAGAGGGGGTGAACCAGGGCCGATCTCCTCTATAGCTGTCGAGGCAGCTCCACCGAGCACCAGCCAAATTGCTCGGACTCCGCTGTCATGATAGTGATCAGGGTTTATCTGAAAAAGGTAAAGTTCATACCGGGAGTAGGAGAGCTGAGAGCCGCAGTCAGATTAGAACCCAGGTGTGGGTGGGGGTTGATGTTTTGATGTTATCAAGGCGCAGTCCAACCGGGGGCTCGACGTCCGGTAGTGGCAGCCACCAGAGAACCGGCGATGCTGCGGGCAGAACGGAGTTAAAAGGCAAAGGCACCATCTTAAGGTCAGGCGTTGTCCAGGCCCGTCCTTACAGATGATACCCAGGTCACAAAATGCCCCCAGAATAGAGCACCATCACAAGGGGGTTTCAGCTGGAGAGCCCCTACCGCTAGGTTTGGGAGTGCCCCGAAGCCTCAGGAGCCCTCCGCGGTGGTAATCAGGGCTGGCCCCAGCTGCCATCTTGAGGTCAGGCACTGCCCTGAGAGGGCTTTTCGGTGTTCTGTCATTCTCTTCCTTCTTTTCACCTTTTCTTCCTTTCTCTCTCTCGTTCTGGATCAAAGTTTGTTGATTGAAAAATAAGTCCTGGTCACCAAATGAGCGCCGTTGGGTGCCCAACTGCAATCACTGGTTCAAATTAAGCACTAGGAACAATTCATACATTTCTGCAAAATCAGTAGAGCCCAGCTATATCTATGATACTTCTCCGAGGGCATACTGCATCAATGCCAGAACATCGGTAACTTTTCAAGATTCATGTAGCATATTTCTTTACTTCTACATTTCACTTTCTTTCATTTCCCCACCCCGCCTCTTCAGAGTATATTCTATGTCAATCAATCAATCAATCAGGGACTTGTGAAGCGTCTACTCACCCATGAGGGTCTCAAGGCGCTGGGGGGGGGGGGGTGCAGCTCCGAGTCAGCCGAAGAGCCAGGTCTTAAGGCTCTTCCTGAAGGTGTGCAGAGTGGGGGGAGCGTCTGATGTCGATCGGGAGGTTGTTCCAGATCTTTGCCGCGATGTAGGAGAAGGCTATTCCACCTGCTCTGGCTCTGCGGATGCGCGGGGTTTCGGCGAGGGCGAGGTCGGCGGAGCGGAGGTTTCTCTTGGGTACGTGGAAGGAGACTCTTTTGTTGAGGTATTGGGGTCCGGTGTTGTGGAGGGATTTGTAGGCGTGGGTGAGTAGCTTGAAGGTTACTCTCTTCTCGACGGGGAGCCCGTGGAGGTCTTGCAGGTGTTCGGTGATGTGTTCCTGTCGTGGGATGCCGAGGACGAGTCTAGCCGCGGTGTTCTGGATGGTCTGGAGTTTGTGGAACAGGGACTTGTTGATTCAGGTGTAGAGGGCGTTTCTGTAGTCCAGTCTGCTTGTTATGAGTGCGTGGGTGACGGTCTTTCTGGATTCGAGGCTGATCCATTTGAAGGTCTTGCGAAGGATGTGGAGGGTGTTGAAGCAGGTGGCGGTGACGGCGTTGATCTGTCGGGTCATGGTGAGTGAGGAGTCGAGTATGATGCCAAGGTTTTGGGCATGGTCCATGGGAGTGGGGGGGTTGCCGAGGGCGGTGGGCCACCAGGTGTTGTCCCATGCTGAGGGGGTGGGTCCGAGGACGAGGACTTCTGTCTACTCCGAGTTGAGCTTCAGGCAGGTGCTGCTCATCCAGGATGCAACGTCTTTCATTCCTTCCTGGAAGCGGAGTCTGGTGGTGTGGGGGTCCTTTGTGAGGGAGAGGATGAGCTGGGTGTTGTCGGCATAGGATACTATGCTGTCTGACAATCGCGGCGAGGGGGGCCATGTAGATGTTGAAGAGCGTGGGGCTGAGCGATGATCCTTGGGGTACACCACAGTTGATCTCTGTGGGTTCGGAGAGGAAGGGCTGGAGTCTGATTCTTTTTGTTCTGCCGGTGAGGAAGGAGCGGAGCCAGTCGAGGGCGGTTCCCTGTATGCTGGCGTCATGGAGTCTGGCGGTGAGGGTGTGGTGGGAGACGGTGTCAAAGCTGTCACAGCTCTCTGATTAGATCTACTTGTAAATGGTATGGTGGAAAAATCTAAACTTTTACAATCACAGAGCATAGGCAGATGAGGCAGACAGACAGCAATGCTACCATTCTACCTTACATGATTAGAAAGAAGACATACTGCATGAATCTTACATCGTAAGGTGTCAGACAAGAATGATAATAACAAATACCTTTGTTGAAAAGATCATGGAATGCCTACACACCCATCAAAAAATATCAGCTGTGAACAGAAGTGCTCCCTAGAATCAGAGAACTATGTTCGGAAAAAAGTCCTCCAAAATAATAGACAGTCATTGAAATATGTGATTTAAATATTGGAAATGCAACCATTTTATCCCCAAACATCAGCTTGCCTATTCTGATTCTCATTTTGCTAGCATATACAGACTTTTCAAAAGTGTGTCATAGTCATGAATGAAATCCTACTTTAGTGCTGGAGTGCCAGCGTTTTACTTTAAATAAACACATTTGGTCTACAACTATTAGGTTGTCTATTTCTTTAAATACTCTGAGGTAATATTGGGACAAATGGATTGATTTTCGGTTTCATGCCTATTCATCATCATCAAATACCAGGGATGTCCATCATATGGAAAAGGCTTTCATCACCATCAGAGATTTCCACTACTGTTCTGACAGGGTGGCAGACTTATGTGAATATCCATAATATGTGAATGGTGAGCCACTATAATTATATGGGTAGCCAGAATGCGATCAATAAAGGCCACAATGTCTCAAGGATATGTTACTGCTATATCAGGGCTAGCCAGAATGTTGTCCTGAATGCCCACAATATGTCAAGATTGCTACACCTGTATGCCAGGCACGGCGAAAATACCGGCCAAGAATTCCTTCAACATGCCAAGAAAGAAACACTTTTTTTTAACATCTTTATTTATCATTTTTTTCTTAATATCAAACACCACTCATAGCGCATATCAATTACAATTATCTGTATTACTTCATTTTTTTTTACATCTTTATCATTTTCACTCAACATAAATAACATCCTTAACAATTTCCGAGTATTTCATTAGTTTCTCAAATACAATGTTTCGCTGCATTTACTTATTTCCCTCAAATTCTTTACGTTCTTCGGACCTCCCATAACTCATAACGCATATCAATTACAATTGCCTGTGTTGAATTAATTTTTTTGACATCTTTATCATTTTTATTCAACGTAAATAACTTCCTTAACAGTTGCATATTTCATTAGTTTCTCAAATACAATTTTTATCTGATTTTACCCTTTCTTATTTCTCTCATGTAAATTAATTGAGTTCTCTGCAGAACCTCCCACCTCTTTCCCGGGATATACATTTCATCTATCAGACTCACCCATATTGTTACTTACTTATCTGAATCTCTTATAACCCTTCCTCTGATAATTCTGTCATTGACTGCATTTTTTCGGCCTTAGACCTCTATCTTCTGCTACTTTTTCATCCTTTCTGACCATTTTTACTCAGAAATCCTATGCTAATGCCCATTCTAATTTATCTTGAACCCAGGCATTCGTAGAATGACCCGCTGGTTGTAATCAATGTATAGTTAATTGACGTTTCGCCCACACTGCCCCCATCAATGCAAATCTCTATCTCATTTTTTTTCTTTTTTTGGTTGAGGTTTAATCCCTAGCAAACAGCTTTTAACTGAGGTGTCTAATTCAACATTTGTAGCCTGGCACAATTTAGTAGACGCTCTTTCCCAGGGCCTGAATGCCCGTGCCATGTACAGAAAAGAAGCAACATTCTCATTACATCTTGGCCAAGCGCAGGTTCGATCTGGATATATTCTTTTCAATTTCAGTGGTGTAGATACTATTGATGTAAAATCTTAAACTGTATTCCAGTCACTATTTGTGAGAGGTTCTTGTGGGTCATTTTCCAACTGTTGCCTAGCTATCAGATGAGTTTTTGCCTAATCTAGCTTCAGGATTTTATATCTGAAGAGAAATCTTTTACACTGTCCTATACCTAGTATTGCATTATCTGTGACTTCTCATGTGCATTCGATAATTCCCTCCAGATCTTTCGCGCTGTTCATGGTACTTTAGCATAGTGAAGAAACTGGCTGTATTCTATACCAAAAGCGTCCTGCACCTCTGGGAAGGTAATGAAACATCCTAGTGCTAGGCAGCCCCCTTCTCTCCATCTTGCTATCAACATATTTTGTCCTTTTGGTCTGAATAGCTACAGAGACCAAATCTCTAACTCTAAGAGCCACTATCAAGTGAAAGATAGCCAAAATGATGGAAATAATGCCCTCAAGGTCAAGGTAGGCCAATGTTAATCTAGGAACAGCTGGGATACTGTGAAAATGCCCACATGTATCTAGGATACGCCACTACTATGCCAGGGATATCGACCGTGGCACACATGTAGCGCTGACACAGTGGCAGTACAAGTGCAGCAGCCCACTCTGCTAATCTCCTCCTCCTAGGCTGGTGGGTCTTTGCTCACATACCCCAAAGATTATTCATTCCTGGCAGGAACATGTCTTCAGAAAGCAACGCCTGGACTCTAGTGCAATGCTCCTGCACACCCCCAAGTAGAGGTGCCTGTATTTCAGTAGCACCTTATGATTCAGGATAATATTGTTCACGCTATTTATTGCCATGTCATTTTATGTGCCAGTAATAGTCCCACACTAAATGACAAAGCATGTCTATGATTCTCTCAAAATGATATTTTCTCATTTACCTGACTCTTGGATGTTGGAGGATCTCCACTGCTCGAGTGAGGTCTTGTAGAAACAAAATAAAGTTAGTTGTCCTGATTTAAGTAACAGCCTACCCAAACAAATAATTGATATGAAGCTAGATATATAGTCTGAGAGGCCAATAACTGAAGGAGGACCATGTAGAAATGGCCACCTTAGCTCAATGAATAATTGGGTGAAGTAAGAAGCTGAAAGGGCCAGAATGCACTGACCATGCTGCCAGTAGAAGTGCTGACTAGAAATGAAGTGCATTTCAAACTTTGCTATGGGCAGATAAAGGTTGTCTGTGAGCACTGAGCAGATCCCGGAGAGGCTCATGTGTAGAAGATCATCAGATTCTAGCCCACATCATAGTCTGGCTGGAACACGTACTCTTTGGTTTGAAAGAGAGCCTCCTATGCCTACATGTGTTAAGGGCCAGCCCTTCTTTTTTGGGAGTGAGTCACTGGCCCTACTATCATTTATGTGGCCCCACAACCTTGACACAATCTTGCACCAGCCAAACAATAAGAAACATAGAGATCCTTCCAATTCTCTTTAAACCCAAACATGAATGTGTTAGTGAGAAAAGGAATAACCTTCCAGCTACAAGTGTTCAGGAAACTCTTCCCCATAGTTCATTCAGACCACTGAGTTAAACTGGAAAAGGCCTTAATGCTTGATTAGGCTACTGCAACTTCACTTATGCAGGTCTTCTTAAGAAGCAGATTGACTTCAGCGGATACAAAAGAGAGCACAAAAGCTATGTTGTAACTTTGGGAAAAACAATCATGCAACACCAGTTTTGACAACTCTCCACTTGCCCCTGTTAGCGGTTCTTAACCTATGGTACACGAACCCCTGGGGGTCCACGTCCCTGTTGTATCTAGGGGTAGAGTAGAATGTAGCATGTTGCAATGTCGCCAGCCTTCCAGCATCTTAAGTCCCTTGTAATTCCAGATGCCAATGGTGCCATTTTCAGTTGGTTGTCAGTATACGTGAGTATATGGGGCCACAATCCAATGGAGCAGGGGAGAGGGCGAACAGATTACTAAAGGAGGGTATACAAACTGCCCTTACATGTGGTAAAGATGTACATGGTTTTGTCAGGAGTAAAGTATGGGCATATCATAATGCTCCTCATAGTACTACAGGCGTTTGTCCTTTTACCTTGTTTAGAGGCAGGAATTCTAGTACTGGATTAGTTCAAGGTTGGTTAAGTGACAAATATTCTTTAACGCAAAGTGAAGAAGAAAAAGATGAGAAAGAGTAATGTCTAGAAAAGATAAAAGCTAATGTTTGTAAGGCTCAGGATAAAATGAAAATGTATTTGGAAAAAAAAACATTTGTTGAGAAAGAGAAATGGATGTTGGGGCATGCTAAGGAACATGAGAACAGGAAATGTAATGTTCACTTTCAATTTGATGGTCCCTTCCAAGTGGTGAAAGTAGCTCGCTCTGCTATTAAATTAGCTGATGGAAGATGGAGGGGCAGTAAGGAATCTAGTGGTTTTTCAGGAATTTCAAAACCAATTATATCAAAGAAATTGACCAAGCAAGATGAATCCTATTACTGGTGATGTATGACGAATTGTGTGGCCTTTCTGGAAATAAAAATACCTTGACTCATTTGTGTAGCATCCTCCCCAGCCTTCCAACATCTCAAGTCCCTTGTAATTCTAGATGCCAATGATGCGATTGTCAGTTTGTGCTCGGACTTGAGTATGTGGGGATGCTGACTGGTGGTTTTGTATGATATTTACTTCAACTTGAATAAATATACTTGAATCCAAGTACAACGGAGTCTCGTGTCTTGTGCTTACTTGAAGACACACTACAGTCACCTACTCAGGGTTCACCAACCACTGTTTGGGGAATATGGGAGGCAGCAGAAACCACTGACATCGAAATAGTGTGAGAAAAGGCGGCTTTTTATTGAAACAGGTGCACATCACAATTATAAAACTGGGCCTAATGCCTTACAAAAATACAACCTCACTATACAACTTGTTAAACTACCCCAACCCCTAAAAGTCCCTCCCCCACACAAAATTTAAACCTGCAATTCTGTACCTCCTCCTGGGCTGACCTTTAACCTCCCCTACATTTTTACAGCAACTATTAACCTGTAACTAACTTAACTTCCTAATGAACCTTAAACTTTTTTACTCGTCCAGTCGTTCACTTTCAGTCTGGATTGCAGCTGTCAACAACAATAAACTTGGCCAAACAATGCCAACTTGTCTGCCAACCGCCACCCTCTAGTCTCTACTGACTTGTTCTGCTCCCCACTGACCACCCTAGGACACTAACAGACATTCCACACATTAGCCAGGGCATCCTGAACCTGAAGCAAATAAAGCTGCATCCCATAATAGGAAAGATGAACACCGTCACCTCTAAAGAAATTCTACTGTATCGTACCTTAATGCAGAATGCTCAATCCTGGTGACTCCTTTGTCCCTACAAAAAACCCTCATCTCACTATTCACGTTCTTTCTAGCTTCAAAGCCCCATGCCACACCCTGCGAGGTATAAACTCAGTCCCCACATAATGTGGCATCCTGACCATTGACGAAGAATCTCCTGCAACGTCTCCTTCATAGCTCTCAACAAAGACACACCTTTTTCCCCAAACAGATAATTTTCTAGTTAGTGAAGCACTAAAATGTCTGGGCACTGCCTCCATACAAGCCACTTATTCAAACAGGGTAGCAGTTAATTCCACTGCATCCACCCTACCATGCGATCACAGCTGAAAACAGTGGGGGGCAAAACCCAACGACACCTCAAGTCTGCTCTGCTTCGCCTTCCTTTCCCCCCACTTCACAAAAGACTGCCCTAATATCTATATAGACAGTCCAGCAACCTCTGGGCCTGGAACTGAACCTGGAATACAACAAAATAAGCATCAGAAAAGGAATTGGCTTAGAAACCCCCCTCCCAAACATTGCGCTGAAAACAATTGGCCCATAATGTCCTCCCTACTCCAGCCCAGTTTGCCCGCCTCTGTTGCCATGCCTATACGAAATGAATGCCAAACACCCATGCTTTTCTTAATATGGCCAATAGCTGAAATGCTGTCACCCATTTACCATTTGCATGTCGAAAGACAAGTCCTACCACCTCCAGAGATCTCGCCCGCAAGTAGGCAGGACACAGGAAGGGGCAGGCAATGTCAATAGGAACCTACGCAACAAAATGGAACAGCCCAAACTTCTCTGATCCATTTTTGACTTATGTAACAAAACCTGCAAACCTGCTGCACAGGGACCTACTTCCTCCCAAATAATACCCCAAATTCCCCTACCCCCCAGTAATTCAGACACCCAAAAAGCCCCCAAAAACATCCAAGACATCATAGCCTCGAACAACACCTGCTCATGTTCAATCGCGCATACCCCAGGTAGCATCCTAACCACTTCCATGAAGAGCTCCCACGTTATTGGCTGCCTCGAAGGGCCTACTCGCCCTGATTCCTTGGCCCACCCCTCCAATATTCTGGCCCCCAGTCCTCCTGCCGACGGGGTGTAGCCCCAATAAGGTTTACCCATGAAGGCAATACCTGCTAATTTGCCCGCAATAGTCACCCTTGTTTGTCCTTTTTCAATCAATTGCAGTTGTTCAGTTGAACTGAACAACATCCTAGGTCCTTGACCAAGCGTCCTCTCTCCTCTGTGCCCCACTAACTAAGAATCCCCTCCAGGCCTGATCATATGATCTATGCGTCAATGAAGTCAGCGCCTCTACCACCAGCTTAAGCATCCTTTGTCTCCTACTGACCAAAGCTCTCCTGGCATCCTGGTCCTGACTCCATGGCCAGTCCATGGAATCTCGCCCACTGTGAATGAGGCAAAGCATCTACAATGTCATTGTCCACACCTGGTACCAGCTGTGCTCTAAACAAAATGTCAAATTTCAGACATATCAAAATAAAGACCCACAGCAACTTTAACACCTGAACATCCTGTGCTGACTGCCAGTTAACCACTTGGACTACAGCCATGTTATCGATGTGAAATAAAACTTTCCTGTGTGCCAGCTGGTCTCCCCAAAGCACCACTGCACCCAGCAAATGGAAGAATTCCAAGAAAGCTATACTCCACCCTCCATGCTTCCACTCAGCAGGCCATTCCTCAGCACATCACTTCCCTTGCCAATACAGTCCGAAACCAATACCGCCTGCAGGGCGCTGAATAAATTTGCGCACCCCAGAAAAGTCTGCCGGCGCCAACAATGGCACCTCGTTAAAGGATTCCAAGAAAAAATGCCACATCCTCAAATCCTCCTTGGTCCCTGCTGACAATCTGACATGGCGATGTGGCAATGGTAGGCCTGACAATAATAACACAGAACGTCCTCCCAGCTCTCACCACCCAACACGCAAAGTTTAGATGGCCTAGCAGTAGATTGACCATGACGTTTTACTTCACTAGCATTGCATCCCATAGCAATTACATTGTCAACTTTTTCTCCTCCAGTAAGCGAGCCTCCATCGCTCCCAAATCAATCTCAATGCCCAAGAATGACAGAACCGTACTGGGTCCAACTGTCTTTCCCCATGCCAAAGGCACTCCCAGGTCACCCATGAGCTCCTGAAAACTGTCCAACATCTGCTGGCAGTCCACGGAACCGGGCTCCCCCACAAAGAAAAAATCATCAAGATAATGGGCCACCTGTGTATTGCCTGTGCTCCAGGAAAAAACCTATTGGAGAAACGTACTAAAATGCTCAAAAAGTGCTAGGATATAGCACCCCATCTGAAGTGCTTTATCAACATACCACTTGTCCTCAAATTGAATCCTCATCAACTGGAAATCATCAGGATGGACCAGGAGCAAGCGGAAAGCAGACTTAATGTCGCTCCTGGTCATTAGCGCCCTCTACCTACTCCCTTAACTATTGCCATGGCCACGTCCACCGAAAATATGTAACTGAAGCTTGCTCCTCTGGGATAAAATCATTTACTTATACACAATCAGGCCACGATAGATGTTGAATAAGCCAAAACTGGCCCTTTTCATTTTTAGGCACCCCCCCCCGATTGGAGACACAATTAAGTATTCCATGGGCTAGTCATCAAAGGGGCCTGTCATCCTGCCCTCCTGTATATCCTTCACCAAATTCTCCCGAACCAAAGTTTAGGCTGACCCAACTGACTTAAGATTGTCTCACCCACCTGTGCACTGCAAACAAAAACTATGCTTGAACGCATCGCTCAACAGAGGCATCTTCTTCATTGCCATAGAGTGCCAACCACAAATTTAAATGACCCAACTTAATGGGCATACAAGCTTTTTGCTCCAGTTCCTTGCCCCCCCCCCCCCGTCCACCCCTGAATCCGGAAGGCTGATTAGGTTGCGGATTCCCTGTGGGCCCTTGCTATTGCTGCCACTGTCCCGCAGCATTACTGGCTTGGCCTGCTGCCCCATAACAATTGAATAGATCCACCTTGCCAGCACATTTCGAGCATTCATGCCGGAATTTACAACAAACCCTAGTACATGGGCCCTTATTGAAATCCCAGCATGCACCTGTCTGTCCTTCCTGTCTTTTCTCGATTGTACCCGCCCCTCCCTGGGTAGGGCAACCGTGAAAAGGCCAGTGCACAATAGGAAGACCACTCGCTGTAAATATGGCCTTGCCAAATTTTGACGGGCCCATGTTGTGATGCCAAAGATCTGCATCTACCTCCCCCCACTGCACTTCGGGATCCATAGCCATGCGTGCTCTAAACTCATTGTCATATTGAGCCCAGGCATAACCCCCGTAGTTGAGCTGAGCCTTCCTGATAGTGTCCATGTACGAAAAAATCACCACTCACCTCTCTGGGTGTTTTTTGCAATACATGCTGGCGAAATTCAAAAAGCTGTCGTCTAATTCTCAATCGTTAGCGGCGACACCTTAAGGCATTTTGCAAGCTCATGTTCCTCGTCCTTCGCACCCTCCTTAGACCACAACTCCCTATGCAGTAACTTCAGCATCTCCACATATTCCCCATTCCAATTTTTTTTCTTTTGTAGCCAGCATAAGGTGGGCTACCAATGGCTTTGAAATCCCCATGTAGGGAAGCTTCTTAACCTTTATCTCAGTGCTCTCCTTTCCTTCAACTTTATCACCTGTAGTCTCTATCTTCCCACCCCACCACCCTCTCTACTCCCTTAACTGTCCCTGATCCCTACATCAGCTGCGAACAACTCTCCCTACCTGCCTTAACCAGTCTCAATATCTTTAACCCCCGGCTTCTCATTCCTGTCCCCTTAAATACCTGCTTGTCGGTGCCTACCCCTGTGTCCGTCACGTATAAACCTTTGCGCAGCCACAGGGTTTCCCCAGCCTGCGATTCCATTGCATCCACCCCAACCTATACCATTGCTGCAGCCAAACGCTCCTATCTGCATTAATTGCCTGGCACCAGGGTCAATCAATCAATCAATCACAGAATTTGTAGAGCGCACTACTTACCCGCGAGGGTCTCAAGGCGCTGGGGAGAAAAAAGGGGGGGGGGATGGTGCTGCTACTGGTCGAACAGCCAGGTCTTGAGTAGCCTCCTAAAGGTCAGCAGGTCTTGGGTCTGTCGTAGGCTTAGTGGAAGGGTGTTCCAGGTCTTGGCGGCGAGGTGTGAGAAGGATCTGCCGCCGGTGGTTGTTCTTCGAATGCGAGGGACGGTGGCGAGGGAGAGGTCGGCGGAGCGGAGCTGGCGGTTGGGGACGTAGAAGAAGAGTTGTCTGTTGAGGTAGGCTGGGCCAGTCTTGTGGAGTGCCTTGTGGCACCCGTTCTGCAACCCACCGGATCGCCATCTGATTCCTCCTGTCAGGCATTCCTTGGCTGCCATGCCGCCGGTGGCCATCCAATTTACCCTGAAATACATCATAAACAGACTGATAAGTGTCCCTCCTCCCGTGACCCCCTTCTACAGTACTCCACCACCGAGCAACAGCCTCCTGTTGCACTTCTTCATCAACCAATTCTCCTTCCTCCAAACTTTCTTCATCATAATCTCATGCTGTGTTCTCCAACACAGCGCCAACCTCCACCTCTGTGGCAGCTTTTGCCACCTGCCATGGCTGCGTGACCATTAGCTCATAGTCCCTGAGTTGTTTGTGCCATTGTTGGTGTGACGCACCATACCCTCCCAACGCTTCCACTAATGAGGAACGCCACGTTCCATGCTGATCCTGCCAAGGGCAGTCCTGTACCCACTGGCCAGTTGCACCACTGAAGCCGTCCTGGGCCTTCTTGGGGTAGAGATCTTGCTGTTCCTCCCCGATGTCCAGCTAGCCGTACTGGGCCCAGCCTTCTCTTCCCCGAGGGGCAGTGAAGCCGCCCATAGCTCCCCCAAGTCTGCTACACAGCTGAAATGCTTGTCCTGTAAAAATGAAGATGAGAGGCCCAGTGTGCTGCTTAATAACTCCTATGGTTCCTGTGGAATAATATACTATGAGGTTATGATACATGAGCACAATCGCGATATAGAGGGTTAGATAATGGCAGAGCGCGAAGGAACCACTAACACACCGATACTAGTGTAGTATATTTTATGAATTTTTTAAACAATAATTTAAACTCATCTGGGACGGCCCCGTGATCCTTGGAGCCTGATGCCCCACCCGGGCCCACCGAAGCCCCTCCTGATCCTCGCTTGGGCTCTGGTAGGTCTAAACAGTTGCCCCCCGCTGCACGCCGGAAAACGCATCTGAGACGGCCCCGTGATCCTTTGAGCCTGATGCCTCACCCGGGCCCGCTGAGTCCCTTGACTCCTGACGAAAAATTGCCCCGAGGTCGCGTGAGGCTGATATAATATTGAGCCAGGCGCTGCTGGAACCACTCTATTCGGGTGAAGCCGAGTCTCTCTAAAGATCCCAGACGGCGTTCCTGCTTGCCGCAAGGGTGTAGCAGGAGTTGATCCCGTACTCCACCTCCACTGCAGAGCAGCACGGTTCCTCGCCGGCTGCTCTGAAGGCCTCCCCCTACCTCCGAGCGATCTCAGGATCACTACCACCATCAGGCAACGCCTAACAATTCTTGGCGTGAATTCCTAATTCACCCCTTAAAACACTATTGTGATTGCCTTGACACTGTAATACCATTTTATACCTTTGCTGCCAATTTAGATCTCTCCCACGTATCTACTCAGTGCTATTAAGCTCTTACCCTAACCTTTTTTCCGGTCTCTCTTTATCCTTCTCAGCCATTAATCCCCCACCCTCCCATCTAACCCCTCCCACATGCACGTTACCGACCTGTTCTGAACTCTCCCCCATGAGATCCTCCCCTTTCGCTCTCATTTTCCTCTTCTTCTCCTATGAGCTCTCCTTTTCCTTACATCTCCTCATTGTTTCTTTAATCAAATCCGCATGTATCTTAAACTGAATGTATTGTTTCTATAACCTACAAGCTATTGTCTCTTCCCTTTCACTCACTGTCACTCAACCCACCTTCACTGTCTAATCTGATCCATAGACATATGCACTATAACCCACCATGTAACGGTTTTTCGACTATGTATACGTCTTAAATTGTCTGTCCTGATTTGATGTTTATTATTACTGTTGTTGTTTTTCACTACCTGCATTTCCACTCACCTCCCTATTCGCTCTATACTCCTCTCGGCTTAACAATGTATTCCCCATCCTCCTCCCACTGAGAAACACTACTGCCTACTCGAACTCTGAATCTAACCGCACCTTAACCCTCCTGCATACCTCCTCTTAACCCTTGCCACAAACCACTGCCCCCCCCCCCTATCCTATTAGCACCTAACACCATCCTGGGCGTCAACCTCTGCCTTTCGCCACTCTCTATTGACAACCTTCCAAATCCTATTATCCCTCCGCCCGCCCCTACCTCGCACAAAATTCTCATCTCCCCCTCCAACCCCGCCAATGCGCATCACTCTTACACCCCCCCCCGGATTTGCTACAGTGACTCCCAAAACTAACCCCTCCCTCTTTCCACACCCTCTCCCTCCGCACTCTTACCCAATCCTCCTTCCTCAAAACTTCTCCCCTTCCCTCTCTTTACCTGCTCCCCTATTCTCCCCCAGACAAACCCGCATCATCATGTCCCACCTCAATACCACCCACACACCATGCCCTCCTCCTGCCCTAACCGTCAAACACCCCGCCCTCACCAAACATGGACCCAACTCTTGGACCATCCCATACCCTCCCAACCTCTCAAAAAATGCCAAAAAGAATCTTAAACACAAACTCCTAATCTGACATCCTGAAACCCTAATTGAAGACAACTACCACAGCCCCACGTCCCCCATTAAAACTAACTATATTTTCTACACCAAACGCCCCTCCAAATGGAAGAGCACCTTTTACGCCACCTCCCAGTATCTAGTGCAATTAAAATCCCCCACGGTTTACAAACTTGCCACTTCTCCAACCTCTCTTTTCCCTGGTGAAATAGCCATTTCCATCTACAAAACTGGAAACATCTCTGATCCAAGCCTCAGAGCAGCACCTCACAATTTTTGAACTCCTCTTCAGCACTCTGTCTGACCAGCTGTCACTTCCTACTCCTCCCTCAACACCCTCCCAATCCCAAAACCCCTCCTGGCTCCCCACAGCCGCCCCAACTCCTAACCCTCTCCCTAACGACAGTCCCTCTCTTGAACTCTCCCCTGTCGCAATCCTCTCCCCCCTCCCCACACCAGCTCCCTCCCCTGCCCCCTCCCAGCTCTCCTCCGCCTCTCAGAGACAAACTCCACACCCCCAAGACACTCCTATCCGTAATGACACAGCCCTCTCCTTAACTCCTATTCTGCCTCCCTCCCTGGATCTAGCCCCCCTCTCCTCCCCTAATACACTCCTCCAAACTCCTATGTCCCCTAATGACCGCCCACCTCCAGCACCCTATCACCTCCCTAGCACCTCCTCCCCCTCTAAACCTTCCCATAATGACCATAACCCCTCATACCCTTGCCCCTTCCTCCACAAACTATACCTCCACCCATTACGTCGTTACCACATCCCCTCTCGCCCCTCACACTCTCCCATCACCTCTCCCCCTTTCCCCCTCACTCCCCACCAGTCCATCTTACATCACGCCCATCCCTCCCTCCCAACACCGGCCCACACCCCACCTCCCTCCCCTGGCCTTCCCCACTCCCCCTTCAAACGCTGAACTCCCTACATCAACCCCTCCTGGCGAACCGCCATCTCCAAGCTATAAACCTTCTCACCCTAGCCAATCCGTCCCTAACTCCCCCCCCTCATTCCAGCCACTTCCACTTCCCTCCTCACCAACCTCAATCAAACACTTCGTAACTTGGACTACAATCTCTCTACCCTGGTTACTGAACTTACCCTACTCCGAAAAGATTTCAATCGGTTCAAATCCGACAAACCCACAGCCCGCCCCTCCTGGCCCTCTGCCCCACGCGCCAGCCCTTGAAAACGCCCATACCCCAAGCATTGGTTAACAACGCCTCTCCTCACCCACTCTCACAGACCCCTTCGAACCTCGAATACCTACTCCGCCTCCGTCCTCTCTGTCCTCTGCAGTGCTTACCTTAACAAACCCCCACCTAAAGATCTGTCCCCCCTCACTCCAATATTCCTGTTATCTTGGGGACTAGCAGAATCCCCATCTATCCTAGCTCCCCCAGACCCCCTCAACTCACCACCATTCAACTACTCCCCACCCCTAACACCAACCCTAAACCCCTTACCTGCATGCTCGTGAACTGCCGCTCGGCCGTCCGGCATGCGACCGAAATCTCAGAAACCATTCTTAACGAAGATGCCGACATCGCCTTCCTCACTGAAACCTGGCTCAAAGATCACTCTACACCCTTCCTTGACCTTCTTGCCCCCCCTGGCTACTCTATTCTCAGAAAAGACAGACCTGAAAAAATAGGGGGGGGCATAGCAATCATTTTTAAAGAAGAGCTACAACTCTCCCCAATCAATAACACTGACTACACAACCTTTGAATACTTAGGAGCCGAACTTAAAATTAAAAGCTCCCACCCAATACGACTTCATAATATCTATCACCCACCTGGTGAACCCCTTCCCTTTGCCGAAGAACTATCGGACCTTCTAACTAAATCGCTACTTTCCAACTCCAAAAATATCTTCCTAGGAGATCTTAACCTGCACTGGAATGAACCTGATGATCCCACAATCAACCTTCTCAATAACCTTCTTGAGATTAGTGACCTCAAGCAACTCTGCCACTCCCCTACCCACGCCAAAGGAGCTATTCTTGACGCCATCATCTCCAACCCTGATTTGACATCCTTAACCAACATCATCCCTATCGACTGGTCTGACCACCATCTCATTCTGTTCACGATCTCCCCTCCAGCCCCACCCGCCCCTATAAAAAACAACAAAACTACAATTGTGACCAGAAATCTTAAGGAAATCCCCCCTGCGCACTGGAACTTAAACTCCAATCCCAACTCAGTCTCACCCCCCTCTTCAAATGCAAATGAACTCACTGAACACTTTAATAAAACTGTCTCAGAGGTTTTAGACCAGCTCGCCCCTCTGAAAAGTAAAACGCTAAAAATGCCCCCTCCAAATCATGGTTTACCCTAGACCTTAATAAAGAAAAGACGCTCACTTAGATTGGCTGAAAGAACATGGAGACAACACCCTTCCCCATCCCATCTTGCTCTCCTTAGAATTGCAAGATCCTCTTACAAAAACACATCTTTTCAGAAAAAGCATCTTTCTTTCGTCTACAACTCTCACGTGCCAAAAACAGACCTAGAGAACTGTTCAACATTATTAGAAACCAAACCTCCCCTGCACCCCTCAACCCGGTGGCCTCCACTAACAAATGTGATGAAATTGCCAACTTTTTCACTGAAAAAATTGCCAAAATTGACCATGCTTTCCTTGATACTCAACCCTCGCTCACCCCTCAACATCCCCTGGATACTTCACCATATCCTCCACTCCCCTTGAAAACACCCCCGACTCCCTCACTCCTCCTCCCCTCACATACCCCTCCTGAACCCCCCCTTACTATCACACCGCTTAAAAATAACGCCTCATGGCATAATTTCCCTCCGTTTCTGAACGGGAAGTCTTCAACATCCTATCAAACTCAAACCGTCCTCCCACACTAAAGACCCTCTCCCTTCCACACTCGTCCAAGATCTCAAACACGTCATTGTCCCCTACTGGACCAACATCATTAACGCCTCCCTCTCAACAGGGAATGTTCCCACCTCCCTTCAACTCGGACAAATCACTCCCATTCCCAAAAATCCCAAGGCTGACCCCAATGACCCTAACAATCTCCGCCCTATCTCCAACCTCCCCTCCTCTCTAAAGCCCTAGAAAAGTGCGCCCTACTTCAACTGGACAAACACATTGACACATTCAACCTTCTAGACCCCCTGCAATCTGGCTTCCGCAAAGTTGCAGCACTGAAACTGCACTGCTCAACATAGTCGATGACATACACCTTGCCCTGGACAAGGGTGAGACCTACCTACTCATCCTTCTTGACCTCACCGCTGCATTTGACACAGTTTACCACCCAACCCTACTCAATACACTCAAAGATCGCTTTGGCCTTAATGGCACTGTCCTTAACTGGTTCACCTCCTACTTCCAACATAGAACCCAACAAATTAAAATTCAAAACTGCCTCTCTAGCCCAACATCTGTCTCCCTAGGTGTCCACGCAAGGATCCATCCTCTCTCCTGCCCTTTTCAACCTCTTTATGGAACCCCTTACCCTGATACTTAAACAAGCCAAAATCAACTATCACCTGTACGCTGATGACACCCAACTGTACTATAAAAATAAAATCCCATTCCGATATCCTGCACCTCAACACAGCACTAACCAAGATCCAAACTTGGTTCCACAACAACCATCTTAAACTCAACCCTAACAAAACTGAGATCATCCTCTTCTCGCCTCAAAACAACCCTCTCCCCATTCAAACATGGATCGCTGACCTTAATGCCCTTAACTGCCCTCTCTCCCTCGCCGAATCTATCGAATCACTCGGCATCACCATCAACAATAACCTTACACTAAACTCCCATGTTATAAATTCAGCAAAAAGTGCACTTTTCACACTCCGACATCTCAAAAAAATCAAACCCTTTATTCCAGCGGAAGACTTCAAAGTAATTACCCAATCTCTTGTCCTATCCAAAATCGACTACGGAAATGCCCTTCTCTCTGGTACTCCCAAAATCCACCTTGCCCCCATCAAATCCGTCCTCAACCTCGCAGCCAGACTTACAACAAACTGTAAACGTTATGACCGCATCTCACCTGCCCTCAAGGCCCTCAAATGGCTCCCCATCGAAGGTAGATCCTCCTATAAAATTGCCTGTATTACACACAAAGCCCTCTATCAGAAGACTCCAACCTACCTGTCAACTAAACTCAAAAAAGCTGGCTGCGCCCGAACGCTGAGACGCACCAACACTCTTCTTCTCATACCCCCTCTACTCAAAAAAAGCGCCTCACAATCCTGCTCCTTCTCTGGCAAGGCCCCAACCATCTGGAACGCCTCCCCAAAGACCTTCGATGCAACCCCTCCTATGCCAACTTCAAAAGAAACCTTAAAATACACCTCCTCACTAAATATTGGGGAAATTAACTCCCTGTTCTCCTTTTTGACTATTTTCCCTCCTCCTGCCTTAGACAACCCCGCCTACCCCTCACACCCACTCACCCCCCTCCTCATACCCTCCTCACCCCCTCCCCTTCATTATATCCCTCCTCACCCTCACAATGTCCCCTGAGTCCTCCTTGGCATACTGTAAAAGTGCTATCTATAATGACACTCTTGTTCTTTCAATTGGTGTTTTGTTTATCTTATATGCACTCTTCTCACTATGTACTCTAAATGGTTTCCTTTTTATTTTTGTCTGATCATCTGTAGAATTTGTTTCGTGCATTGCTATTGCTGCTTTGTTGTTTATTGCCATTGCTGATGTAAAGCGCTCTGATACCCTTGGGTGGAGCCAGCGCTATATAAAACCTTCAAAATAAAATAAAATAAATAAAGTTAGGAGTACACATTATACATCAAAACAACATTTGTGCATAGTGTCCCAAGTGACAAAGGGAACCTAAACCTAAGTGACAATGTGAATATTAAATACAAGGTTTCCACAGTTTGTACAAGTCGACCATTATCAAAATAATTCCATGTGAACAGCAGCTATATACAATGAAATGTGCTGGGGAAATGGTTCGCTTCTTCTGTTTGTCGACGGCGTTTCGACCCTCAAAACAATGTGGGGTCTCTTCAGGACTATTGATGAAGGGACATCTGAATATATGGTTGCGCAGCCTTGTGAAAATGATGTGCCACACGTGAAGAAAAGAGGAAAAGGTTTACTCACATGAGGACCCGTCCGGGTACTCAATGTGAGGACAGGCTGTCAATCCAATGGGGTATGTAGGTGGGCCAGAGGGGCTCGATTAATTTACGCCACAGCCGTAGCGTTGTAGAATCCCTTTGTGGATTAACAGTGACAATGCACTGAGAGTATTTCTCTGTAGAAGAATAGAAAAACGGGACAGCGCTCCGCGTGTAGATTCTGACAAAGCTGCGTCAGTCAGCTTGATCGGGTACAATGACAGCTGTCATACTCTGAGTGCAAGGTCGCCGATATCTCAAAAATCCCCAATGGCCTCCCGCTGCTGTTCTGCTGTCGACCACTCACTCCTAGCAGGCAGCTTGGGCCCAAGCCCTGGCCCACAGCCTGCATTGCACTCCCTAGGGGCCGCTCTCCGAAGCCGAGAGCGGCCCCTTTTTCTTACCTCGACTAAGTTTCCTGCTGGGGTCCGGCGTGAGGGCGAGCATGCAAATACTGCTGCCGCGACCCCAGCTCACACCCTCCTTACCGGGCGCCCGCAGGTGGTCTTGATCCCCGCCTCAAGGTCATAGCGCCTGGCCTCCTCTATAAGCCACAACGCCTGGGCCACCTTGTCATCTGTGGAAACACCAGCTACCATTAATGCCGCAATGAACCTGCCACAAGCAAAACTCACTAGCCACTCCCTAAACAGCAAAAAGGCCGCCAGACAAAAAGCGCGAACAGCCCTCCTGCTCCTAGCCACCGTGTTACCAGGACAAAATAGTGGCTGGTAGTGTAAAATGGCTGCTATATATACCATGGGCTACATGATAACCCAAATGTAGCCCAACTAGCGGAGCAGTCATTTGGGCTGCTCCAGTCCCCAAACTATCCCGGGGCGCAGACCTCCCTGTAGTCGGCTGCACCCCAACACCCCATTCCTCTAAGGTGCACACTGGGGCGGCGGCTCAAGCTGAAATGTCTCTCGGTACATGGCCAGTAGGAGCGTGCATTACAAAGGGCCCTCCTGTTGAACAGTAGGAGAGCTCTTTGTGCAAAGTTGGCAGACCTTAAAAGTAAACTTAAGTTCCAGGCAGCATAAACAGCCAGAAAGCAAACCTTTTTTTTTATAACTGCTAGCTTCATATTGCCCGTATTTGGTCTTTTGAAACCAATGTGCTTATTAAGTTAGAAAAGTCATTGAGATTATCCGACCTCTTCACAATGTCTTTATACTTTTATGCAGAAAGGCTGCTTGTGTCAGATTGATTTAACTTTTGATAAATGGATTTATTAAACGCAGTTTAATAATTTAATTCCTGAAAGAATTAAATCCAAACATTGTGCGTTACTGTTAAAAGGGGAGGGAGAAGAAGATATCCATGACTGATATGATAAAAGAACTTAGGTAAAAATCCTTGCTTGCTCACTTGCTCTAATTGTGTGATTGTAGGCAAATAATTTTATTTATCCGTGCTTCCTATTTCATAATAGAACTTTGCACTAATTCAGTTCAGGATGTGTGCTGTATAAAACCCTCGCTTGAATATGGATTAACAGATATAATCTTACTCAATATATAATACAATATTCCATATATTCCATATATACAGTGCACATGACAAACTGATTTGTCATGTGATTTCACTAATGGAATCATCATCAGGCAGGCATGAGTAGTGCATGCTAAACTATCATTTTTAATACATGCCTAACATAATAACTAAAACAATCATATTAAAGATATTTCTTTTATATTAAAGTGCCTTTATCATTTTTATACATGCATTATTTACAAGCCAAGTATTTCAGTGGCTTTGGTCCTAACAAAACATGTATATCTGGAAAGTGCATGTTCTCTCCTTGGGGCATATTGGCGTTGAATAGCAGATTTTTTTTAACCCAACTCAATAGTCCTCATTTTAGCAGCCGCAGAAGGAAGAAAGGCTGAGTTGACAACCCAGGATTGGAACCTATGATCGTGATGTCAAGCACAGATCACTGGAGTGGAAGCATTAATCCTTTGAAAGACCAGACCCAGCTTTTTTCTCAGCTCCACTGAGCCAAAAGCTCTTCCTGTGGCTCTCATGGCCAATTCGGCCTGCTTTTTCAGCTCAGACTTGACTCATCATATTACTGTTTTGGATTACCTACCTGTTAGACCTGGCACCATTGGCGTGGGTCTCCCTTCCATTTTTTTCGCTGTTGCCTCCTATGTTTTTGCTATGTTTTGCTGGTCTAGATGCTTTGCCACTGCTGCTCAGTGCCAAAGTGCCAGTGCTCCCTATTGTAAATTGTTGTAATGGATTAGTGACTCCATGACTGGCTTATTTGATTTACTTGTCAGACCCTAGTAAAGTGCACCATGAGTGCCCAGGGCCTGTAAATCAAATGCTGCTGGTGGGCTTGCAGCACTGATTGTGCCACCCACAGAAGCAGCTTGTAAAATATGGCTCAAGCCTGCCATTGCAGAGCCTGTGTGCAGTCTGGGACTGCCATGTCAATTTGGCAAGTGCACCCACTTGCCAGTCCCTAAACCTTCCCTTTTCTGCATGTTAGTCACCCAAAAGGTAGGCCCAAGGTAACCCTATGGGCAGGGTGCATTGTATGTAAAAGGTAGGACATGCCCTGGTGTTTGTGGCATGTCCTGATAGTGAAATACTGCCAATTTCGTTTTTCACTATTGCAAGGCTATCTGTTCCCATAGGCCAGAATGGGCAGTTTGATTATAACATCTTATAAGCATAACTGACCCAAGGAACAAGATGGGAAAATAAAGTTTAGTATGACTGAACTCAGAATGTTAAAGTGCATCTTTTAGTGTGGGTGATTTTAACATTCAGTGTTTGAAAATACCACTTTTAGAAAGCAGGTATTTTCTTGCCTAACCATCCAGTATGCCTCTGCTAGGTTTGTGTATTACATGTCCGGTTTGTGAGTGACAGGGGGCTGGAGAGGGCTTTGGCTCCAGCAGTCTGATGAGTCAGGGCTGGGCTGAATAGGACCTGGGTTAAATAGAGAGTAAGGGGAGGAGATTTCATTTCACTTGCCTGGAAGGAGGAAGCGTGTCGCCGCCGCAGCTGTTGCCGTCGCATCGCCGAAGAAGCGTGCCGCAGCTGTTTGCTGTCGCATCACCGAAGAAGCACGTCGCATCGCCAGAGAAGCGTGCCGCCGCTGCAGAGGTTGCCGTCGCATCACCGGAGAAGCGTGTCGCAGGGCCTGTTGCGGCTCAAGAAACCACCGATTTCGCCGCACGGCCATCAAGCATGCACGCATCGCATCCAAGTTGTCGCATCGCATCAAAGACGCCATTGTCGCATCGCACCGGATCATCGCATCGCCTCGAGGCGCCATCTTGTCGCAACGTAACCGGAACGCAGTAAGAAACAGATGCTTTGCTTCCTCTCCGGTAAGGAACAGACGCATCGCCTCCCCTGTGCTGCAGTAAGGAACAGGTGCGCCGCCTCCCCCGAAGTGAGGAACTGACGCATCGCCTTCCCTGTGACCCTTTTGTTTATATTGCGTTATGCATCCAAGGTACTGTGAGAGTAAAGTGTCGCATTTACCATCTACATTGAACTAAGCTATTTCTACCATTTGAAAGTCATATTTTTTACTGTATTGTGGATTTTTGTCGTTTGGTCTTGTGTTAAATCTAGATAAAGATTACTTATTTTTCTAAACTGGTGTGGTGTCCATTTGTAGTGTTTTCACTGTATTACTGTATGTGTTCACAAATGCTTTACACACTGCCTCTGAGATAAGCCTACCTGCTCGTGCCAAGCTACCAAGGGGGTGAGCAGGGGTTATTTTAGGAGTGTAGCCCCCTTACCCTGACTAGAAACAAGGGCCCCTACTTGGTCAAAGGTACCTACCTCTGCCAACTAGAGACCCCCATTTCTAACAATGGTGGTCAGCGGTGAGGATTTGGACTGGCATTTGTGACTCATATACAGTGATTGGTGTACACTGCTAGTGAGTGCAGACCATAACGCAACCACATACATTTTGGTAGAATTTTTTTCCTTGGGACTTCTATTTTTGCTAAAAACTGCCAATCCGTGTTACCATGAGCAAAGCAGCATCCAACGCATCTATGGATCTACAATTTGAAGAAGAGAGGGTTGATACCTACACTGTGCCACAGCTTAAAACCCTCTGTAAAAGATTTAAAATCTCTGTGAAAGGCATCACCAAGAAGGAGGAGTTCCAAAAGGCGCTGAAGGCCTGGTTGGAAGCTAGAAATACTCCTGAGCATACTGAAGAGCCTAGGGAGGAGGCAGAGAATACAGATGGGCAGCTAGATGGGCCATTGGGCCTGACCGGGGAGAAAGCTCCTTCCAGGGCAGGCAGCAGTGTTTCTTCAAAGGGCCTGTCCCCAGGAGAGCTGGAGGACAGAGAGAGGGCTAGGATGCATAAGATGGAGCTAGCCAAGCTCAAACTGGATGGTCAGATGGAATTAGAAAGCAAGAAGTTAGCCTTGGAAGAAAAGAGAATGCATTTAGAGCATGAGAGAATGTTGAGGAAATTGGAGCTGAAAGTCAAGAGCTTAGAGATTACTCCCTCTGGTGGCAGCACACCATCCGTGCCTGTAGAAGCGAGAGTATTTATCCCCAAAGATGTAATTAAGGAGTTCAACAAGCATGAAGATATTGGGCAATGGTTTAAGGCCTATGAAGTGGCCATGTCCTCCCACCGGGTCCCTGAGAAGGATTGGGGAGCGGGGTTGTGGGGGCGCTTTCTCAGTGAGGGGCGGGATACCTTGTTAGACTTGCCCTCTGAGGACCAGAATTCCTATGCCCGCATGAAGGAAGCCTTAATGACCAGGTATGGGTTGACCCCAGAGCTTTATAGACAAAGGTTTAGAAATTGTAAGAAACTGGAGTCAAGTACTTTGGTGGAATATGTGTCTTTTTTTTGCAGAGCATTGGATGGTTGGGTGAAGGGTAGCAAAGTGAATAATTTTGAAGCGCTCTATGATTTGATTGCATGGGAGCATTTGTCCAGTAATTGTTTTCCAGAGCTACGCCAGCACCTGATTGATAGCAAGCTGACTACCCCTAGGAAGCTTGCTGAGGAGGCGGACCGCTGGGTTAGTACCTGGGTCCACAAGGGTCATGTGGGAGACTTTGCCAAAGGTGGGCAGGGTCCCCAGCAGAAGAGTGGGGGCGTACAAGGGTAAACAGAGGGAGTTCCAGAAAGGGCCCCAAAGTAATCCCCAAGGGAACCAAGGGAAGGGTTCCCAGCCTCCCCCTGAGAAGAAGTCAGGGGCCCGACAGATAAGCCTGTTCAAAAGGGGCCCAGGAAATGTTATACTTGTGGTCAGGTGGGCCACTGCTTCTGGGATCCTAAGTGTCCCATGAAAGCGAATGCAGTGTAGTGTAGTTCCTATTTCCCTAATAGGCTCTGCGCATTGGAATAATATAACCTATAGGTTTGACATAGGACTAAGGTCGGTATGTCCCTATCGATTATATTAAACTTAATTACCTGTGCCAGCTAGCTCAGAGGCCACTAGAAACTTCTTGAAGACAAGAAGGGAATAGCTTCTGGCAACCTCATAACATAAAACCCTGATCCCTCAGGATCGTGGAAACAATATACTACTTTTCATTCAGTCACTCATCTCAGAGAAGTACATAGAAGAAACAGTCGGGTGTGTTTACAATAAAATTTATTGCACAGTTGTTGTTCTAGTACTGGTTATATGTGCTGCGACAACTGTTGGACAGTAGCAGAGAAATATGGCCAGCAGTGCAGTTAAATAAAAATGCATGGTACAGTTTTACCATTGTGCAATAGTAATGAACACATACATGAAATGCAGAATGCATTAAGATAAAGCCTATACCCCTATGATGCCTAACTAGATGTACCTAAGTGTACCTAGCATGTGTGTAGGTCTTAGAGAGCCAAGAATCCCCTAGGATTTAGTCTAACCCCATTACCTTAGTGGGACTTCATCCTGGTGTTGAGCTGGACACCCCAGGATGGGTGGATGGACCTCTGCCAGCTGGAGCTGTGGCATGATGCAGGTTGCAGCGTCTCACGTCAGAGTGTCGGCATGGAAAGTCTCGGTCCTCTCTAGTTTGCTTGGGCAAAGGGAGGTATATTTATACCTGATAGATGCCTTGGAATGTTAGTATTGACGTACAGTCGGTCAGAGGAAGACGTCAGGAATGAACCCTTAGGAAATAGTGGTTCATGCATATTTAATGAGTCCTTGGAGAAATCAATAATCCTGTGCTAGGGAAAATCCCAAGAGCGAAGGGTCTTTGTCTAAGAACTCGTTGTGACATAGGTTAGTCACTGTTGGACATGGATATGACGTATTTAGAATGGACCGTCTTCTGCACCCAGAGCACACGTCAGATAAGGGACAGACTCTGTTGCTCGTTATTTGTAAAGGGAGGGCCAATGTAGGTGAAAGGTCCTGCCTGTCTCTGTGGCACGAAGGATTTGAGCCTCTGAAACAGCGCACCTATGTTAGGGCCTCAATCCAGCACATAACACCCACTCCTATCTATGGACAATCGTGAATAACCCATTAAAAGCAAACTACGTGACTAAAATAGGCATTAGCATATGATTGGCAGGTAGTTGCATGAGAGTGTTGTTTATGAGCTGAAAAAATAGCAGCTGTTAAAATATGTAAAATTACTATAGACTCTGTGGAGACAGGAAAAATCTATAGTGTCATTAAAAAATACTCTCTTAGAGTCAGTAGTTACTTATAAATGTTCCTGTTTATAAAATTGAAAACTCTTACAAGCTGTTCAGAAGACCATGCTTTCTTTAGAAGAAAAAAAAAAGAAAGAGAAAGGTCATTTTAGAGGGAATGCTCCAAGCACTTGGTCAGAGTTGAAACAATAAGAGAAAAAATGTGTTTCAGGACATGTTTTAGCAAAATGAGAGATAACAAGTGGCTGAGAGACATAACATTTCTGTTGATAGTTACTGCAGGGGACGGACCTTTGTAATACCTCGCAGATTCAGAGCACAGAATGAGCAGTGCTGCCAGTTGCTGGTTCTGAGGCAGCCGGTGCTGTAATCGATACCTTGGATTTGCAAGGAATGCTTGGGTTTGATGGGAATACGCTTGGGACACAGCCAAGCATGGGACTTCAGCAGTTCCAGCCTGGTGGTAAATGCCGCTGGCGTTTCCTTTGGAAGTGTCAGACAGATGATGACCACGCATTCTTCACTGCAAAAAACAGGCATCAGAGAACAGGTATGTTGCAGTTGCAGTCTTTTCAGACTGGTCTTTTAAATATTAGAAACCATGAAAAGCATAGTTCCTGTTTGCAAGGTATTCCCAAGGTGCATCACACTGCTTGTGTGTGAAAGATAAAATTTATCAA
This sequence comes from Calotriton arnoldi, assembly GCA_963921515.1. Lineage (NCBI taxonomy): Eukaryota > Metazoa > Chordata > Amphibia > Caudata > Salamandridae > Calotriton > Calotriton arnoldi. Next base: position 213,339 of record CAWUFW010012292.1, read on the forward strand.
AAAGGAAAGAGGGGCAGTCTGTATTTAAGAGTGCTATTTTGCAAAAAAGAAAAAATATTTCTTTAGCTGATGTGAAATGAAAAATAAAAGTGCTGCACAAGCATGGTTTTCAGATTGCTCAAAGCATTTGAACTTTATAAAGGAAACTTTTGTTTCACTACTTTCAGTGTTGGGGCTTCTAGCCAAAAAGGGCACAACTTCCCTACACTTGTAGGATTTCACTACCTCTGGATGTTATCTGTACATAACGTAGGTCTGGCTTATATATACTGAGTCCCTTGGTGATGTTCAGGAATCATTTTTGTGACAGGTATTTGTGTCAAAGGGCCAAACCACCCATACTTTCCTAACTGGGTCTGTCCTGTTGTTTTGTAAATGGCATCTAATGTTGCCCCTGCTGATGTATGTCAACTATTCCACCCCCGTGCGATGGTGTTTGGTGGTGTTTGGCAACGTTCCTACTGGTGTTTAAACAACCACATTTCTAGATGCATTACAATTGTGTAGGAGTTGATAACCTTAATGAAGGTAACAGGTATAAAGCGTCACAATAAGAATAAATCTCTAACATTTCATGATCTGAAAATGTAGCAATTATTCCTAAAACAGACAGCATATTATTCACTGTATCAGTAACCCAATTTTCAGAAAAATGTACTGCAGGTAATGACATCACTGAATGAATGATAAAATGAATGAAAATGAATGAAAGTTCAAAATACATTAATCAGAATTAAAAACCGGATGATTAAATACATCATTTAGAATACAAAGGCTTGTTCAGGCCGAATACATTTATAAGTCTCTTTTGCATTTGAATTTAAAATGGATGTGGCTTCAGTTTTATGTTGAGTCCTGTTTTGTAGAAAAGTGTCCACTAAGAGTCATACTAAAAGCTAGCTCTAAGCAAAGCTAGAACAGAAAAAGATGAACCCAGAAATACTCCATAGTTCTACCCATGGTGAAGCCAGGTCTGTATCTTTTTGGAAAAAGAAAAGGTTCAAAAGTTTGTACTTGTATGTTCGTTGTTTGTTTTTGGCTGGCTGCGCTTCCTGTTCACGTGGAGCCATGGAAAACGTATCACAGTTAATGAAATAGCCAGTAGCTGTATGATCAATTGTTGAAATTGCATCGTGTTTAGTTGAAGTTATTTCTGCTGTTTTTGTTGAAAAACGTTTGAAATGTTGAAATTAATAGTTGATGTCTTTGCTGAAAAACTTTCAGATGGTGAAGTTAATATTTTATGTTTTTGTTGAAAAACATTGAAGCATTTATTAGTTGTTGCTTTTGTTGAAAAACGTTGAAGCATTTATTATTTGATGTTTTTGTTGAAAAACGTTGAAGCATTTATTATTTGATGTTTTTGTTGAAAAAACGTTGGTGTACACATTTGTTTTTGGCCAAATTGCAACTTGAGTGTTGTCTTGACTTTTATTTTGAATTTGAAAGGTTGGTTCAAGGAGAACTAGTTCCATTGCATAGTTGCATAGTCCCCCACTCCATGGATTTGATTTCTCAAACGTGATGAGCTTTTCAGTTTGAAGTTCTTGAATAGTAGTGAGAGGGACGTCTACTACTGTGGAGTTCACGAGGCCTACTGCTCAGTATTGGCCACATAGTGTTTGGTTGATTCTTTCATTTGAAATGAATCTGTTTTCCTTTTTCACGGCAAGATGCGGCAAAAGTACAGTTCTTGTTCCTTTCACTTCAAGGAATGGCACAGGTTTTCCTGTATGAGGGGCCAAATTCCTTTGTGTCCGCGATCTTTATCTCTCTCTGCCCAGATCCCCGACTTTTGGGATTCAGACAGGTCTTGCCGTGATTACCTCGACTTCCCAGTGGCGGCCTGTTTCACTTTGACAGAATCTTTGTTTGTTTCTTTGTTTCCTTTAGTTCCTGTAAAACAGCCAAACGATCATAGATACAGAATGGTTTTCATCCGCCACTGTGCCTTCACATTTATGATCAGGTTCCCACATTCGTAAATGGAGTCAGACCTCCTAGAGAGCTTCTTGGCTGGGTGTGTATTGCCCCCTGAATCCATATAAGTGTTTGACCTCACTAGCGCCCCGCCTAATACCCTAGCTGTTAAGGATTGCTCTATGCCCCAGTCCTTCCTCTCCTCTACCTAAATTCCCTCAGGATGGCGTTGGAGAGGAGTACCGCAATATTACGTCCATCCCTTCCATGGCCTCTTTGTCAGCCCGAGAGCTAAGCGTGGAGCCACAGTCAGGGTGTAACGTTGATTGCGTATCTCCTGTTATGGACTCGCAAATCTTTTTATAACAGTTTTGAGCGTCAGCCGAGCGCTAAGGCCATACCTATAGGAAACTTGAGCACGGATCCACTGCCACCAAGATATATTTTTAAGCCACCTCAAAATTTGAGGGGCCACAGTGGTCCTGTTACATGACACGATCAAGTGGACAGTCTGATGCTGTCTAGCAATGGGACCTGCGCGGGTCTTGTGATGGTGTAGCCTGGCATTTGTTTGCAGATTTTGCAGTTCAAGACAAAGCCAATAGTCTGACTTCTGAACCCTGGCCACCAATAGCACTGTTTGCAATGAAGAAATAGTAGCTATTACCCCTGAATGTGCGGAGCCCAAGCCCTTGTGTGCTTTAAATGATTAATTCCTGCCTACTATCCATATTTGGAAATACTCTATCCCCCACTCCAGGAATCTGAGCATATGGAATGTTGTTTGCACCTAACTTGTAGGAGTATATAAGTGGAAATTTCTTAGGCACTGCTGTGCTGCCTTTGCGTGAAGCAATTACAGCCACCATATTCTAACCGTCTATTCTCGTTGTTGAACGAGTGTGCGCAGCTACGGAAGCTATGTGAACAGCCCCCTGTGTGGCTTCTACAGCCAATGAATTCCCTGCAACGTGCACGCCATCACGTTGATGACTCAGTGTGTTAATCACGTGAGTTTTTGTTTGGTAGGTCGTATTTTTCAACTCCACTACCTGTTCCCATAATTTTTGTGTTTAATTATGCCACCTTTTTCATCTTTAAACCCATTTTGTTCCCAATGGTGTAAATATTTATTACATGATTGCACACAGTAAAAGGAATCGCACACTATAAGTGTGGGGAATTCGCGATCCGTGTTTACAAGTGCAAGTATCAGGGCTTTTAAAGCTGCCAACCGAGCCGTGCTATTACCTAGAGGTAGTTTTTTGGTGCATTGAGGACGGAACTTGCCATCCAGCATCTGTTCTTTAACAAAGGCGGCCGGTGGGGCAGACCCATCAGTGTAAATTTTAAAAAATTCATACTGGTCTAGAGGCAAGATTTCATTTGGTAGATGATGTTCTTTCTCATATTGCAGGAATGCCTGTGTTTTTAAACTTGGATCAAATCTGGATTCAAAGTCTGATGCAGCAAAAGAATTAGCCCTTTGTATCCATTCTGGATGTAAGGCTTTGGCATTAGGAATGCTAGCCCCGGTACTGGGGTGACGACAATAATGCATCATCCCATGAGCCAGTGCTCTTTCTTTTGCTACAGCAGTCTGAATGGTTGTCAGAATTTTTTCCTGTTGAATTAAAACTCATTTCTGTGTTTGTGTACAGATGAGATTTGTATGCGATTGGTACAGTTTCACCTTCATTAAAGGTTTAATAAGTGTACCCGCATTGACCATAAATGATACTGAGTACCAAGTGGTGCAAGTTTACACGTGTGTGTATGTGTTTGGAAGCAATAATATCTTCCTGGAGTGAACAAAGAATATTGGTGTGTTCTTGTGTCCAGTGTTTGACTGAAAAGTCAGGTTTGAAAAAGGTCGTAGAAAGGTTTTACTCTCTCTGCGAAATCCAAAATGTATGTTCTGCCAAAATCTAGGAATCCCAGTACTGATTGGAAGTTATTTTAATGTCTTTGGAGGCTGGAGCAGCGCACACTTTTCTAAAAAGTTAGCTGCCAGGCTTTTCCCTTCACTTGAAAACTAGTATCCCAAAAATAGGACACAGAGGTGGGCAATTTTTGATTTCTCAAAATTAAATTTGTAGCCCTCAGAGGCGAATCCCATAATAATGGTGCTCACCCTGGTCAAGTGTTTCCCCAATAGGTCGTCCGTTAGATAAATATCATCCAAATAGGACAACGCTTCTTCATCAAAGTGCTTTAGCCATTCAGTAACTCTTTCAGAAAATACCCCTGAGCTGTTCTCATACCCACGGGGGAGATGACAAAAAATTGTCGCTGGGACTCTAATATACTAAATGCTGTTAGGTACCTGTTTTCAGGTGCTATAGTTTGACAGAAAAATCCATTTGAGACAACAAGTGTCGTTTTGTATTTTTTCCCGCATAATGTTATTCATTAATGCGGCACTATCTGCATGTTGGACAGCATATGTCTTTGTGCAAGTGTTCAAGTGTCTGTAAATGAAAACTAGACGAAATGTATTATCATGTTTTGATAAGTGAAACAAGGGATTGTTCTTTTGTGAAGTGCATTTTTCAATGATCTCCTGGTATTCAAGTTGATCTAAGATCTCCCTGACCTGTGTTTTTAGCTTCTTGCTTAATACGATATTGTCTTTGAGCATGTGGTGAAACTATTAATGGGATCACATGGTGGGTTGAGGCATCATCCCATCCAGCGTGATTTTTATACAATGCTGGAGCTTGGGCTACTGCCCACTCCCGTGCATATGTATGTTTAAGGTGAACTGGAACATGGTTGGAAAATGCAGGAAAAATATACTTTCTCCCTTTGGGCGCTCCCTGACGAATGCTGGCGGCTAATCTTGTTCTGCTAACAGTATGTCAAAACCAGACAATAGGTTCTTCGCAAAGAGACCTTTTACTTTCCTGTGTTTGTCCTCCTCCATGCGGAGTGTTATTTCATATAACTTGTGCGGGACGCTCACCCTTTTGTCTGGTGTTTCCACCATGATGTAATCATTCAATTTTGCTGTCCAGAAATTCCTTCAGGTTCTGGCTAGCTATTGTTACTTCTGCCGCGCTGTCTAGCATTGTCTGAGCCCATTCCCCGTTCAGAAGTTGAGTCCTTAGGATTCTGTGCATGTCTAACTTTGAGACCTGCAACTTTCTTCTTTTTAAATTGAGGTTTGGATTGTGGCTTGTCTTCTGTTTTAGAAGAGTCCTGAGCGTGCTTGTCCCTGGACTGCTTGCGCTCTTCTTTGTGTGCTGACTTTCCTTCTCTCCCTGTGTTGTTTGTCGAGAGGAATGTGTATCAGTATCCTGATACCTGTCAGGTTTCCTAATATTATCCCTATTCCTAAGGTTATACCTCTTTGCAGAGGGCTCCTGTTGAGGAGACCTACCTCGGGACTGAGAATCTTTTCTGAAAAATTTTGTTTTTTATTATTATCCCACTTCTTTTTAGAAGAAGTAGGTGTCTGCTTAGAATTGTCCTTCTCAGGACTGCCCATTAGCTGTGGTTTTAAAAGCTTTCCCACCCAAACTGTCCCTTCCCAGTTCTGCATATGCAGTTTCAATTATTTTGGGAAGTTCTTGTGGTTGGTCTATAAGACTGACCTCTCTTAGGTGTTTGGCGGATCGCCACTGAAGCTGCTTCCCCTTTAATGTTAGCTAGTATTATTTTTGATACTTGGTCGTAGTTACCTAGTAATTTCATACCTAAGGTCAGAACTGGTTCAGCTCCATACTTGTTCTGTATCTGTCGTAAGACATCTGGAATTACTGCTAAGGAAGGAATACCATGAGTCCTGGTATATATGGCAGCAAAGACTGTACCCCAAGTGGTGCAGTCCTCTAACTGTGGTGTGATCCCCATGGGCAAGCAGAGTGTTAGCATTATATGCTTTCAAATGGTGTGGTATTTGGAAATACTGCTTCTAACTGGATAATTTTCTGAGCTACCCAGAAAGGAATCTGTTCACATTTTGTGGGCAGTTTGCCCATTACTGTGTGTAATGTTTGTGGAGTGATTTTAGTAGCGGTGCTCTGTGTTGGAGCTGTGTTATTTGTAGCTACTGTGGGCTGGATACCAAGTGTCCTCATGATGAGTTGCGTCATGGCTCTGTAAGAGTTTTACCAACTCTTTGTGTTGTAAGAGCAGTGCATCTTGTGACATTATATCAATGTCAGGATGTGGTGTGTAGCCAGCTAATATTGGCCTTGTAGCTCCTGGTCTACCTAGTGGACTGAGCCTGGTTTTATTTATTTGTTGTAGGGCGCCATTAAACCAGAAATTGTGGTCCTGGTCAGTGTGCGGAATCTTAATCTCCTCGAACGGAGTGTAGACCGCTGGGACTTTTTCATGTATGTAAGAATGAAAAGTCTGAGTTGTTGCATTTACTGCTGGGAATGTAACCCAAGAATAGAACACATCTGTTTGATAATCTTCGTATGCCTCTATTAATAGCACTGTACCCTCTCGGTCTGTTAAACCATGTCTGAGGGGTTTTTGTGTGAGTGTATGCCTGATTTTGGGTGCAAAATGTATTGCATTTGCTTCCTCTTCGTCGTTTGAGACCTGTGTCCCAGTGACAGGAGCAGTTGCCTCGACAGACATTGTGTTGTGAAAACAAAATGTCCTAAAGGGTTTTAAGATAAGGTTTTAAAAGGCACAATTGTTCGGGAACTTTTTCCTTCAAGCTTGATTAACCTACAGCCAATACATAGGAAAATTGCCTACTCAGCTGTGGCGGAATTTTGTGCCTACCCACTCCAGACGTCTCTGACGTTTTGTGAGTAGGGGTCTCTGAGAATAAGCATGACTGAACTACTCAGATTCTACTGTTAACCCCTTCGCTGCTAGGCATCCCCCCCCCTGTGCTAAGCCTTTTTTTGGCTATTTGGGGTAGTGCGCGCTTAGGCCCCTGTAACTTTTTGACCACATAAGGTATCCATGCCAAATTTGCGTCCTTTTCTTCCAACATCATGGGGATTCTAAAGGTACCCAGGGTTTGTGGATTCCCTTGGAGGGGTCCCAGAAATTAGCCAAAATACAGCTAAAGTTTTTTTGGGGGGGAAAAACGGGCTGCAAATGAAAGCGTCTGGGTTTTATCCTGCAAATGTTATCAAAAAAGGGTTTGTGGGGCTGAAATCACCATTTTCCCAGCTTTTAGGGAATGACAGACTTTTGTCAGAAAACCAACATTTTACACAGTTTTGGCATTTTTCTGGGACATAGCCTATTTTTGCTATTTTTTGTGCTTTCAACCTCCTTCCAGTTAATGGTAGACATGGGTGTGAAAGCAATAATGGATCCTGGAAAGCTATACATTTTAGAAAAGTAGACAAAATTCTGAATTCAGCAAGGGGTCATTTGTGTATATCCATCAAGGTTTCTTTATAGAAACTAACAGTTAAATATAGGAAAAATTGAAAATTAGTTGAAAAAAACAGCCTTTTGTGTCAACGTTTTCACCTGTAACTTCTTGTAATTATGACAGCTCTTTGAAAGCAATATACCGTTACATCCGCTGGACCTTCCTGGTTGTGGGGATATATAGGACTTGTAGGTTCACCAAGAACCAGACGAACCCAGAGTCAAAAACTGAGTAGCAATTTGCAATGGCTTTTTATTATGTACCGGGTATATAGCAATTATTGTGGGAAAATGTATACATGGAAAAATCGGTATGAAAGACAACCTATGTATTTCTGAAATGGGAACAAATTATAGAGTTTAGAAACAGCACATATTTGCACATTTTCGAAATTGGGAATACTCATACTAGCATGAGAATTATTGGTCATTTTTCAAAATGACTTCTTTTTACACAATGTCTTTCATTTGGAAGGCAGAAATGCATCAAAAATCAATAGGTAATAACAGTTGCTTCACAAATCTGAATTACCCTAAGTCTCCCGATAAAAATGGTACCTCACTTGTGTGGGTAGGCATAGTGCCCACGACAGGAAATGGCTCAAAACCCAACGTGAACACACCACATTTTCACAATGAAAATGTACCCTTTTTTTGCGAAGTGTCTAGCTGTAGTTTTTGAACACTAGCTCTGCCGGCACCTAGGGAAACCTAGCAAACCTATACATTTTTGAAAACTAGACACCCAGGGGAATCCAGGATGGGGTGACTTGACTGCCTCCCTCCAGGTTCTGTTACCCAAAATCCCTCGCAAACCTAAAAAATTGTCAAAAAAACCACATTTTCCCCACATTTCTGTGGTGCAAAGTTCTGGAAACTGCGTGGATCCACAAATTTCCACCCACCCCGCTTTCCCCAAAGTCTTACGAGAAAAATGGTACCTCACTTGTGTGGGTCGGCCTAGTGCCTGCGACAGGAAACGGTGCAAAACGCAACGTGGTCACACCTCAATTTCGCAGTGAAAAATGACCCTTTTTTGGCAAAGTGCCTAGCTGTAGTTTTTGAACCCTAGCTCTGCCGGCACCTAGGGAAACCTAGCAAACCTATACATTTTTGAAAACTAGACACCCAGGGGAATCCAGGATGGGGTGACTTGACTGCCTCCCACCAGGTTCTGTTACCCAGAATCCCTTGCAAACCTAAACAATTGTCAAAAAAAACACATTTTCCCCACATTTCTGTGGTGGAAAGTTCTGGAATCTGCGTGGATCCACAAATTTCCACCCACCCCGCGTTCCCCAAAGTCTTACGAGAAAAATGGTACCTCACTTGTGTGGGTCGGCCTAGTGCCCGCGACAGGAAACGGCGCAAAACGCAATGTGGTCACACCTCAATTTTGCAGTGAAAAATAACCCTTTTTTTGCAAAGTGCCTAGCTGTAGTTTTTGAACCCTAGCTCTGCCGGCACCTAGGGAAACCTAGCAATCCTATACATTTTTGAAAACTAGACACCCAGGGGAATCCAGGATGGGGTGACTTGGCTGCCTCCCACCAGGTTCTGTTACCCAGAATCCCTTGCAAACCTAAAACATTATCAAACAAATACATTTTCCCCACATTTCTATGGTGGAAAGTTCTGGAATCTGCGTGGATCCACAATTTTCCACTCAACCTGCGTTCCCCAAAGTCTTACGAGAAAAATGGTACCTCACTTGTGTGGGTCGGCCTAGTGCCTGCGACAGGAAACGGCGCAAAACGCAACGTGGTCACACCTCAATTTCGCTGTGAAAAATGACCCTTTGTTGGCAAAGTGCCTAGCTGTAGTTTTTGAACCCTAGCTCTGCCGGCACCTATGGAAACCTAGCAAACCTATACATTTTTGAGAACTAGACACCCAGGGGAATCCAGGATGGGGCGACTTGACTACCTCCCACCAGGTTCTGTTACCCAGAATCCCTTGCAAACTTAAACAATTGTAAAAAAAAACACATTTTCCCCACATTTCTGTGGTGGAAAGTTCTGGAATCTGCGTGGATCCACAAATTTCCACCCACCCCGCGTTCCCCAAAGTCTTATGAGAAAAATGGAACCTCACTTGTGTGGGTCGGCCTAGTGCCTGCGACAGGAAACGGCGCAAAACGCAACGTGGTCACACTTCAATTTCGCAGTGAAAAATTACCCTTTTTTGGCAAAGTGCCTAGGTGTAGTTTTTGAACCCTAGCTCTGCCGGCACCTAGGGAAACCTAACAAACCTATACATTTTTTAAAACTAGACACCCAGTGGAATACAGTATGGGGTGACTTGACTGCCTCCCACCAGGTTCTGTTACCCAGAATCCCTTGCAAACCTAAAAAATTGTTTAAAAAAACACATTTTCCCCACATTTCTGTGGTGGAAAGTTCTGGAATCTGCGTGGATCCACAAATTTCTGCCCACCCCGCGTTCCCCAAAGTCTTACGAGAAAAATGGTACCTCACTTGTGTGGGTCGGCCTAGTGCCTGCGACAGGAAACGGCGCAAAACGCAACGTGGTCACACCTCAATTTCGCAGTGAAAAATAACCCTTTTTTGGCAAAGTGCCTAGCTGTAGTTTTTGGACCCTAGCTCTGCCGGCACCTAGGGAAACCTAGCAAACCTATACATTTTTGAAAACTATACACCCAGGGGAATCCAGGATGGGGTGACTTGATTGCCTCCCACCAGGTTCTGTTACCCAGAATCCCTTGCAAACCTAAAACATTGTAAAAAAAAAAACATTTTCCCCACATTTCTGTGGTGGAAAGTTCTGGAATCTGCGTGGATCCACAAATTTCCACCCACCCCGCGTTCCCCAAAGTGTTACGAGAAAAATGGTACCTCACTTGTGTGGGTCGGCCTAGTGCCTGCGACAGGAAACGGCGCAAAACGCAACATGGTCACACCTCAATTTCGCAGTGAAAAATGACCCTTTTTTGGCAAAGTGCCTAGCTGTAGTTTTTGAACGCTAGCTCTGCCGGTACCTAGGGAAACCTAGCAAACCTATACATTTTTGAAAACTAGACACCCAGGGGAATCTGGGATGGGGTGACTTGACTGCCTCCCACCAGGTTCTGTTACCCAGAATCCCTTGCAAACCTAAAAAATTGTCAAAAAAAACACATTTTCCCCACATTTTTGTGCTGGAAAGTTCTGGAATCTGCGTGGATCCACAAATTTCCACCCACCCCGCGTTCCCCAAAGTCTTCCGAGAAAAATGGTACCTCACTTGTGTGGGTCGGCCTAGTGCCCGCGACAGGAAACGGCGCAAAACGCAACGTGGTCACACCTCAATTTTGCAGTGAAAAATGACCCTTTTTTGGCAAAGTGCCTAGCTGTAGTTTTTGAACCCTAGCTCTGCCGGCACCTAGGGAAACCTAGCAAACCTATACATTTTTGAAAACTAGACACCCAGGGGAATCCAGGATGGGGTGACTTGACTGCCTCCCACCAGGTTCTGTTACCCAGAATCCCTTGCAAACCCTAAAAATTGTCCAAAAAAACACATTTTCCCCACATTTTTGTGGTGGAAAGTTCTGGAATCTGCGTGGATCCACAAATTTCCACCCACCCCGCGTTCCCCAAAGTCTTCTGAGAAAAATGGTACCTCATTTGTGTGGGTCGGCTTAAGGCCCGCGACAGGAAACGGCGCAAAACGCAACGTGGTAACACCTCAATTTCGCAGTGAAAAATGACCCTTTTTTGGCAAAGTGCCTAGCTGTAGTTTGCGAACCCTAGCTCTGCCGCCACCTAAGGAAACCTACCAAACACACACATTTCTGAAAAGTAGACACCCGGGGGCTTCCAGGGAGGTATGGCTTGCTTGGATACCCCAACGTTTCCTTACCCAGAACCCCCTGCAAACCTCAATTTTAGCTGAAAAAAATCACTTTTTTCACACATTTTTGTGTGGGAAAGTGTGGCATCACCGGGCTCACACAAATTTCCTACCACCCAGCGTTTCCCCACATCTCCCGACAAAAATGGTGCCTCACTTGTGTGGGAGGCCCAAGTACCCGCGACAGGCAAGGGCCCAAAACGTAGTGAGGCGACATCAAAATTGCCTATCTCAAAACCACCTGGTTTTGCAAGGGGGGTCACCTGGGTTTTTGGCCCCGTGCTCGACGGCCATCTAGGGAAACCTACCAAACCCACACATTTCTGAAAACTAGACACCCGGGGGCTTCCAAGGGTGTATGGCTTGCGTGGATCCCCCAACGTTTCCTTACCCAGAATCCCTTGCAAACCTCAATTTTAGCTGAAAAAATCACTTTTTTCATATATTTTTGTGTGGGAAAGTGTGGCATCACCGGGCTCACACAAATTTCCTACCACCCAGCGTTCCCCCAGGTCTCCCAATAAAAATGGTGGCTCACTTGTGTGGGAGGCCCAAGTACCCGCGACAGGCAAGGGCCCAAAACGTAGTGAGGTGACATCAAAATTGCCTATCTCAAAACCACCTGGTTTTGTAAGGGGGGTCACCTGGGTTTTTGGCCCCGTGCTCGGCGGCCATCTAGGGAAACCTACCAAACCCACACATTTCTGAAAACTAGACACCCGGGGGCTTCCAAGGGGGTATGGCTTGCGTGGATCCCCCAACGTTTCCTTACCCAGAATCCCTTGCAAACCTCAATTTTAGCTGAAAAAATCACTTTTTTCATACATTTTTGTGTGGGAAAGTGTGGCATCACCGGGCTCACACAAATTTCCTACCACCCAGCGTTCCCCCAGGTCTCCCAATAAAAATGGTGCCTCACTTGTGTGGGAGGCCCAAGTACCCGCGACAGGCAAGGGCCCAAAACGTAGTGAGGCGACATCAAAATTGCCTATCTCAAAACCACCTGGTTTTGCAAGGGGGGCCACCTGGGTTTTTGGCCCCGTGTTCGGCGGCCATCTAGGGAAATGTTAGACTTGGCTTTTTCAGCGGGTTTACCCCCAGACTTTTTGCTTTTTGGCCTCCTGTTTTTGACCCTGTGTGTGTTGGTTTTAGGACTCTGGGCACTTTACCACTGCTAATCAGTGCTAAAGTGCATACGCTCTCTGTGTAAAGTGCGTTATGGATTGGTGTTTCCATGATTGGCCTATTTGATTTATGTGTCAGTCCCTAGTAAAGCGCACTGCGCATGCCAGGGCCTATAAATCAATGCTGTTGGTGGGCTGCAGCACTGGATTGTGCCACCCACGCAAACAGCCCGTAAAGTGTAACTCGGGCCTGCCATCGCAGAGCCTGTGCGCAGCCTGGGGCTGCCATGTCGACTTGGCAAGTGCACACACTTGCAAGTCCCTAAACCTTCCCTTTGCTACATGTTAGTCACCCCTAAGATAGGCCCAAGGTACCCCTGTGGGCAGGGTGCGTTGTATGCGAAAGGTAGGACATGCCCTGGTGTGTGTGGCATGTCCTGATAGTGAATTACAGCCTAGTTCGTTTTTCACTATTGCAAGGCTACCTGTTCCCCTAGGCCAGAACGGGCAGTTTTGATTATTACAGCTTATAATCCTAACTGACCCCGGGAACATGGTAGAAATTCGAGTTTAGTATGCCTGGACTCAGAATGATAAAATGCAGCTTTTAGTGAAGTTGGTTTTAACATTCTGTGTTTGAAAATACCACTTTTAGAAAGTGGGTATTTTCTTGTCTAACCATCCAAGCCTGCCTCTGCGAGGTTGTGTATTCCTTGTCTGGAATGTGAGTGACAGGGGCTGGGGGATGCCAGGAGACAGGGTGAGTCAGCACAGGGCTGAATAGCAAGATCTACATGTAGATGGGTGGGAGGGGTCGCACCTGGGCCCTGAATAGGACAGTGCCTTCCCTCCACAATGCTGGCTCCACCTCCTGTGGTGCGTCTGATGTCCCTGGCCCACTCACTGAAAGAAGGGACGGAGACTTGTCAACAAAGTGCTCCAGAACTGGTTTGGACTAGGCAAAGGCCTCTCTGCCTTCAGAGAACAAAGGAATTTGGGATATAAATATTGGGGCCCTGACCCCATGAATTTAGATCTCGCTGGAATCAAGGAACCTGCCAAGACGAAGAGCTGGAAGAGCTGCCAGGAGGAGTACTGCCCCTTTGCTGTGTTGTTGCTTTGTTGGGTTGGCCTGCAGCTGCTGCTTCTGCCTTGCGCAGTGAAAGGACTGGACTGAACTTTCTACAAACTTGTGCTGAGTATCTCCAAGGGCCTGAAACCGAGCTGGCCTCCTGTTAAGAAGTCTCAGGGACTACAAAGACTTCACAAGCCTCTGGGTACCGCTTCTGGAACGCTGTTTCAGTTGCCACAGAGGAAGGGAACCGCAACCGACTCCGTCAACCGAATCCATCCCTGGCCGGTGACCTGTTTGCACCGCAGACCGCATCGCCCCGCTTCGCATCGCAACCCTGGTCTCACCGTGGGCGACGTCCGACGCCGCCAACACCGAGACGCTGCTTGCACCGTGACCTGTGGGCACCGCAGTTCGCATCGCATCGCTTCACTGAACCAGCCGGACCCGACCGACGCGGTCGCTGCAACTGGCTCAAGAGTCGTGACCGCACCGCATTTGGGGCACCACTCGCACCGCTCCGACTCGCACCGCTGTCCGACGCCAGCTCCCGCACTCCGGCTTGGTCGCCTGCATCGTAACCTGTCAGCACCGCATCGAGCATCGTCTCACCCTGCATCGCACGCCTTGGACTCACCGACTCCGTCTGCACGACGCTCATCGAGCCGCTGCCTGCACCGCATCGAGGGACACCGCACCTTGCATCGCTCCGTCTTGCACCGCAACCGCGACGAACGCCGACCGGCTCGTACACTCCGTACCAGCCACAACGAGAAAGGTACTGTAACCGAGTCTGTTCACGACTCTGCTGGCCCGTATCGACGCGGTCGGCTGGAACTGTTAGACTCTGTGGGTTTCAGCATCACGGTAGGCTCGGACGGAGCTACCGACTCGTACTGAACTTTGTTTTTGAACTATTCTTGCAAAGAAGAAGTTACTGTATCAAGCATTCATTTTTAAAGTACAGTATTGTGGATTTTTGTCGTAATTGGTCTTGTCTTGAGTATATAAAATATTGGTTAATTTTCTAAACTGGTGTGGTGTCCGTTTGTAGTGCTTACACTGTATTACTGTTGGTTATGTGCAAATGCTTTACACACTGCCTCTGAATTAAGCCCGACTGCTCGTGCCAAGCTACCACGAGGGTGAGCAGGGGTTACTTCACGAGTGTAACAACCCTTACCCTGACTAGGAAGAAGGGTCCCTACTTGGACAAAGGTGCAAGCCCTTGCCAACTAGAGATCCCATTTCTAACATTGGTTGTCAGCGGTGAGGATAGGACTTGTGTTTGCACTTGACTTACAGTGATTGGTGTGCACTACTACCATATCGCAGACCATTACGTACTCACATACTGGTTCTTTTTCTTTTGGCCTATTTTTGATCTCGCCAGTTTTCAACTCACGACTTTTGTCATGCCTGAATCAATTGCATCATCCGTTGCATCTCTGGAAGTTATCTTTGAGGAGGACAGGTTGGAATCCTACGCCGTAAAGGAGTTACGAGCGATTTGTAAAAACCTGAAAGTCCAAATTAAAGGCCTCACAAGGAAGGAGGAGCTACAGAAGGCGCTGAGGGCCTGGGTAGCAGCCAGACATGCCAATGGGCAGCCTGGTGATCTCAGTGAGGAGGTGGAGGAGCCTATTTCCAGGGTAGATGTGCTTTTGGGTAGGGGGAACCCGCCAGGTCAGGCAGCAGCAGTCTGTCCCCAGAGGAGCTGGAGGACAGGCGGGAGGCAAGGCAGTTTGAGCTGCAGAAGCTCAGGCTGGAGAGTGAGCGGGAGGAGAAGAGATTAGCCATGGAGGAAAGGAGGATGATCTTGGATCATGAGCTTAAAATGAGAGAGCTGGAGCTGGATTGGGAAGCCGGTAGGGCTTTGTCCAGCCCAGATGGTGGCAGCAAAAGTGTAGTGTCCAGTACTGAGGATGAGGTAGACACACACACAGATTTGGGGCCCTACTTCAAGGAGGGGTTGACATACACCAGGGGGTTCAGGATTGTGAGGTTACTCCAGTGGTGCGTAGTGTCCCTGAGGTGGATTGGGGAACTGGCGCAGGGGATCATATTCCTGGTAGTGGGAGGGACACTCTACTGACTCTAGATGAGAGGTGCAGGGAGAGGGGTTCCCCCATGGTAGAAGCCCTGGTAAGTGAGTATGAAGACCAGCCAGAAGAGTATGGGTTGAGGGACAGCAACAGTCAGACACTGTCTCGCCAGTCTTGTGAGAATGTTGTGGGGTACTTGTCTGAGGCACTGGATGGTTGGGTGAAGGGCAGTTTGGCTAACACCTGTGTGGGGCTGTGTGACTCAATTGTTGGAGAGCATATTTTAAGTCCCTGTTTTCCAGAGCTATGCCAACACCCAGTGGAGTGTGAGTTCTCTGACCCCAGGGAGCTTGCACTGGAGGCAGACCTTTTGGTGGATTCCAGAGGGTCTGGAGAAGCATCTGGGGGTGATCCTGGAGGAAGTGGCTTAGGTATTTCCCAACCAAGAGTGGTGGAAAAGGTTTGTAATAGCCCAGATAGGTCCCGGTGTCATGGGAAGGGTGTAGGGACTCACGTCCTGTCTCTGCGGAGAAGGAGTGAGAATGGGCTGCGGTCCAAGGTGCCCAAAACCCGGTCCCGGAGCCTGGGTGGTTCCAGGAGGGAACCCCAGGTGGGGAGCCTAGACTGTACTGGTAGGCCGTCCGTTGAGGGAGATCTCCTACTGACAGGAGAACCTGGAGCCTCTGTAAACAGAGCTCCAGTGGTTCTGGTGTCTGGCAGTACCGCTCCAGTTGGGAGGGTGCAGAAGTCCAGAGTGAGGTGTGAGAGGGGGATGTGTTCATCAGTGGGAGAACCAGTGAGTCAGAGGCCAGCCAGAAGGGCTGAGCCTCCTAGCAGTGACCATGGTGACACCACTTCTGTCCTGGGGATCTTTGCACACTGTCAGGTGGACAGTGGTCGGGAGATCTGCGCCAGGCAGACTGTCACGCAACACATGAGTCATGTGTTGCCCTCAGGGGGGTATGCGTGCTCCCAAGGAAGTCCTGGTGCGCCAGGCAGGTGCTCAGCTGCAGGGTTCAGTCCCTGGGTTGGGAGGCCAGGTTCAGGTCCTGCCTGACCTGGAGGGAAGGACGACTGTAAGCAGTGTCCTGACCGGTTTGTCTTCTAGGGGTACCACTCCAGGTGGGAGGGTACAGAACTCTGGAAGGGGGTGCAGAGGAGGGAGTCTCGCCTCTGACCCCGGTTCAACCTGAGGGTTTAGATCCAAGGGTGGTGAATCAGTTGCAGGGTCAAGGCCCTGAACTGGTGGAAGAATTGTGTAGGAGGTCTGGTTCCCGCATCCTGACAGTTTTTGGTTCTGGGGTGCTTCTCCTGGGAGGAGAGGGCCGGACCCCAGAAGGAGAGGTAAGGGGAGGAGAGCCTCGCCCGAGACCTCTGGTGAACCTGAGGGTGCAGACCCTAGGTTGGAGGATCAGTGGTTCTTTAGAACTGCACTGATGAGAGGAAGAGTGGAGTATGGTTACTATGTACCAGGGGTTACTGCCCCCCACTCTGTTAGTTGGCAAAGGCCAGAGACATCTGGATGGCCTAGGGCCTGGTCCTGGCCATCCATTGAGGGTGATCCCCTAGTGTCTAAGGAACTGGGGGGGATTGCTGTAACGAGCATCCCACCGGTTCCGGTGTCTGGCAGCCCCGCTCCAGTTGGGAGGGTGCATGAGTCCAGAGAAGAGGGTGAGGAGGGGCGCTGTCCCCAGTGGAAGGACCAGTGGGTCAGGGGTTGCCCGCTCTGAGGTCAGAGCACCCCAGGACTGACCCTGGTGAGGCCACTTCTGGCCTGGGGGTCTTCATGCTCTGTCAGGTGGACAGGAGGCTGGAGACCTGCCCCCGGCAGACTCTCGCACGACTCATGAGGAGTGTGTTTCCTTGGGGAGGGTTGGTGTACTCCCCGGTAGTCCTGGGTTGCCAGGCACAGGTTCAACCTAAGGGTACAGACCCTGGGTTGAAGGACCAGGTTCAGGGTGTCCCCCCTGACCTGGAGGAAGGGGCGACTGCTAACAGTGCCCCTACCAGTTTGTCTTTTGGGGGTACCGCTCCAGGTGGGAGGGTACAGAGCCCCTGGGAGGAGGACCGGGTGTGGGGGAGGCCACCCCAGTCTCCTGTCCAGCTGCCGGGTACAGGCCCGGGGTTGGTGGGTCAGTGTCAGGATGTCATACCTGACCTGACAGGAGGGAGAGTGGACCAAGGGTGCCAGGCACCTGGGGCTACCGCCCCCCACTCTCTGACGCCACAGAGGTTAGAGAGCCCTGAGCGGCATAAGGCCTGGGTCTCCCCACTAACAACTGTCGGTAGCCACTGTGGCTTACTGTCCTGGTGGACAGCATTGCCCCTGGGAGGGGGACAGGAGTCACACCCCGGGGGTGGACTGGGCCACACCACTGTGTTGGCCATGTGGGCACTGTCGGCCTGTTGGGACACATCTGTGAGCAAAGTAAGTTTAGGCACTGCACAGATGGGGTTCACAGGTGAAGAGAAGGGTACCCCATGTGTCAGCTTAGTGGGCCCTGAGAGTATGGATAGAGGGATCCAACTGGGTTTAGAAAGGCGTAGAACCAGAACGTGCCCCCGCTGTTGTGGGCCAGGTCTATGTTCTATCGCCCCAAGCAGGGAAGTCCATCAAGGGATTGATTAGTCTATCCTGGCTTTAGGCTGGGAGGGGGTTGTGTTAGACTTGGCTTTTTCAGCGGGTTTACCCCCAGACTTTTTGTTTTTTGGCCTCCTGTTTTTTACCCTGTGTGTGTTGGTTTTAGGACTCTGGGCACTTTACCACTGCTAATCAGTGCTAAAGTGCATACGTTCTCTGTGTAAAGTGCGTTATGGATTGGTGTTTCCATGATTGGCCTATTTGATTTATGTGTCAGTCCCTAGTAAAGCGCACTGCGAGTGCCAGGGCCTATAAATCAAATGCTGTTGGTGGGCTGCAGCACTGGATTGTGCCACCCACGCAAACAGCCCGTAAAGTGTAACTCGGGCCTGCCATCGCAGAGCCTGTGCGCAGCCTGGGGCTGCCATGTCGACTTGGCAAGTGCACACACTTGCAAGTCCCTAAACCTTCCCTTTGCTACATGTTAGTCACCCCTAAGATAGGCCCAAGGTACCCCTGTGGGCAGGGTGCGTTGTATGCGAAAGGTAGGACATGCCCTGGTGTGTGTGGCATGTCCTGATAGTGAATTACAGCCTAGTTCGTTTTTCACTATTGCAAGGCTACCTGTTCCCCTAGGCCAGAACGGGCAGTTTTGATTATTACAGCTTATAATCCTAACTGACCCCGGGAACATGGTAGAAATTCGAGTTTAGTATGCCTGGACTCAGAATGATAAAATGCAGCTTTTAGTGAAGTTGGTTTTAACATTCTGTGTTTGAAAATACCACTTTTAGAAAGTGGGTATTTTCTTGTCTAACCATCCAAGCCTGCCTCTGCGAGGTTGTGTATTCCTTGTCTGGAATGTGAGTGACAGGGGCTGGGGGATGCCAGGAGACGGGGTGAGTCAGCACAGGGCTGAATAGCAAGATCTACATGTAGATGGGTGGGAGGGGTCGCACCTGGGCCCTGAATAGGACAGTGCCTTCCCTCCACAATGCTGGCTCCACCTCCTGTGGTGCGTCTGATGTCCCTGGCCCACTCACTGAAAGAAGGGACGGAGACTTGTCAACAAAGTGCTCCAGAACTGGTTTGGACTAGGCAAAGGCCTCTCTGCCTTCAGAGAACAAAGGAATTTGGGATATAAATATTGGGGCCCTGACCCCATGAATTTAGATCTCGCTGGAATCAAGGAACCTGCCAAGACGAAGAGCTGGAAGAGCTGCCAGGAGGAGTACTGCCCCTTTGCTGTGTTGTTGCTTTGTTGGGTTGGCCTGCAGCTGCTGCTTCTGCCTTGCGCAGTGAAAGGACTGGACTGAACTTTCTACAAACTTGTGCTGAGTATCTCCAAGGGCCTGAAACCGAGCTGGCCTCCTGTTAAGAAGTCTCAGGGACTACAAAGACTTCACAAGCCTCTGGGTACCGCTTCTGGAACGCTGTTTCAGTTGCCACAGAGGAAGGGAACCGCAACCGACTCCGTCAACCGAATCCATCCCTGGCCGGTGACCTGTTTGCACCGCAGACCGCATCGCCCCGCTTCGCATCGCAACCCTGGTCTCACCGTGGGCGACGTCGGACGCCGCCAACACCGAGCCGCTGCTTGCACCGTGACCTTTGGGCACCGCAGTTCGCATCGCATCGCTTCACTGAACCAGCCGGACCCGACCGACGCGGTCGCTGCAACTGGCTCAAGAGTCGTGACCGCACCGCATTTGGGGCACCGCTCGCACGTCTGCGACGCACCGCTCCGACTCGCACCGCTGTCCGACGCCAGCTCCCGCACTCCGGCTTGGTCGCCTGCATCGCAACCTGTCAGCACCGCATCGAGCATCGTCTCACCCTGCATCGCACGCCTTGGACTCACCGACTCCGTCTGCACGACGCTCATCGAGCCGCTGCCTCCACCGCATCGAGGGACACCGCACCTTGCATCGCTCCGTCTTGCACCGCAACCGCGACGAACGCCGACCGGCTCGTACACTCCGTACCAGCCACAACGAGAAAAGGTACTGTAACCGAGTCTGTTCACGACTCTGCTGGCCCGTATCGACGCGGTCGGCTGGAACTGTTAGACTCTGTGGGTTTCAGCATCACGGTAGGCTCGGACGGAGCTACCGACTCGTACTGAACTTTGTTTTTGAACTATTCTTGCAAAGAAGAAGTTACCGTATCAAGCATTCATTTTTAAAGTACAGTATTGTGGATTTTTGTCGTAATTGGTCTTGTCTTGAGTATATAAAATATTGGTTATTTTTCTAAACTGGTGTGGTGTCCGTTTGTAGTGCTTACACTGTATTACTGTTGGTTATGTGCAAATGCTTTACACACTGCCTCTGAATTAAGCCCGACTGCTCGTGCCAAGCTACCACGAGGGTGAGCAGGGGTTACTTCACGAGTGTAACAACCCTTACCCTGACTAGGAAGAAGGGTCCCTACTTGGACAAAGGTGCAAGCCCTTGCCAACTAGAGATCCCATTTCTAACAGGAAACCTACCAAACCCACACATTTCTGAAAACTAGACACCCGGGGGCTTCCAAGGAGGTATGGCTTGCATGGATCCCCCAACAATTCCTTACCAGAATCCCTTGCAAACCTCAATTTTAGCTGAAAAAAAATCACTTTTTCACACATTTTTGTGGGAAAGTGTGGCATCATCGGGCTCACACAAATTTCCTACCACAGCGTTCCCCAGGTCTCCCGATAAAAATGGTGCCTCACTTGTGTGGGAGGCCCAAGTACCGCGACAGGCAAGGGCCCAAAACGTAGTGAGGCGACATCAAAATTGCCTATCTCAAAACCACCTGGTTTTGCAAGAGTCACCTGGGTTTTGGCCCGTGCTCGGCGGCCATCAAGGGAAACCTACCAAACCTACACATTTCTGAAAACTAGATACCCGGGGGCTTCCAAGGAGGTATGGCTTGCGTGGATCCCCCAACGTTTCTACCCAGAATCCTTGCAAACCTCAATTTTAGCTGAAAAATCACTTTTTCAGACATTTTGTGTGGGAAAGTGTGGCATTACCGGGCTCACACATATTTCCTACCACCCAGAGTTCCCCAGGTCTCCTGATAAAATGGTGCCTCACTTGTGTGGGAGGCCCAAGTAACCAGTAACAGGCAAGGGCCCAAAACATTTTTGATAGGCAATGTTGATGTTGCCTGAAAACGTTTTGTGTCCTTGCATGTCGCGGGTACTTGGGCCTCCCACAAAAGTGAGGCACCATTTTTATCGGGAGACCTGGGAGAACGCTGGGTGGTAGGAAATTTGTGTGAGCCCGGTGATGCCACACTTTCCCACACAAAAATGTCTGAAAAAAGTGATTGTTTCAGCAAAATTGAGGTTTGCAAGGGATTCTGGGTAAGGAAACGTTGGAGGATCCACGCAAGCCATACCTCCTTGGAAGCCCCCGGGTGTCTAGTTTTCAGAAATGTGTGGGTTTGGTAGGTTTCCCTAGATGGCTGCCGAGCACAGGACCAAAACCCAGGTGACCCCTTGCAAAACCAGGTGGTTTTGAGATAGGCAATTTTGATGTCGCCTCACTACGCTTTGGGCCCTTGCCTGTCGCGGGTACTTGGGCCTCCCACACAAGTGAGGCACCATTTTTATCGGGAGACCTGGGGGAACGCTGGGTGGAGGAAATTTGTGTGAGCCCGGTGATGCCACACTTTCCCACACAAAAATGTCTGAAAAAGTGATTTTTTCAGCTAAAATTGAGGTTTGCAAGGGATTCTGGGTAAGGAAACGTTGGGGGATCCACGCAAGCCATACCTCCTTGGAAGCCCCCGGGTGTCTAGTTTTCAGAAATGTGTGGGTTTGGTAGGTTTCCCTTGATGACCGCCGAGCACAGGGCCAAAAACCCAGGTGACCCTCCTTGCAAAACCAGGTGGTTTTGAGATAGGCAATTTTGATGTCGCCTCACTACGTTTTGGGCCCTTGCCTGTCGCGGGTACTTGGGCCTCCCACACAAGTGAGGCACCATTTTTATCGGGAGACCTGGGGGAACGCTGGGTGGTAGGAAATTTGTGTGAGCCCGGTGATGCCACACTTTCCCACACAAAAATGTCTGAAAAAGTTATTTTTTCAGCTAAAATTGAGGTTTGCAAGGGATTCTGGGTAAGTAAACGTTGGGGGATCCACGCAAGCCATACCTCCTTGGAAGCCCCCAGGTGTCTAGTTTTCAGAAATGTGTGGGTTTGGTAGGTTTCTCTAGATGGCCGCCGAGCACGGGGCCAAAAACCCAGGTGACTCCCTTGCAAAACCAGGTGGTTTTGAGATAGGCAATTTTGATGTCGCCTCACTACGTTTTGGGCCCTTGCCTGTCGCGGGTACTTGGGCCTCCCACACAAGTGAGGCACCATTTTTATCGGGAGACCTGGGGGAACGCTGGGTGGTAGGAAATTTGTGTGAGCCCGGTGATGCCACACTTTCCCACACAAAAATGTCTGAAAAAAGTGATTTGTTCAGCAAAAATTGAGGTTTGCAGAGGATCCTGGGTAAAGAAGCGTTGGAGGATCCATGCAGGCCATACCTCCCTGGAAGCCCCTGGGTGTCTACTTTGCAGAAATGTGTGGGTTTGGTAGGTTTCCCTAGATGGCCGCCGAGCACGGGACCAAAAACCCAGGTGACCCCCCTTGCAAAACCAAATCGTTTTGACATAATTATGTGTTTATTTCTGCAGCGTGAGAATTTTAAGCACAAAATTGCAAGGAAAATGTGACAGACATTTTTAAGTTTGCAGGACATTGGGGATAAAATAACTTGTTGGAATTCACAAGAGAGACATCACCATGTACTCCCATGGGTTAACGATAATATCTACAGATGGTAGGTTATTCTTAGATGTAATGTACACCTTGGCAAAGAGACTAAAAAGACAAAGATTCCTGCACAACCATCTATTCCTCAAACACACACACATACTGGTTGGATTTGGCACGAGGGCGAGTGATGGTTCAGTATATAAAATTTTATTAACAAGAGATTTCACAAAAATGAAATGCACTGTCAATAATTAAATGCACAAAAAACTGAACCAGTGACTCGCAGCTCGTGAGCTGTAAAGCCACGGCAAGGCACCAACCATTTTACAGGCCATTCACACACCTTTCATACGTGATACACACAAGACCATTCACACCACCAGGCACAAAACCAACACATCACAA
This sequence comes from Calotriton arnoldi, assembly GCA_963921515.1. NCBI lineage: Eukaryota > Metazoa > Chordata > Amphibia > Caudata > Salamandridae > Calotriton > Calotriton arnoldi. The sequence continues at coordinate 236,451 of CAWUFW010012292.1, forward strand.
CATTCGCAAAAAGGGACAAGGTACACCCTGCTTCAGAAAGACAAAAAAGACAAATATTACTGCACAGCCATCTAATCCTCAAGCACACACACATACTGGTTGGATTTGGCACGAGAGTGAGTGATGGTTCAGTATATACAATTGTATTAGCAAGTGATTTCTCAAAAATGAAATGCACTGTTAATAATTGAAAGGACGAGAAACTGAACCATTGACTCACAGCTCGTGAGCTGTAAAGCCACGACAAGGCACCAACCTCTTTACAGGCCATTCATACACCTTTCATACGTGTGACACATACAAAACATTCACACACGCCAGCCGCGGGCCCATCACATTACAACACTCACACCAGCAGACAGCGCCATTCAAGGGCCCATCACTTTCACACGCCCACATTCCTGACACAGCAACTACACAAACTGATGGATTGCGTGGAGTGGCGCTCAGCTAGCAGTGTGTGTAGTGACCAGCAGCAAGCCACTACTCACACACCGCCAGCCGAGCGCCAGTCCACGCACACCGCCAGCCAAGCACCAGTCCACGCACAACACCAGCCAAGTGCCAATCCACGCACACCGCCAGCCAATCGCCAATCCACGCACACCGCCAGCCAAGCACCAGTCAACGCACACCGCCAGCCAAGCGCCAATCCACGCACACCGCCAGCCAAGCGCCAGTCCATGCACACCGCCAGCCAAGTGCCAGTCCACGCACACCACCAGCCAAGCGCCAATCCATGCACACCGCCAGCCAAGCACCAGTCAACGCACACCGCCAGCAAAGCGCCAGTCCACGCACGCCAGTCCATGCACACCGCCAGCCAAGCGCCAGTCCACGCACACCGCCAGCCAAGTGCCAGTCCACGCACACCGCCATCACATTTAGGATTTTTATACAAAAAAACACAAACAAATTGCAAATAGATACAAATCTACTAACACAAAATCTGAAACTAAATACATTGCACTAATGCCAACCTTGAAACAGAATACACATTTTTAAACAATACAGACCAGGCAGTTCACTTTACCACTCATGGATGCTCCCAAAAATTCTTTTGCGTGTGGTACGCTCTAAAACAAGTAGGCACACACAGCCCAGGGTTAGAAGGACACCCGGGGCAGAAAAGACGAGTCTCCTTCCGCAAACCTCTTCGCCAACAGACTCTACATCTCCTAGTGGGAAAGTCTTTTGAAGATGTGGGAGGAATGTAATCAGGAAAGTGGCGATCTTTCAATCGAGCCACATCCTCCACCACTCCAAATCTAGGAACACTTGCCTGTTCCACAAGAACAAGGCTAGCTATCACAGAGTGCTGAAACTGAAGAAATGTCAACTTTGACGCAGGAGAACACTCCTTGAACACAATAAAAGCATTGAAAGTTGCTAAGTTGAAGAAATGGATGGCCAACTTCTTATACCAAACATAAGCCTTCCGAATAGCAGTGTAAGGTTCCAACCTCTGATCTACTCTGTCAACACCACCCATGTGCTTATTGTAGTCTAGAATGCACACAGGTTTGCGCACTTCAGCAACCTGACCCCAAACAGGCACAGGTGAAGTACTCTCATCATGGATGGTAGTCAGCATGTACACATCCCTCCTGTCCACAAATTTCACAGCTAGTAGTTCATCACTACGTAAGGAACTGCACTGACCCCTCTGAAGTTTTTTGCAAACAAGCTCTTTCGGATAACCTTTGCGGTTAGAGCGGATTGTGCCACATGCAAAAGTGTCCACTTTAAACAATTCCTTAAATAATTGCACAGCAGTGTAGAAGCTATCAAGGTACAAATGGTGGCCTCTGTTAAACAGTCTTCTAGCAAGATCCCACACAATTTTCTCTGAAACTCCAAAAGTGGACGGACAACCTGGGGGTCAATAGTGGAATCTCTACCAGTGTACACACGAAAATTAAAAACATATCCTGTCCTACTCTCAGCCAACATATACAGCTTAATTCCATAGCGTGCCCTCTTGCTAGGGATGTACTGCCTAAAAACAAACGACCCTTGAACAAGACCAAAGACTCATCAATAGATATTTCTTTCCCTGGAGTATAGATCTCTGAAAATCGATCTACAAAGTGATCAAGAACAGGCCGAATCTTAAAAAGACGGTCACAGTCAGGGTGAATACGTGGCAACGCCAAAGAATTATCAACAAAATGCAGCATACGTAGCAAAAGTAAATACCGATCACGAGTCATAACTGCAGGAAATATGGCTGTTGCCATCAAGGGGCTGGTAGACCAATATGAAGCCAGGTTCGGCTTCCTTATCAAACCCATCAATAAAGTCAAACCCAAAAACTTCTTAATCTCTTCCAGATTTGTGGGAGTCCACCGGGTAGCTCTAGAGTAGGGCCTAAGTTTGTCACTGTTGTCCCTCAAAAACTGTTCAGCATACAAATTAGTCTGCTCAATAATCTCACCCAAAAATACATCATCCATAAACAACTGAAAAAACTGTATAGGCAAATAATGTTCACAATCCACTCTACACCCTGCATCACCGCTAAAGGCAGGCAACACCGGCTGCACCATGTTTGGATCAACCCAGAGTCCAGCACTTCCAGTAGGAAGCCTAGCAGCCTCAGGCTGCAATCCAGATGCCTCTTGCACCATCGGCACAGCAGTATCCTCCTCTAAAACAGGCACTTCATCCGCACTGAGAGTACCTTCATCATCCGATGATTCCATGTGGAGAGAAAACTCACTGCCAGAATCATCCCCTCCCTCCTCTCCCTCAGACGCACTGTCAGTCTCATAATCCGGCTCAGAGGAAGATTCAAGAAGCATACCAACCACCTGCTGAGCAGTCATTCTACTGGCTAGCCATAATGATTACTAATAAAGGTAACTTGTCAAACAAGTCAACAACAACAAACACTTTGTAAAATAAGTAATAAACAAAATGCACCTTTATCAGAAATACCTATACACTCCAAAATGATACCACTCACTTGCCAGAAGCAGCCAAACTCACCACCACCTACTCTGCACAGACACAGTATGGATCAACAATATCCCACTAAAAAAGAAAGAGAAAAGAAAATTACACATAAGACAATGCAAAACACATCGCAAAGATTTTCATGCTCAAAACACTAACTGAATATGCTGCCATTATGACACCACTTACAAAAAAATTCATTCATACATTACAATATTACTCATTTGGAGTAAATACAACAAAAATGTTTTTCTTACCAAAAAAATGCAACTACGCAAAACTGCAGAACAACCACTGTCGAAACCGCAAACAGGAATCAAAAGCTTTACACTAGATTAAAAAGGAGAAAAACCATTACAATCACATATGCAAATAATGCACCAGTCCACACACAGTCCACCAGCCAAGCTAAGGGGTAGGTGGGCCTAAGAGTATAAATTAAATATTCACCCCCGTAAAAGGGAGCAACCCTTGACCTTGAGGCCACCCCCAAAACAAAAATTAAAAAACCTCTGGTGTCTAGTGGCTTCTGCCCCCCTTGGGGGCAGATGGGCCTAAAAACATACTGCTACTCTGCCACCTAAAGAGGGCAGAAATGGCCACAATCATTCTCCCATAAAGGGGAGCGACCCATGTCCAAGGGGCCGCTCCCCAACATAAAAAAAAACCCTGGTGGCCTAGTGGCCCTACAAAAAAAAAAATCTTGCGATCTGCCCCTCAGGGTGATACCAAAGGGATGATGGACGGAGCGCTTGAGCAAATCTAACACTCACCCCCAGTCAACTGATCTGGGTTTAATCCATCATCATTCTTTAGCTCACTCCACCAGCCCAGTTCAGACATGGCCATATGCAAATCAGTCTGACCCTGTGCGCTTTGATCGCCCTAAGTTGGCAGGGTATGCCCCGACGTGGGTCCCTTGCTCACTTTGCCACTGGACTCAAGCTAGCTTGGCTGATGACGGCTGATTAGCCAGAAACCGGTCCCAGGATGGTTGTTTCCGGGCCAGGGAAGACATGGCTTGGCAGTTCGGGCTGGACTGTTCCCATGAGGCACAGGGTCAGACTGATTTGCATATGGCCATGTCTGAACTGGGCTGGTGCAGTGAGCTAAAGCATGATGATGGATTAAACCCAGATCAGTTGACTGGGGGCGAGTGTACATTTATTCTATTGGCCCAGTGGGCCGATTTTATTTAAGAACATTTAAATCTGCCCCCCTCCAGGGGGCAGACAAAGCCAAAATGTATGCCCTCAAATGGGGAGCGACCCTTGCCTAAGGGGCCGCTCCCCTAAACAAAACCTAACATCATGGGCATACTAAAATGGCCCCCAAAGGGGAGAGACCCTTACCCAAGGTGCCACTACCCACTACATTTATTCCATTGGCCCAGTGGGCCGATTTTATTTAAAAAAATTAATTCTGCCCTCACCCAGGGGGCAGACAAAGCCAAAATGTATGCCCCCAAAGGGAGTGACCCTTGCCCAAGGGGCCACTCCCCACTACATTTACTCTATTGGCCCAGTGGGCCGAATACATTTTTAAAAATTTAAATCTGCCCCCCAGGGGCAGACAAAGCCAAAATGTATGCCCCCAAAAGGGAGCGACCCTTGCCTAAGGGGCCGCTCCCCAAACAAAACCTAACATCATGGGCATACTAAAATGGCCCCCAAAGGGAGTGACCCTTACCCAAGGGCCACTCCCCACTACATTTATTCCATTGGCCCAGTGGGCCGATTTTATTTTAAAAATATTAAATCTGCCCCCCCCCCCAGGGGGCAGACAAAGCCAAAATTTATGCCCCCAAAAGGGGAGTGACCCTTGCCCAAGAGGCCACTCCCCACTACATTTACTCTATTGGCCCAGTGGGCCGAATACTTTTTTAAAAATGTAAATCTGCCCCCCCACTGTCAGGATCGGTCAGGCTATCCCTAGAGTTAGACAGTCTGGCCCTGTTTTCAAGATAAAACAGGGTTACACGTTTCAGCACTCTCCAATTAGATGGAGTCAAATGGTGGCGAGATTGTTTTCAGATAAGTAGCAATTCAGGGAGTTCTCAGTTAATGGATATTCAACTGGGAGGACGTTCACATGAAGGTTAGCATTCTAGTGTTTTTGCCCTTTCCTTGTAGACTCAGCAGTATCGTGCGCGAGTGATTAGAATCCTGCGCACTTCAACTGTAGAGTTTCCTGAGGGAAGTCGTTAATCCAGTCAGCGCTTCAGAGAAGAATTCCAGTCAGTGCATTCAAGGACATTCCTGCTCCGTTTTTCTCGAGGAATAGTTGGCTCGCTATCTTGGTTATTTCAGTGAGCTTCTATTTCCCTCTTGTGGCTGAAAACAGGTACTTTTCAGCATTTCATTTCTTCGCTTCATTCCTGGCTCCTGTGACTGCACATTCTCTCTTGGAAATTCAGGTGCCTAAGCTGTCGAATGAATACAGGCGCAGACTTTAAATTTATTCCTAAAACAAGGTATTCCCAAGAAAAGGACAGCAGACTCTTGGTGGGTTACCTTATGTTTTATTCGAAGGTTACATTCAGCCTTAGTGCATCATTAAGTGAGTCAGCCAGCTAACTGCGCATTAAGGATAAAGACGTTCAACCAATACAGCGCAGCAGTGACAGAGACTTTCCTAAAGTTTGTTATTTCATCTCATTTTTTCCAACAAGTAGGTATAAATATATATATTTGTACTTACCTACGTCGCTCAGCTGTTTCGTCAGTTTCTGCAGGATCTTCTGAAAAGATAAGAACAGACTGCATAAAATAATGGTTGTGATATGTACTGAATAAGAAGGAGCAAGATAGTCTAGAACTATTTTCAATTCTTAAAATTCTTTCATCATTTTAAATACAACCAGAATAAGAGAGGGCAATATTCCACACACATTCAGGTAACCAAATGTTTAGTGTAAGGCACCTTTTAGAGTTTAATTAGACATTTAGAACAGTAGTAATTCTTGCTTGTATGTTACAGGTGCATCTATTCGTTCTGGGAGAATACCAGTGAGGTCACCGGTGTGGCAGTCTCTCTTTGTTTCCCATTCCCCTTTCCCCCGTTTCTGGTTCAGAGGTGTTTCTGGATTAGAGGCGTTGGGGCGTTGGGAAATATACTTCGAGGTAGAACTTCAGCCTTTCAGCTCCTGTGGAGTCATCTGATCAGGTACCGATTCTTGACAGATTGAAGTGCCTAAAAAATTAGACTTCCACCTGGGCAGAATGGCTGAAGGCTTTGACGTCAAGGCCTTAGCGACTATCTTAGAAGGGTTACAAAAGCAATTAAGTGAGACTAGGGAGGAGGTGAGAAAATCTAATCAGGAGGCTGGTTACCTACGGCAGAGGATTGATGAGCTTACAGTTAGCCCTAGACCCAATTTTGGGGAACAAAAGTCTCAAACATTCTCTCCCTCTCCTTCGTCATCCGAATTAACCACTCAAGTCATTCATGCCATGTCTCCAACTATTCCTTTGGCCCCTCCAGAAAGGTTTCAGGGAGATCCCCACAAGGCTCAGATCTTTCTTACGCAGTGTTCTTTGCATTTCTTATGTAAGCCCATTATCTTTAAGGAAGATCAATCCAAGGTGGCGTTCATGCTGTCTTACCTGAGTGGAGATGCTGCGGCTTGGTCCATGCCTCTTGTTTCTACCAATGATCCGATTCTGTATAATTTTGAGGAGTTTAAGTCAGAGTTTCTAAGGATTTTTGATCGAAGAACTATTTCACAGACTACTGATAATGAGCTGTTAGATTTGAAACAGGGGAACCGAGAGCTGGTAGCTTACTTAGCACAATTTAATAAACTAATTGTGGAAACTAACTGGCCAGAGGCAAAAAGGGCAGCCATTTTTTACAGGGGCCTGAGAGAGGATTTGAAAGATGGATTGGCTCAAATTCCAAAAGACCCACTGAGGTATCAGAATTAATCGACCTAGTTTTGCAAATTGATCAACGTCAATTTGAAAGAAGAAGTGAACGACGGAAAGAAACTAGACAAATTCCACCCCGCTTTGATAGGATCAGAACTGAGGGGACTAAGACAAATGAAGTGGGAACCAGTGAGGAGCCCATGCAAATTGGTACTGTGCGAGGGCCTCTTAGTAAAGAGGAAAGAGACAAGAGGCGTTTTGGCAAGCTGTGTATGTATTGTGGCGGTTCTGGCCATTTTGTTAAAGAGTGCCCAAAGAAACCCAAGAATAACACGTGGGTAAAAGACAAGCTCCACCAGTAGAAGGAGTTGCTCTGGTGGGAGCTGCTGAGGAGACAACTCCAAGTACTCAACTTTTGGCGAATACTCTACAATCATCAGCCCCTCATTTAATAATTTCCAGTCAGATATCGTTTAGAGAAAAAGAGGTGGAAGAAGTTTCAGTAATGATTGATTCAGGTGCTACTGGAAATTTTTGTGATATCCAATTCGCCAAGACTTTGGGAATTTGTTTTGTCAAAAAGGTAAAACCAGAACCAGTGAGGGCTGTGGATGGCACCAACCTTTCTTCTGGTCCGATTACCTATGATACAGAAGAGATTACATTGGTGGGCCCTGGAAAACATTGAAGTTTCATAAGTTTCAACCTAATAGATGCCCCGCAGTTTCAATTGATTTTGGGGTTGCCCTGGCTTACCGAACATAACCCAAAAATTGATTGGGCAAAAAGAACTATAGAATTGAATTCAGAATATTGTTTAGAACACTGTTTTCATCCTGACAAGATTGAGCCTCTGTCATCTCCGTCATCTTGCTTGGCTGAACAGACACGAATGATTTGTACTGTGGAAGTTCAAGTTATTCCTGAAGAATATCAAGATCTTGAGTCGGTTTTCAACAAAAAAAAGCTCAGAAGCTACCTCCACATCGGGAGTATGACTGCAAGATCGAGCTGGAATCTGGAGCGTTCTTACCTTGTAGTCGCATTTATGCGCTATCTGAATCTGAGAACAAGCACTTAAAGGAATATTTGGACCAGTACCTTGCCTGTGGGTTTATTCGACCGTCTCAGTCACCAGTCTCCTCTCCTCTTTTTTTATTCCTAAAAAGGACGGAAGTCTGAGAACGTGTATAGATTATCGTGCGTTAAACCAAGTCACCAAGAAGAATCGATACCCATTACCTCTCATTTCGGAACTTTTGGATCAAGTTAAAGATGCCCATATTTATACTAAATTGGATTTGAGAGGGGCTTACCATCTGGTTCGCATGGCAGAAGGAGATGAGTGGAAGACGGCGTTTCGAACTCGATTTGGCTTGTTTGAGTATCAAGTCATGCCATTTGGTTTGTGTAATGCCCCGGCAGCCTTCCAACATTTTGTGAACGACATTTTACGAGAATTTTTGGATCGTTTTGCTGTCGTGTATATCGATGACATTCTTATTTTTCCAAAAATCTAGAAGATCATGTCCGGCATGTACGAGCAGTTTTGGATCGTCTACTTGAAAATCAGTTGTTTGTCAAGTTGGAAAAGTGTGTGTTCCACTCTACACGAGTCGAGTTTTTGGGCTTTATTCTATCCCCTGAAGGAGTGTCTATGGATGATTCGAAGTTGAGAGCAATTAAGGATTGGCCTGCTCCCCAATCCGTCAAGGAAATTCAAAGTTTCTTGGGCTTTGCAAATTTTTACAGGAGATTCATTCAAAATTTTTCTGAGAAGGTTAGCCCCATTACGCGTTTGCTCAAAAAGAATGAAAGGTTCGTTTGGAGTGAAGAAACTGAAGAAGCGTTTCAATGTTTGAAAGAAACGTTTATCACTGCACCTGTTTTGCAACATCCAAACTTGGAGGAACCTTTTTATGTTGAAGCAGATGCTTCCAATCTGGCAATTGGAGGAATCCTTTCCCAACGGCATAAGGACACTGGTCAACTTCACCCGGTGGCTTACCGTTCCCGGAAACTATCAGCTGCAGAAGTCAATTACTCCATTGCAGATAAAGAGTTATTGGCTGTAAAAGATGCATTCCAAGAGTGGAGGCATTACTTATTCGGAGCGAAGCATAAAATAACAGTGTTTACGGATCATCGTAATTTGCAGTTTTTGAAATCGGCCAGAACTCTTACACCAAGACAGCTGAGATGGTCGCTCTTTTTTGCAGATTATGATTTTGTCTTAACTTATAAGCCCGGCTCAGTAAATGGAAAGGCAGACGCTTTATCTCGGTTGAATACTGGTGATGGAAAAGAAGTTAAGATAGAAGGTCATATCATTCCAGAAGAGAAGATAGTGGGAACTGCAGTCTTCGTTGAAGTGGAAGACAAGATGAGAGAAAACTTCCAAGAGATGGATTTAGAGGTTTGGAAATTGGAAGGACCGAATCGCGAGATCAAGGATGGAAAACCTTTCTTTCAAGGAAAACCTTTTGTGCCTAATGAAGAATTGAGAAAAGAGGTCATTCAATTGTTTCATGACAACCAATTGGCAGGTCACAAGGGAGTAAAAAGACTCTTGAGCTTTTGAAGCGAGCCTTTCGTTGGCCAGGCATGGAAGCTCAGGTGAGACAGTATGTTGCCACTTGTGAACAGTGTGTAAAGGGAAAAGTAGCCCGGCAGTCACCACAAGGTCTCCTTATGCCTCTTCCAGTTGCCCCTTATCCATGGCATACTGTTTCCATGGACTTCATTGTCGAACTGCCCTCGAGTCAGGGGAACTCTGTAATTTGGGTGGTGGTGGATCATTTTTCTAAGATGAGCCATTTTATTCCTTTGAAGGCCCTTCCAAATGCTACTCAATTGGCCACATTGTTCATTCAGCATATTGTGAAACTGCATGGAATTCCCAAGATTGTGATTTCAGATCGGGGCCCGCAATTTGTGTCCCGATTTTGGAAATCATTCTTAAAAGGTTTAGGAGTAGATTCTCGTTTGTCCACCAGTTTTCATCCTGAGACCGATGGGCAGACGGAGAGAGTAAATCAGGACCTTGAGCAATATCTACGCCTGTATTTAATGGATCAAGAGGGGGAGTGGCCCACATTACTCAGTACTGCAGAATTTGCCTATAACAATTCAGTCCATTCTGCTACAGGTTACTCACCTTTCTATTTGAATTCTGGTGAGACATCCTAACATGTTAGTTGGAAAGGTTGAGGTTGAGGTTCCAGCGGCTGGGGAGGTCATTCAGAACTTGCAAAAAGCATATCAGATAGCTTCAGAAAATCTTACTAAGGCCAAAGAATCTTACAAGAAACAGGCAGACAAAGGTCGAAGAGACAATCCTATTTTTGAGCCTGGAGATCAGGTGTGGATTTCTACTCGACATATGCGTTTGAGAGGAAATCGAAAGTTTCAGCCTAAATTTGTGGGTCCTTACCCTGTAGTAAGGATGGTGAATCCAGTGAGTGTCAGGGTAAAGCTTCCTAGTAAGTTAAAGATACACCCTACTTTCCATGTTTCTCTGATCAAACGAAATCCTCCAAATTTAAGACAGGTTTTGCCTCCAGCTCCCATCCAAGTTCAATCAGAAGATGAGTTTGAAGTTAAGAGAATAATAGATTCTAAGGTTAAGAGAGAAAGATTGTTCTATTTGATTGATTGGAAGGGGTTTGGTCCGGAGGAAAGGTCTTGGGAACCCAGTGCTAGTGTTCACGCTCCAAGATTGGTAAAGGAATTTCACAAGACTCATCCACAGAGGCCTAGAGAGGGGGCTTTAGTGGGGGGTACTGTCAGGATCGGTCAGGCTATCCCTAGAGTTAGACAGTCTGGCCCTGTTTTCAAGATAAAACAGGGTTACACGTTTCAGCACTCTCCAATTAGATGGAGTCAAATGGTGGCGAGATTGTTTTCAGATAAGTAGCAATTCAGGGAGTTCTCAGTTAATGGATATTCAACTGGGAGGACGTTCACATGAAGGTTAGCATTCTAGTGTTTTTGCCCTTTCCTTGTAGACTCAGCAGTATCGTGCGCGAGTGATTAGAATCCTGCGCACTTCAACTGTAGAGTTTCCTGAGGGAAGTCGTTAATCCAGTCAGCGCTTCAGAGAAGAATTCCAGTCAGTGCATTCAAGGACATTCCTGCTCCGTTTTTCTCGAGGAATAGTTGGCTCGCTATCTTGGTTATTTCAGTGAGCTTCTATTTCCCTCTTGTGGCTGAAAACAGGTACTTTTCAGCATTTCATTTCTTCGCTTCATTCCTGGCTCCTGTGACTGCACATTCTCTCTTGGAAATTCAGGTGCCTAAGCTGTCGAATGAATACAGGCGCAGACTTTAAATTTATTCCTAAAACAAGGTATTCCCAAGAAAAGGACAGCAGACTCTTGGTGGGTTACCTTATGTTTTATTCGAAGGTTACATTCAGCCTTAGTGCATCATTAAGTGAGTCAGCCAGCTAACTGCGCATTAAGGATAAAGACGTTCAACCAATACAGCGCAGCAGTGACAGAGACTTTCCTAAAGTTTGTTATTTCATCTCATTTTTTCCAACAAGTAGGTATAAATATATATATTTGTACTTACCTACGTCGCTCAGCTGTTTCGTCAGTTTCTGCAGGATCTTCTGAAAAGATAAGAACAGACTGCATAAAATAATGGTTGTGATATGTACTGAATAAGAAGGAGCAAGATAGTCTAGAACTATTTTCAATTCTTAAAATTCTTTCATCATTTTAAATACAACCAGAATAAGAGAGGCAATATTCCACACACATTCAGGTAACCAAATGTTTAGTGTAAGGCACCTTTTAGAGTTTAATTAGACATTTAGAACAGTAGTAATTCTTGCTTGTATGTTACAGGTGCATCTATTCGTTCTGGGAGAATACCAGTGAGGTCACCGGTGTGGCAGTCTCTCTTTGTTTCCCATTCCCCTTTCCCCCCCGTTTCTGGTTCAGAGGTGTTTCTGGATTAGAGGCGTTGGGGCGTTGGGAAATATACTTCGAGGTAGAACTTCAGCCTTTCAGCTCCTGTGGAGTCATCTGATCAGGTACCGATTCTTGACACCCAGGGGGGCAGACAAGGCCAAAATGTATGCCCCCAACAGGGGGAGCGACCCTTGCCTAAGGGGCCGCTCCCCCAAACAAAACCTAACATCATGGGCATACTAAAAGGCCCCCAAAGGGGAGTGACCCTTGCCCAAGGGGCCACTCCCCAGTGCATTTATTACATTGGCCCAGTGGGCCGATTTTTTTATATAAAATAATATTCTGCCCCCCCCAGGGGGGCAGACAAAGCCTAGAGTGATGCCCCCAAAGGGGGAGCGACCCTTGCCTAAGGGGCCGCTCCCCAACCAACAAAACACTGGCAAATGTAAAAAATCGTGCAGCAGGAATGCACAAAGAGGCATCGAGGGAAAGGAAAACCCTTTCCTTTCCCCCGATGCCTCTTTAGTTTAAATCCCCCCTCCCCAGCCCCAAAACTTACCTGTTTGTTCCCCGACGCGCTGGAAGCAAATGGCTTCCTGCGCGTCGGGGAACAAAGGAAACCTCCAATGACGTCAGCGCGCCTGCGCGCTGATGTCATTGATGACGCGGGAGGGGGAGGCGGGGGAGGCAGGGAAAGTCTTCCCCTGCCTTCCCCGGTACAAACACTGGGATCGACCGCCCACGGGGAGCGCCAGCGCTTCCCCGTGAGTGGGTGTCATGACGAGCTGGACTCGTCATGAGCACACGGCGACTGTGTGCCATGACGAGTCCAGCTCGTCATGAGCACACAAGGGGTTTTATAAGTGCCAAATTCACATTTGGGCGTCATGTAGTGTAGTTCCTATTTCCCTAATAGGCTCTGCGCATTGGAATAATATAACCTATAGGTTTGACATAGGACTAAGGTCGGTATGTCCCTATCGATTATATTAAACTTAATTACCTGTGCCAGCTAGCTCAGAGGCCACTAGAAACTTCTTGAAGACAAGAAGGGAATAGCTTCTGGCAACCACATAACATAAAACCCTGATCCCTCAGGATCGTGGAAACAATATATTACTTTTCATTCAGTCACTCATCTCAGAGAAGTACATAGAAGAAACAGTCGGGTGTTTTTACAATAAAATTTATTGCACAGTTGTTGTTCTAGTACTGGTTATATGTGCTGCGACAACTGTTGGACAGTAGCAGAGAAATATGGCCAGCAGTGCAGTTAAATAAAAATGCATGGTACAGTTTTACCATTGTGCAATAGTAATGAACACATACATGAAATGCAGAATGCATTAAGATAAAGCCTATACCCCTATGATGCCTAACTAGATGTACCTAAGTGTACCTAACATGTGTGTAGGTCTTAGAGAGCCAAGAATCCCCCTAGGATTTAGTCTAACCCCATTACTTTAGTGGGACTTCATCCTGGTGTTGAGCTGGACACCCCAGGATGGGTGGATGGACCTCTGCCAGCTGGAGCTGTGGCATGATGCAGGTTGCAGCGTCTCACGTCAGAGTGTCGGCATGGAAAGTCTCGGTCCTCTCTAGTTTGCTTGGGCAAAGGGAGGTATATTTATACCTGATAGATGCCTTGGAATGTTAGTATTGACGTACAGTCGGTCAGAGGAAGACGTCAGGAATGAACCCTTAGGAAATAGTGGTTCATGCATATTTAATGAGTTCTTGGAGAAATCAATAATCCTGTGCTAGGGAAAATCCCAAGAGCAAAGGGTCTTTGTCTAAGAACTCGTTGTGACATAGGTTAGTCACTTTTGGACATGGATATGACGTATTTAGGATGGACCGTCTTCTGCACCCAGAGCACACGTCAGATAAGGGACAGACTCTGTTGCTCGTTATTTGTAGAGGGAGGGCCAATGTAGGTGAAAGGTCCTGCCTGTCTCTGTGGCACGAAGGATTTGAGCCTCTGAAACAGCGCACCTATGTTAGGGCCTCAATCCAGCACATAACAGCAGCACGCACTGGTGCACCGCCCCGGCAGATGGCTAGTGTAGCCCTGGGGGAGGAGTTGGGTGCCCAAGGTGGGTGGGGTCCCGCAGAGATGTCCCTGGTCTCTTTAGGAGACAGTGAGATGGTCCCTAGGACCCAGCTGCCTGATAACACTAAGAAATATAGGCAGTGGGTGACATCAATGGCCATAGGGTGGAGGCTCTGAAAGACACCGGAGCCAGTGTGACAGCTGTCAGTTGTCGGCTGGTGTCTGAAGAGCAGGTGATCCCCCATGCATTTTACCCTGTAGTTGCCACTGACAACTCAGAGAGCCACTGTAAGGTGGCCCAGATTCCCTTTGAGTGGGGGGGTTCTCAGGTACCTTTCAAGTAGCTGTGAGGCCAGCCATGCCTCATGACTGTCTGCTAGGCAATGATTTGGAAAGCTCCCCTTGGGCTGAGGTGGAGAGAAAGTCTCATTTGGAAATGTTAGGTCTGCCTGAGTGGGCGTGTGTGACCACTCGGTCCATGGCAGCCAGTAAGGGTATTCAAGAGGACCTGGAGCCTGAAAGAGTGGCCCAGGTGCCTGCCTTAAAGAGAAGAGGCAGGGGGCGTGGGAAACCAGCCCCCAAAGTTCCCACGGTCCAGGAGGAGGCAGACCTTAAGGGGGATGCCCTGGAACCTACAGGGGATCAAGTAGCTGAACTGGGGGACCTGCCTGAGCTGACCCATTGGCAGCAGGAAGGAGGACCCTCCAGGGAAGAGTTCTGCGAGGAGCAGAAGAAGTGCCCTTCTCTTGTGGGTTTGCGGCAACAGGCCACAAACCAGGCAGCAGGTGATCAGTCTGGATCACATTGGATCTACTGAGAGAATGGTCTCCTGTATAGCGAGCCTAAGCAGGACATTTGGGGCAAGACAAGACCTTTGAACGGCTTGTCACCCACTTTTATTGGCCCCAAATGCGCAAGAGTTCAGATACTCATTGCAGGACCTGTCAGGCTTGCCTGGCAAGTGGTAAGAGTGGGAGGAAGCACAAGGCTCCTCTCCAACCGTTCCCTGTGGTCAGCACCCCCTTTGAAAGGGTGGGCATTGACATTGTGGGGCCTCTGGATCCCAAGACAGCCATGGGCAACAGGTTCATCCTGGTCTTGGTGGACCATGCCACCCGGTACCCGGAAGCCATCCCTCTCAGGACTGTGACGGCCCCCGTGGTGGGACATGCATTGATGGGGATTTTCTCCCGTGTGGGGTTCCCCAGAGAGGTGGTGTCAGACCATGCTACCAACTTCATATCTAAGTATATGAAGTCCCTGTGGCAGGAGTGCGGTGTAACCTACAAGTTCACCACTCCTTACCACCCCCAAGGTAATGGGCTGGTTGAGAGATTCAACTGAACCCTAAAGGGCATGATTATGGGTCTTGAGGAACCTATGAGGCGTAAGTGGGTCGTCCTCTTGCCATGCCTTCTGTTTGCTTACAGAGAGGTGCCACAGAAGTCCTTAGGGTTCAGTCCCTTTGAACTGCTGTATGGTCACCCTGTAAGAGGACCTCTGAGTTTGGTAAAGGAAGGCTGGGAGAAAGCTCCCAGTAAACCTCCCCAGGATGTATATAGCTACGTGCTGGCCTTCAGAAACCAAACTCAGCATTTCAGACAACTCGCTCAAGCGAATCTGGAAGCCAGCCAGGAGGAGATGAAAAGGGTGTATGATCAGAATGCCACTGTGATCGAGTTTCAGCCTGGACAGAAAGTGTGGGTCATGGCCCCCGTGGAGCCTTGTGTGCTCAAGGATAAGTGGACTGGACCATTTGAGGTGGTGGAGCGCAAGAGTGATGTCACCTACTTGGTGGACTTGCGGTCTCCTAGGAACCCTTTGCGGGTCCTGCATGTAAACCGCCTGAAGCCCCACTTGGAGAGGTCCGAAGTGGGCATGCTCCGAGCGACAGATGATGGAATGGAGGAGGAGACTGAGCCTCTTCCTGACCTCCTGTCTGCAAAAGAGCAAGATGGGTCAGTGGACGGTGTAAACCTCTCTTCCGCCCTGACCCCTGAGCAGCAGGATGACTGTTGCCAACTGTTGGGACAGTTTCCTGATCTGTTCTCCCTGACTCCCGGTATCACTGAGTGGTGCGTCCATGATGTGGACACTGGGGACAGTCCTCCTGTAAAGCACAAAACTTACCCGGTGACCGACAGGGTGAGAGCTTGCATCAAGGAGGTGGTCTCCAAGATGTTTGCTTTAGGGGTGATTGAGTCCTCTAACAGCCCTTGGGCCAGTCCAGTGGTCTTGGTCCCAAAGGCTGCCGTGCCTGGTGCCACACTCGAACTCCGGTTCTGTGTGGACTACCGAGGACTCAATTCAGTCACCAGGACTGACGCGCACCCCATCCCCCGAGCTGATGAGCTCATTGATCGGTTAGGGGCTGCCCGGTACCTCAGTTCGATTGACTTAACGTCTGGGTACTGGCAGATCGCCTTAACTGATGGGGCAAAAGAGAGGTCCGCATTCTCCACACCAGATGGGCACTACCAATTCCGGGTTATGCCCTTTGGGATGAAGAATGCCCCTGCCACCTTTCAGAGGTTGGTCAACCAGGTGTTGGCTGGACTGGAAGATTTCAGTGCCGCCTACCTGGATGACATCGCAGTGTTCAGCGCCAGTTGGGAAGAACATTTGCGCCACCTCTGGGAAGTGTTGATGGCACTGCGGAGGGCAGGCCTCACGATCAAGGCGAGTAAGTGCCAGATCGGGCAGGGTTCCGTGGTGTACTTGGGACACCAGGTTGGGAGACGCCAGGTGGTGCCCCTACAGCCCAAGATTGATACCATCCTGGCTTGGGAGCCTCCCAAGACCCAGACAGAGGTGAGAGCCTTTTTAGGACTCACAGGGTACTGCAGAGGTTTGTCAAGGGGTATGGCAGCATTGTTGCACCCTTGACAGAGCTGACTTCCAGGAAGCAGCCCAAGAAAGTGAACTGGACTGACACCTGTCAGAAAGCTTTTGATGCCCTGAAGACTGCCATGTGCACGACGCCCGTGCTTCAACTTCTACAAGGAATTCATTGTGCAGACAGACGCTTCAGAGCATGGTGAGGGGGCTGTACTTTCACAGATGAATGAGGAGGGCCTAGACCAACCTGTAGCCTTCATTAGTAGGAGGTTACGTCCACTGGAAAAGAGGTGGAGTGCAATTGAGCGTGAGGCATTTGCTGTGGTCTGGGCACTGAAGAAGTTGAGACCATACTTGTTTGGGACTCACTTCCGGGTTCAGACCGACCACAGGCCCCTCAGATGGCTGATGCAGATGAGGGGTGAGAATCCAAAGCTGTTGAGGTGGTCCATTTCCCTACAGGGGATGGGCTTCACGGTGGAACACTGCCCTGGTACAGAACACGCCAACGCTGATGTTCTGTCCAGATTTTTCCGCCTTAGTGAAGAGAACTCCCAAGAGAGTGGGTAGTTCTCCCCACATTTCAGCTGGAGGGGACACGTGTTGGACCTGGCACCATTGGCGTGGGTCTCCCTTCCATTTTTTTCGCTGTTGCCTCCTATGTTTTTGCTATGTTTTGCTGGTCTAGATGCTTTGGTGCACTTTGCCACTGCTGTTCAGTGCCAAAGTGCTCCCTATTGTAAATTGTTGTAATGGATTAGTGACTCCATGATTGGCTTATTTGATTTACTTGCCAGACCCTAGTACAGTGCACCATGAGTGCCCAGGGCCTGTAAACCAAATGCTGCTGGTGGGCTTGCAGCACTGATTGTGCCACCCACAGAAGCAGCTTGTAAAATATGGCTCAGGCCTGCCATTGCAGAGCCTGTGTGCAGTCTGGGACTGCCATGTCAACTTGGCAAGTGCACCCACTTGCCAGTCCCTAAACCTTCCCTTTTCTACATGTTAGTCACCCCTAAGGTAGGCCCAAGGTAACCCAATGGGCAGGGTGCATTGTATGTGAAAGGTAGGACATGCCCTGGTGTGTGTGGCATGTCCTGATAGTTAAATACTGCCAATTTCGTTTTTCACTATTGCAAGGCTATCTGTTCCCAAAGGCCAGAATGGGCAGTTTGATTATAACATCTTATAAGCATAACTGACCCAAGGAACAAGATGGGAAAATAAAGTTCAGTATGACTGAACTCAGAATGTTAAAGTGCATCTTTTAGTGTGGGTGATTTTAACATTCTGTGTTTGAAAATACCACTTTTAGAAAGTAGGTATTTTCTTGCCTAACCATCCAGTATGCCTCTGCTAGGTTTGTGTATTACATGTCTGGTTTGTGAGTGACAGGGGGCTGGAGAGGGCTTTGGCTCCAGCAGTCTGATGAGTCAGGGCTGGGCTGAATAGGACCTGGGTTGAATAGAGAGTAGGGGAGGAGATTTCTTTTCAGCTACCTGGGCCAGGTCTGCTTTCAACAATGCTGTCTCCACCTCCTGCCAGGAAGCTGCACCAGGGAGGACAGAACTGGTTTGGGCTTGGTACAGACACTCTCTGCCTTCAGAGAACAAAGGATTTTGGAGTATAAATATTAGGGCCCAGACCCCAGAACTTTAGATCACTTCTGGGAATCAAGACAAACCTTTGCCAAGGAGAGAAACCAAGGAAGACTGCCCCTGCGCTGGGGACTGTTTGGGGTTGGCCTGCAGTGGTTATTTATTGCCGAGGAAAAGAGAAAAGGAACTTTGTGTGTACTTTAATCATCTTGAGGAAGATCTCCAAGGGCTTGAAGCTGAGCTTGCCTCCTGTTCTGAAGTCTCAGGGACACAAAGACTTCACCCCCAGCTCCCCCTGAATTTCCTTGCTGGGAATTCTACCTGCAGAGAGGTGCCTGCTGTTGTTTTGGGCCTTCTAGAGACTGCGTGTCGCTGGGAGCTGGAAGCGCGACGCAACATGGAAGAAGCGTGTCGCCGCCGCAGCTGTTGCCGTCGCATCGCCGAAGAAGCGTGCCGCAGCTGTTTGCCGTTGCATCACCGAAGAAGCACGCACATCGCCGGAGAAGCGTGCCGCCGCCGCAGAGGTTGCCGTCGCATCACCGGAGAAGCGCGTCGCAGGGCCTGTCACGGCTCAAGAAACCACTGATTTCGCAGCACGGCCGTTGGGCGTGCACGCATCGCATCCAAGTTGTCACATTGCAACAAAGACGCCATTTTGTCACATCGCACCGGATCGTAGCATCGCGTCGAGGCGCCATCTTGTCGCATCGTAACCGTACCGCAGTAAGAAACAGACGCTTCGCTTCCTCTCCGGTAAGGAACAGACGCATCGCCTCCCCTGTGCTGCAGTAAGGAACAGGTGCGCCGCCTCCCCCGAAGTGAGGAACTGACGCATCGCCTTGCCTGCGACCCTTTTGTTTATATTGCGTTACGCATCCAAGGTACTTTGAGAGTAAAGTGTCGCATTTACCATCTACATTGAACTAAGCTATTTCTACCATTTGAAAGTCATATTTTTTACTGTATTGTGGATTTTTGTCGTTTGGTCTTGTGTTAAATCTAGATAAAGATTACTTATTTTTCTAAACTGGTGTGGTGTCCATTTGTAGTGTTTTCACTGTATTACTGTATGTGTTCACAAATGCTTTACACACACTGCCTCTGAGATAAGCCTACCTGCTCGTGCAAAGCTACCAAGGGGGTGAGCAGGGGTTATTTTAGGAGTGTAGCCCCCTTACCCTGACTAGAAGAAAGGCCCCCTACTTGGTCAAAGGTACCTACCTCTGCCAACTAGAGACCCCCATTTCTAACACTAACTTTGACACATAGTTGTTGTTTCATCAGCATCAAATTGACCTACTTTTGCATAATTGCAACGGAGAAACTGGATGCTACAAGCTACCTGCAGATGTTCTGTTAGAAGGCAGACGTCATCTGATTGTCAACCAAACAGATGCAGACCGTTAACATCCTACTTTACCATCTGAAAGCTATTTGTAGCTAGTCTGTAGGTCATATTCTGAATTTGCTGTGCGGTGTAACTGTGCTGTTGTTGCACATTTCTACCTCTTCTTATTGTTGGACCAGACTAACTCAAAATGTTAATTTCTCGAGTGTTTTAGTGAGAACGAGTGCAAAGAGGGTGAAAAAGTGACCAGAACAGAAATTAAGTGAGGGAGAGCAAATGTGTGTTAGTGATAAGCGAGAAAGCAGCAAAGAAAACTTGGAACAAGTGAAAGTGTGAGTTTCAGAGAGCATTTGAGTGAAAGAGCATGTCTGAGTGCGGGAGCACACACAGTGCCTAACAACTACAGTACCAAGATTTGTGCACAGATGCAACACAAAGGGCCAGGCTGGATATTCTACTGCTCTGTCCTTGTGGGTTGCATCCTTGAAAGTTGCTTTTAGAACGGGATGGGCTGATTTCACCCAACCCTGAAAGTCCCTATTGCCCCATTCTAGTCACTACCTCCTGCAGTGTGGGACTTGTTTGAACATTTTGTTACCATGGCTGAGTTTGGTTACCAGTCCTGCCTTGGAGATGCCAAGGCCATACAGCTATCAAATGCTGAGTTCCCGCCCTAGAAGTGGCTGCTGACAGCGACTTCTGTGGAGGGAGTTGTGAGAAGAGGGCTCATCACACACGGGCACAGGTGGCTCAGCCTACAATCTGGAGGCATTTGCACGTGGAGGAATGAGACAAGCTGCCGTGCATTGAGGCAGCAGTTTGTTCACTTTAGCTGGAGTCCTCGACCTTCTGTTCGACAGCCAGTATACGCCACGGACTGATAGTCACAGTTATTATTAACTCTTTTTTTAATATATTTTTTTTTATTGAAAAAGTATCAAAAGATAAAATGCACTGAGCGCAAAGACCATAATATTTCATTCAAATATCACTCAGAAGACATAGCATATTAAAATAAATAGCAAAAAAGATGAAATGTCATACATACAAAAACAGCTTCATGTATACAATTTCTATATTATTTAAAATCTCAGCAAGGTAGCCAGGCATGCTAAGTACAAAGCGTTCCTTAACTGGAGCCCACAATTTTTAATTTTCACCTTCTTGGGTTGTAATGAATAATTGAAATTCCAGGCCACAGGTGAACATAAACCTGTGCCAGCAAGCCCCTGAGATTAGGAGGTTCGCTCTGAAGGCATAACCTAGCAATGCACAGCCTGGCCACTGTAACTGTGTCAAAGAAAATAGAAGCTAGATTACATAGTGGAATACAGCTCAAATGTCTGTGCATTATAAGCTTGGGGTCGTGGTCGAAGCTCAAAATGAACAGAGGGAGTGGCAAGTGGCAAAAATATTGGGTGGCGTCTGCCCCTGGCGAGGAGCACCGTAACAATCAGAAGTTGGGAGGGAGGGGGACAAGCCAAACCGAGACCAATTTTTGTGTGTGTAAAAGGCCGCTTTATTGAAACAGGTGCATATCACAATGTCCAACCTAGGCAACTGCCTTACAAACTAACACCTCACTATACATAAAATAACTGATCCCCTGTTTCCCCCCCCGCCCCTACGATCCCCACATCAAATCCCCCACCCTACCGATAACATAATAACGTTACAAAACAACCACATTACACAGTATTGCATTTACATATCCTGCCCTCCAATGAAACCCAAACCCCTACCTGTCTTTCTGCAACTGTAACTACCAAACATCTAGTCTAAACTTAGCCTACCTGCCTACCCTTTCCCTGCCCCTGCTCACAAACTTCCAACACTTAACTATAAACTTCTGCCAATCTTGGCCAACTTTTTACAACCCCGCCTGCACCTGTTCCAAGTGACAATTGTACAAAATCCTCAACACCCTTATGCACCTGTCCCCACAAAACCTGGCCAAAAACCCAATAACGGAAACCCCAAAATGACACTCCAAAAAAAACCGAAATATAGGGAGGGAGGGCGGGACAAAAATCGCTAAACTACCTCAAACGCACCCAGCCACCAGGTCACCAAACCTAAAATGGTGGCTGGGAGCGGGCCAGACCCCCTATTATAACTATTGGGCTACAAAAATTAATTGGGCTACAATTGGGCTATTTCCACTGTAGCCCAATGCACAGCCCCTCCCCCTCCCAATCTGCCCGGGGGTCAGACCTCACGGGGTTCGGCTGCCCCCCAAACCCTCCTTGGGAGGGAGGGGGACAAGCCAAACCGAGACCAATTTTTGTGTGTGTAAAAGGCCGCTTTATTGAAACAGGTGCATATCACAATGTCCAACCTAGGCAACTGCCTTACAAACTAACACCTCACTATACATAAAATAACTGATCCCCTGTTTCCCCCCCGCCCCTACGATCCCCACATCAAATCCCCCACCCTACCGTTAACATAATAACATTACATAACAACCACATTACACAGTATTGCATTTACATATCCTGCCCTCCAATGAAACCAAAACCCCTACCTGTCTTTCTGCAACTGTAACTACCAAACATCTAGTCAAAACTTAGCCTACCTGCCTACCCTTTCCCTGCCCCTGCTCACAAACTTCCAACACTTAACTAAAAACTTCTGCCAATCTTGGCCAACTTTTTACAACCCCGCCACCCAGGAAAAAGCGGGAGCGTAGGCGGAAACGCCGCCTCCACTTTTGACTGCCCCCCCTGCCTAATAGGGATGCAGGCCTAGCGCCTTTGCACGTTCAACACCCTAGACAGGACCTCTCTGATTTCTAACAAATATAAGTCCATGCCCAAACGGGACAAGTGAACACCATCCCCCCTGAAAAATTCCTGTGTGTCAAACCTGGTCTCCCTATGTGCGATCCGATGAAAACCAAGCTCCCTGCAAAAACGGGCCATTTCTGTATTAAGCTTCCTCCTGGCCCTGTCCACTGCCCCTGGGTAACTCCGCCCCTCCAAACCCTGCGCGGAACAAACTCAGTCCAAATGACCGAGCACCCGACCACTGCCGTTTTAACAGGGCCAGGTCTTTCTTCATGCTTCTGCACCAGCACTATCCCTTTTTCCCTGACCATGTCATTCTTGCCCAGATGAAGCAATAAAATGTCGGGGCACCTACCAGCCATCAACAAACCGTTCAATGCCCGCAAAAGTTCCTTCCAGCGCATGCCCCCCTGCCCCCTCCAGGATGCATTAAACAAATCTTTATTGAACACCAAATTTTCTCCAAAATAACTGACGCGTGCCTGGACTTGGGCCCACTTCACAAATGAATGCCCCACTATCCAAATGGACATTTCTCTGGCGAGGGGGCCAGCCACCGAACCTAAAACAAGAAAGACTGAATGAATGAGAGAAAAATCAGAACCGCGCTGCACCCCCCTGCAGCTCAGCGAATGTATCGCTGGTAGCAATCAAAAGACCATCTTCCCAACCTCATAATGTCCCCCCGCCCCCACCCCCTATTATGTGCTTCTGATCCCGCCCCAGTCCTAAAAGAATGAGTCCCAAAACCCTTGCCATCAAAACGCCCACCTCCGTCAATGCTTTGTGCAACACTGTCAATAGCTGAAATGCCGTAACCCTATCACCATTCCTGTGTAAAGATACCAACCCAACCTGTCTACCCGAAAGCTCCCTCCACCTTGTTTCCCACCTATAAGGGCAAGTCAAAGGGGGGTCTGACGCCTAAAGGGACACCCATTTTCCCGCGCCCCGCTGATCCGTCTTCGATTTACGTAGCCATATACATACTCTGTCCCGCCGCGGAACCACATCCCCCCATTCAATACCTCCCTTGAATTTTTGTCCCAACAATTCTGACACCCGAAAAGCCCCGAAGAACATCCACGTCATCACCGTGGAAAAAAGGCACGCCTCAAAACTGTCGGAGCATACCGAGGGCAATACCCGAATCACCCTAGACAGCAAATTCCATGACAAAGGCTGCCTCACTCTACCTACCTGACCTTGCTCCCTAGCCCACCCTTCTAACATCCGCGAGCCGAGTTCTCCAGCGGATGGAGCATAACCCCATAACAGTTTTCCTACAAATGCAATTCCCGCTAGCTTACCCGCGATAGTCACCCTAGACAACCCTTTGTCAATCAGATCAAGAATAAACTGTATCACATCTTCCCGCCTATGCTCTGTCGTGGACCGCCGCTGGGCTCCCGAGAGCAGGAATTCCCTCCAAGCTAAACTGTATGCAGTCCTTGTGGAGTGTGCCAGGGACCCTACCACCAATTGTAGCATCCTGTGTTGCCTACGTACCACAACTGCTGCGGCATGGGAGTCGGGGTCCTGTCTGCATCCTTGGCTAGCCCACGGAATCTCCCCCACTGTGAACGAGACAAGGCATCTGCTATGTCATTGTCCACACCTGGCACATGCACCGCTTTAAAAGTTATATCAAAGTGCAAACAGCCCAAGACGAACACTCTCAACAACTTCAAAACCTGCTCGTCCCTGGCGGACTGTCTATTGACAATCTCCACCACTGCCATGTTGTCAATCCTGAAAATCACCTTCTTAGGCGCCAGTTGGCCCCCCCACAACATCACTGTCAGGGGAAAGAACTCCAAAAATGCGATACTCCTACACCCCTCCCCCACTCCGCTGGCCACTGCTTTGCGCACCATTTACCTTCCCAATAAAGGCCAAAGCCTTTGCTGCCTGCGGCATCTGAAAAGATTTGAAAATCCCAAACCATGTCCTCCCCCCTTGCCATAGGAATGCCATTGAAATCCTGCAAGAAGAATTTCCACATCCTCAAGTCTTCCCTCACCCCAGCCGACAAGCGGACGTGATGATGTGGCGGTCTCTGTCCCGTAAGTGCCCTACCTAGCAGTCTACAAAATGTCCTTCCTACTCTCACCACCCGGCAGGCAAAGTTAAGGTGTCCCAGTAACACCTGAATCTCCCTCACTGTGACCTTGGCTCTGGCCAGCATTGTCTCCAGCAGCCCAAGCATTTGCTGCTTTTTATCCTCCGGCAGTCGCGCTTCCATGGATTGCGAGCCCAGCTCAATACCCAAAAAGGAGAGAGCCGTACAGGGACCCATCGTTTTTTCCGGTTCCAAAGGCACCCCGAGTTTCCTCATGATCTCTTTGAAGCTGTCCAGAGCTGCCCGGCACTCCGTGGAGTCTGAGGTGCCAACAAAGAAAAAGTCATCCAGGTAATGTGTTACCAAGTGGTGACCCGTGCGTTTTGAAAACAACCACTGGAGGAACGTGCTAAAACCTTCAAATAATGCGCAAGACATAGAACAGCCCATCGGTAATGCTTTGTCCACGTACCATTTACCGTTGAAATGGATACCCAGGAGATCCCAATCATCCGGGTGAACTGGAAGCAATCGGAAAGCTGATTTTATGTCGCATTTTGCCATTTCTGCCGTTGCGCCCGCGGTCACTACTTGTGACATGGCCACGTCAACGGACGAATAGGACACGGTAGCCTCCCTTTCATCAATGAAATCATTCACCGAGTTCCCTTCAGGCCATGATAAATTTTGGATTAATCGGAACTGCCCCTGTTCCTTCTTTGGCACAACACCCACTGGAGAAACAATCAAATTCTCCAAAGGCCAATCCTCAAATGGGCCCGCCATGCGACCCTCCCGGACTTCTCTGTCCAATTTCTCTTGCACAATTTCAGGGTGTTCTTTTGCAGATTGTAAATTGTCCGCCCACCGTCTAGACCTTGGACCCCCGTAACCCAGCCTAAAACCCTCTTGAAAACCTTCTTGTAATGTTTTTGCAACCTTCTGGTTGCCATAACCCTGTAAGGCTGCAACTAACCTATCCACCCTAACCGGTGTATGAGCCCTTTGGCCCAGTCCCCTTAGCCCACCGTCCTCCCGCGAACGGCTGCTGTTGCTGACCGCCCGCATGGAACCCCCTTTGCTTCCACTGCTGGCCCCCTTGCTGCTGCCCTGGCCCTCCCCTGAAACAATTGACCAAGGCGTGTCTGCCTCCACATTTCGAGCAGTCATGCCTAAATCTACAGACCTCCTGGTGCACATGCCCTTATTAAAATCCCAGCTGGCCCCTCCTGATCCTGTCTGCCCTCTGCCTGTACCACCCACCCCTCCCCGGGTGGGTCGCCCCTGAAAGGGCCGATAAACGAGCGGTAGCCCGCTGGCTGTGAAGATAGTCTTCCCTGCACGGGACACCCCCATTGTATGCTGCCACAAGTCTGATTCTAGCTCCCCCCATTTTGCCTCTGTGTCCCATGCAATGCGTGCCCGATATTCCTCGTCGGATTGAGCCCATGCGTATCCACCCCCAGTGATCTGTGCCTTCCTAATCACGTCCATATATTTAAACAGCGCCACACACCTCTCTGGGTATTTTTCACAATACACACTTGCGTATATTAAAAAAGCTGCTGTCCTGTTTTCAAAGGTGAGAGGCACCCATGGCCGTTTGGCCAACTCGTATTCCTCCTCCTTTGATCCCTCCTTCACACGCACTTCCCTGTGCAGCAGTTTGAGCATCTCTATATACTCACCCTTCCATATCCGCTCTTTAGTGGCCAACATTAGGTGTGCGCCCAGCGGTTTTGTTACCCCCATATAAGGCCATCGTTTTATTTTTAACTCTTTGCTCTCTAACTTGTCAACCGTCTCGCCTGTCTTTGTTATCTCTGCGTCGCTTTTCGCCTTAGCGTCTTCCACTGCGCTTACTGATGCCTTACCTGCGCCATCTATGCCCACTCCCCCATCCAAATCATACTTGCCTCTTCGTAACCTCCCCCACTCCTCCCCCATCCCCTCCCCCCCTCCAATCCCCACTGATACCATTGTTGGTTTCGCCCCTCCATCCCTCATTTTACCTGGCTCTAAGGAGGGTGCCTGTCGTAATGCAGTCCGCCTTGCCAAGGGCGCAGAAGGTTCCGCCAACCGCGATGTCCGACCCGTATTTTCTGCCGGGCGTCGTGACACCTGCAAAATACTAGAAGAACCATTACTCGGCCCCCACGCACCCCCCTCCTCCCATTCGCGTAACTCGCCCTCTTTGAGGCTGTCTTCCTCATAATGTAACTCGTCAGGGTCCCCGTGACCCCATTTCTTCTCAACCGGAGGTGCCGACTGCACTCTCCTAGGCACCCTAATACTTTTCCCGCTTTTGCTCCTGTGTCCTCGATGCCCCGTGGACTGTTGAGGACCGTCGGGTGTTGGGGCCAGCGAGACCGCTCGGGGCCTACTTGCGCCAGCCGCGTCAAGGTCCCACGCCGGTACAGGGCACGCCGCGCGAGGCTCCACCCTCCTTTCTCCTCGGCGCCTCGGAGCCGCTCCCAGCTCTGCCAAGTCTGGCTCCCGCTGTTGCTCCCCCGCCTGAAACAAAAAGGACTGGCCTGGTGTGCTGGACCTACCTTCCCTACCCCTCCCCTCCCAATTCCTCTTTCTACCAGCCCCTAAAGTACAAGCCGCCCACGCACGCCCCACCTTGCTAAGGTCTAAAAACCTCCCCTTCTTCACCCTCGACGCTCCACTCCAACCCAGCAGGGCCCACAGCCTTATCCCAACTGGGCCCTGCCCCGGCCCCCAAGGACCCCCTGCCCAGACCCCCCCTTCCCCTCTGCTGGCCCCCGCACCCCCAGCCCCAAACCCAGGGATCCCCCTTGCGCCATATATGCATCCAACTGGCCCACCCTATCCAACCCCCTCACCTCCTCGTTCCAGGAGGTGAAAATGTCCAGGCCCTCCCAATCCCTGCCACCCCCTGCCTCCTCCAGCTCATCAGGCAAACAATCATCCTCCTCCTCTAACGACCAGGTATCTTCCCCCCACCTGCCTTGCCCCTCCTGCTGCCCCAGGGCAAACCTCTACTTCCCCACAAGCCCCTCCTGCATCCACTGCCTCCCCCACACAACCAGCAGGGGGGGTAGAAAACCCAGCTCCAAACCCCCCCAGAACTGACTGCCTGTCTCCCCATAGGGCCTGCATGCCCACTCAAACCTGGGGCTTCCCTAGCCAACACGCCTCCCTCACAGTGGACAGTAAAGCCCACAACTCCCTTTTTTCCCTTTTTCCCTCCCACCTTGGCTTTTCCAACCCTCGCGGACCCCGTGGCCCCTTTCCCGCCCCTCCCCCACAGCCTACTATCATCTGGAGACCTGCCCGGGGAGCCACGCGGTGACTCGCTCCTCCGGCGGGCCTCGCCCCCATGCTGTCCTGCCGGAGCCTCTCCCACCGTGGGAGGCTCCGGTTCCTCTGCTGGAGGCTCCGGTTCCTCCGCTCTCCTGACATACAGGCGGCCCCGGACCTCGGGAGACCCGGCCGGGGAGACGCTCAGCGTGCTCCTCCAGCGGGCCCCGCCACCCGCATCTCCGCCGCGGTCTCGTCTCTTACACGACGCCGCGGCGCAGGAACAACCAACGGGGCCGCACCTTCACTAACAATGCGGCCCAATCACTCACCTGAGTTTTTCTCGCCCTTTTGGGGGCCGAGCAAGCCGCGACGGCGGCCGCCACCACGGCGGACACACGCCTAGCAGGGCGCGCGCTCCCTGAGGCCTCCGGCAATAGGAGATCAAGCCGGCCGGCCTCACTCAACAGCCGCACCGCCTCCAACACGCAGTAATCTTCTCCTGACATGCCCCAAATACGCCTAACAATTAAAGGATTAATTAAAGGATCTAGTCCTACTCCCCCAACTAACTCCACAAAAATCGCTAAACTACCTCAAACGCTCCCAGCCACCAGGTCACCAAACCTAAAATGGTGGCTGGGAGCGGGCCAGACCCCCTATTATAACTATTGGGCTACAAAAATGAATTGGGCTACAATTGGGCTATTCCCATTGTAGCCCAATGCACTAAATGGCTGGTACCGGCCAGCCCCTTCCCCTCCCAATCTGCCCGGGGTTCGGCTGCCCCCCAAACCCCCCATGGCCGAAGTCCCATTTTAAACAGTCTATAGAGAGTATAGTATGTATCGTGTAACGTCTTAAAACAAGCATTTGCAATGCAATAGGTCTCGCATTTGCGAGAGTTTGAGCTATTGGCATTGTAAATGACTTTTTTAATGTGTTTTGAAAACCTGCAAGCGGTGCGTAAATACGCACTTTGTACTTGTTGCTTATGATAAGCAAGGCTGGCAGTAACTGGGCCTCTTTTACTGCCAGCCTTGCTTCTCATAAGCAAGAACTACAAGTACAAAGTGCATGTTTACGCACAGCTTGTTTTTTCCAGTATTGAATGTTACGCACATGAAAAAAAGTCATTGGTCAGGATCACACAGTGTGTGATCACATGTGGCAGCTGGATTTAAAGGTGGCAGAAGTGCACTTGCAACTTACAGCTAAGCTGCTGCAGATGTCCCTGATTCGGCTACTCTGAGCCCAGAGTAGTAAGATGCCCACAGCCAATGGCATTCGAAAGTGGCCAAGGTCCAGAAAGACCTGAGGGGGAAGGGATCCGAAGATTGCGCAGGCTGGGAATTTCTAGCCTATGGGCCCTGTAATGTGCCCATGCGCATTGCCATGTGAGGTATATCCGCCCTGACCCTTGCTGTGTTCAAACATGTTGCTTTCCTCCTTGTGATGTGCGTTGCGAGAATAACAGTGCTGTCCTCATGCCTTGGGGTCAGTATGAAGTACCTACCTACCAAATATCCTGTGTCTGTTTCGTGATTGCAATAGATCTTGCATTAGTGAAACTTTGAACTATAGGCGTTGCAAATGATTAAATGTAGTAACGAGGTCCAAGCAGGCAAGATGTGATTCAAGATGTTTTATTGAAGTAGGTTACATGTTCTGTAGATCAGCCCCACCAGGAGCAGCTAGCATGCTGCTCATCCCAATCTCAACTGTGACTTCTCATCACAGGCTCCCAACATTCCGAAACGCATCATCACAGCAACATTCCACTGGCTGAGCATGTGGTGAAAATAGCATAACATTAACCTGGACAGGATACTACATAATGTTTGTTAGATTTTTTTATGGTCGAAAAATATCCCTGCAGTAGCATAAGTAATAAAAGAAATTCCACGGAGCAAGGAAAGGGTGCAGTAGAATAGGCTGTTACTAGGTGTCTCTATGGAGTTGTAAAGGGACCTATTAGCCACATAACGTACTGCACCCGTAATGCAATTATAAAGCGAAAGATTGCCGCTGTGCATACGTTTTCATTTGTTTTTATTGAAAGTGGGATTTTGTAGCTTGCATTTTAGAATGCACCATTTTTTGTTATTTAGCTTCAGAAATGCACCATTGTTTATTTTGCTTATTGCTAAATAAACAATGGTGCATTTTTAACCCGTTCGTTGCGCCCGTCGGCCAACAGCCGTCGCGAGCACTACCTCGGTAGTGCTGCGCACGTCTGTTGGCCGACGCGGCCCCGCCCACACAATGGAACGCCCCGCACCGCGGCGGAATTGCCGCCGCGGTAAAGGGGTTAAAATGCAAGCTAACAAAAATCTCACTGCCTAGGCGAGACCTAAAAATTAACTTTTTCAGAAGAAGGTACATATGGGAAAAGGAACTAATTCACTTAAGCTGGTGTACCTTTTACTTTGTTACAAGTGTGCATTTTTTTTGTCAAACACTTTAGGTTTGCTGTGGTAATCTGTGAACTGCAAAGCTGCTCAATGGCATTCCCCTTCTGTAACATCTGGTATTGTACAGATGCTTCGTTTTATCATTTGCACTTAAACATTCTCCTTTAAGCATTATGGAGCCCATAATTCCACTCCTTGCTGGTGGATTAACCTTGGTCACCTTAAAAATGCCAACCTGCAGCATCTAACATGGGAAAAGCTAAGTTGCTATCGCACATGGCACTCATTAGGTAAAAGTTAATTCTATTCACAGTAATCGTGGAAAAACTGAATACACTGCTAGATAATATAACTTTAGAAAAGACACCCAAAGATGGAACAGTTGGGTGTCAAAATCTCAAAGATGGTGGCAAATTAAACACAATGCTGATTTTAGATCCTTTAAACAGATTTGTCAGGGCACAAACTATGAACTTTGCAGGACAATTTCTGCCAGGCTACACCGCATTTTCATAATGAAAAGACATGCCAATGTATGTTCAACACCATCTTGCCTTTCCCTCTGTGTACAAGTATATTATCAGTTCAAGGTGATGGTATACAAAGTCAGTACTAATGATGTAAACCAGATGTTGGGCATGATGACAGCTAAGATCATCATGTGCATCTGTTTAGATAAATACCAGTACGAGTCATTTATTTGTTTATTTGAAAAGTTTTATATAGCGCTGGCTAGACCCGGAGGTATCAGAGCGCTTTACATGAGATATGACATTGCATCAGAACATTGTTACATAGTTACATCAGTTACAGTTACAGTTGCAGTTATCAGTATATGCTTGGGAGAAAAACGTGAGCTTATACAATAATATAAGATATTAGCGCGTAGCATATCCAAGACACACGTCTTATGGGGAATGGAAGGTAGTGGGGGAAAGGTATACAGGGGAGAGGAAAGCAGACAGAGTCAGATAGATCTGACGGGGGAGAGTACTCCAGGGGGAATAAAGCAGTCAAGGCAGTCGAAGAGAGAGACAAATAAAACCATGAAGAACCGTGAAAAACAATGTCAGATGTCCGGCTGAGTAGGTGATGGCCAATGGGGTGAACCCAGAGCCAGACTCCGCTATAGCTGCATAGGGCAGCTCCACCGGGCATCGACCATAATTGCTCGGTCTCCGCGGTCAGTAAAATTATCATGATTACTCTGAGAAATTTTGAGTCAGAGAACCGGAGAAGACTGCGGGCAGTACGGAGTCAGGGCGCGGGCACCATCTTAAAGTCAGGCATTGTCCTTGCCCATCCTTACAGTGGACACCCCAGTCTCGAAATGCCCCCAGAATAGAGCGCCTTCTTAAGGGGGGATCAGCTGGAATGCCCCAACAGCTCAGTTTGGGAGTGCCCCGGGGCCTCAGGAGTCCCCCGCGGCGGTAGTCAAGACTGGCCCCAGCCGCTATCTTGGGGTCAGGCACTGCAGCTACTCCATCTCCATCCGAGTTGCCAGCAATGTGGAAGGCAAAGGGGAGGGGGGGCAAGAAGTCACGGATGCCTTTCCAGCAGGAGACGTAGACCAAGGTCAAGCAGGTCGTAGGGCCAGGAATCCAAAGGTGTAGCGAGGCCGAGCCACAGCGCAGGAATAGTAATGGCTGTGGGGTGCGAGGACAAGATACCTTGTGTTGAGTCCCACGAGCGCCCCGAAGCGCTATAGAGGGGAGTGGGGGTCGCCGCGGGTACTCACTGGGAAGGTGAAGGTTCAGCTAAGCGTCGGGCGCACCTCACGGCAGCGCCGGTACAGCAGCCAGGCCCAGGATTCCACGGCACCGGGCTTCAACCAGCTCCCCAGCCGCAGCAGCACCATTCATGAAGGATGCAGTGTTCACAGGTGGCTACCATTTTTAACCTGTGAACACTCGGCTGTAATAGAGCAGCAGGAGTTTGACTGCAAATGTGGCCAATATGAATGCAACGGTTTTTAAGGCCAGCGGAAACTGCCATTAATGGCTCACAGCGGGAAACATGGGAAATATAGGTCATGACAAACAGTAGCCTTAGTGGGGTTAAAACTGGTCTTTGCCTACAAATGTATCTCTCCATCAGCAAACCTACCTGCGTAGAGACGCATGTCACTGTCTTCAACCACAACTCGACTGCAAGACTTCGCTCCCTGCGCAGACTGCTGGGGTTCGCTTGGTTACACTGTCCAACTCTGAGGAATCTGTTGAATGTATAGTGCTTAAAAAGCAGTAGCCTATATTATATTAGTAGAGGTGGCAAGTGTGGTATGGCATCCCACCTTGGTTTCTGGGCTTCAAATGATGGGCCCTTTTCAGTTTGGTTCATGAATATAAGTGTAATCTATCAATGGATAAACTGTTCAATGCCATCACCGGCAAGGACAAAAAATGATGCAATGAGATTAGCGCCTGCCACAGATTACAGCCATCCATCTTTATTTCTACACTTTCTATAACCTCTGATTGCATACTTTCTGATATAGTCTCTTCCCACTATTTTCCTAAAATCCTGTATGAGAACTGCCTTTGAATAAAGTCAACTGATTGTTCTCTCTCCTTCCTTCCAAATGACCTTCTTATCCTCCATCCTGTGCGTGCAATACTATCCTTGAATGAAGCCTATTCTGCTCAATGGTGGTCTGCCTTACTTTCTGCTATATTCATGCAAATGGCTATACCTTTCCTCATCACAAACTGTCCTTCAAGTACCCATTCCTTGCAGTCTAACAGTATCTACCCCCTTCTCGGCTATATGCTAATGACAACTTCCCTTCGCGCAAACTCACTAATAATCACGGCAAACTCCTATCAACCTAATCTACCACAAAGAAAATGGAGGAACTGTATGGAACAGCGTCCTCAGAGCAGGACTAAGCCCAACAATAAAGAGATTGACCACTAACCACGGGTACTAGGGTAGCATGCAACCCGCCTCAAATTGCTTCAACATCTTGTTAGGGGTAGTAAGCATTATACAAATACAATTAGAACACAATACAATGGGGTAGGAATATTGTAACCCAAGACACAGGGCGTCACATACATGAATGTCAATGTCCATGACTTTCCGCGTGCAATTTTGCCCAAGCTATAAGCACAGCTGTAGCTTTAAGTATAAAGTCTGCCCCAGTGCTGTGTTCGATCTATAGGATTCCTGTGCCCTCAGGACGGTCAGAAAAACCGAGCCAAGCCTTTCCCTGCCACGGGTGGGGCTTATCACGCATGCCTGTAAATGTTACCATGCAAACACCAAATTAACTTTCGCAATTTTGCCATTTTTTCAAATGGCATTTCTAGAATTAAATTGTGGAAAAAAAATCACTGGACAGTGTGGCGTTAAAGCATTCTTAGACATGTCAGCAGGTTTTAACAGATTGGGTTGAGAAAAACTACTTAGAAACGCCTGGAGATGCAGCGATCCAATGTAGCCAGGACATGCATAAGAGGTTGTAACATGACGCGCACTTTGCATTTTAGTTTCGAATTAATGCATTTGCGGCAAAGCCTGAATGAAGAGCGCAGGACGCGAGGATGACGTTTCTAGAGGGGCTTCGCATAAGAGCAGCGCTACGTTTTCCCTTTCAAACGCTCGGATCAGCTGATTTCCAGGAGCCTGCAGATACAGTCACTTTTCTTTCAGTGGTGTGCAGCGCTCACAGGGGTCGGGGGGATGGTAATAGTGGGACCAACACCCAGCAGGCAGGCGCATAGCACACAAACCTCTGAACAACAGCCCCATCGGCTAACACTGCAGGTATGTCCGCAGCAGTACCACTCCGCTTACAGTGATAGTGCCTGGTACTCTGATGAAAACAAAGGCGCGCAGGCGCTATAGTTAAAGCCTGCCGCGCTGCCAAAGAAAAACAAGCATTTGCAATGCAATAGAACTCGCATTTACGCAAGACCTATTGCATTGCAAATGGGAGTGTGGGCGGGCGGGGGGTAGGGGTGAAGGAAGGCATGACAACGGGAGTGCAGGCGGGGGCGAGAAGGCATGGACTGCGGGAGGGGGGAGAAGGCACGGGCAGTAAGAGAACCTCATTAAAAAAAATAGTGCTCACAATCTAAATAACACATACCGTGCAACACTCAAAGTAAAGGGGCCAGTAGCCATGGAAGGATACAAATGACGTCATGGCTGTCATAAGGAGGGACTAACAAGCCTATAAACCAATCGGAAGGCAGCCTTTAGGAAGGACAAAGACACAAGCCAATGAAAAAGATGGGCGGGGGAATGGGCGGGGCTTCCCTCACATAGTGAACTACCACAGATCAACCCCAGAGCAGCGCTTGCGCGCTGGGTCAGTGCTCAACCTAAAAATGAACTTTCCATTGAGACACAATAAGTATGCCTTGAGCCAGCTGGACACTAACATGGATGTGTTCTTCGGTCACCGTCAAACCTAAATTCTTAGTCCACTCATGTGCTAACTGTTGTAGATGTTGTGTATTGACCCAACACGAGGCAAGAGTGTTATACAAAATACTAATGGATCAGAGTTTAGGCAAGTGATAAATCTGCTCCAAAAATAGATTGGGGCGCATAGAGATATCCTTAGCCGGCAAGTGGGTGACAAAATCCCTCAGTTGGAAGTAGAAGTATCTAAAAAAACCTTGCTAGTGTGCACTGTAAAGAGCCTGGAGGGTCCCAAAAGACAAAATATGCCATTAGAGAACTGTTGGCCAAGTTGTGTAATATCAATCTGATGCCAAAATCGTGAAGATCCGTCATACAGAGACAATGGTCATTTGGGGTCACACTCAAGGGAAGTAAACTGATTGAAGGCGGAAATACTACAGTATGTCTTAATTGAGGCCCAAACCTTATGATAAACAGCCAGCGTCTTAAACCTGGTGTGTCTGAAGTAAACTGTATCAATCAGGCCCTGCATTGTTGGTGAAGTGTATTTGGAAATAGAAAGGATAGCTGCCATTCGGCCCTACCCATAACTGCCAGAAATCAAAATCCAAATGAAGAGTGAAAATACAGCCACAATGAGGGAAGGGCCATACCACGCATATCGTAAGGATGGCACAACAGGATAGCGCCATATGAATCCCTGAGAGCTAGTCTCAACCATTGTAAAGGATTGCTTGGGAAAATATATAAGTATAGACAGGAAGAGGTACAACAACCAAGGCATAATGACCATTTTAATCAGATTGCAACAGCCAATCAACCCCATATGAAGTTTATCTCATTTGAGAAAGAGTGTCATCGATTCACGATATAGCCCCACATAGTTGAGCTCAACCAGATTATGTGAACAGGGAGAGATATGAACCGCTAAATAAGTGGCTTCATTAACATGGCAGGAATTTACAGGGCCTACAACGGAGCAGGTTATAATTTGGGCTTTGCCAATATTCAATTTATACCCAGAGACTAAACTCAGCAGCTGCCGCCGCAATGACAATGACTGCTTGAGCAGGAGATGACAAAAGGATGGCAATGTAATCTGTATAAGTCATTACCTTACCCATGAATCGATTTAAATACACCAGAAGTATAGTATCCAGAAGCTTAAGTCTCTGGACAAAAGGATCCATGTACAGTGCAAATAGTAGTGGGGTCAAAGGGCAGCCCTGCCGC
This sequence comes from Calotriton arnoldi, assembly GCA_963921515.1. Taxonomy (NCBI): domain Eukaryota; kingdom Metazoa; phylum Chordata; class Amphibia; order Caudata; family Salamandridae; genus Calotriton; species Calotriton arnoldi. The sequence goes on from CAWUFW010012292.1 coordinate 272,173, forward strand.
GTACCCCATAGGAGCATAACGTTGTCTTATATTTGCCCCATGCTAACAATACAGGTGGATAGAGAAGTTTAAAGAATTGTGATAGCACTTATAAACTTCTGTCAAAGCCCCACTTTTGCCATAACCACGCAGAGAAAGCCCCATGACACCTGTCAAATAAATTTTTGGCATCGAGCAGAATCTGTCCCACAGGCTCTCCCTGTGTTTCTGTGACATCAATAACAGAAATGGCTGCATGAACGTGAGCCGTAGTGCCTCGTCCTGGAATAAACCAATGCTGCCTGTCGCTGACTAGCATAGTGATGACGGAGGATAGACGAGTGGCCAAAACACAAGTGTAGATTTTTGTGTCTGTATTAATTAAAGAGATCGGATGATATAACCCCAAAATTAGTAAATCTTTACCCTTCTTTAAAAAAATCAAAATATATGCTTCCCCCTAAGACGCGGGTACCAATTGCAATTGGAAAGTTAACCAGCTCTTCTAATCTAGGCACGAGAATATCTGTAAGAGTTTTATGAAACTCAAGGGGAATAGCATCAGGTCCAATGCTTTTCCTGAGTATAGCTGGGTCACTGCTTTCCTAATTTCTATATGCGTGATAGGGGCCCTAGCATCTTGCATTGAGTAGGCAATAGACAGGGTAAGCTTATCACCTTTGGATACTCCATAATAGCCACCAGTGAGGAGGGACTTTCTTCATGGTTAAGTACTGCATATAATTCCCAAAAGACAGGTAAGATGGCAGCAGGGCCACACAGCCACCTTGCCTGACAGACAGGAATGCTAATAATTGTATTGTCAGATTGTCTATCTCTAATTTGAAAGGAAAGGAGCAGACCCATCTCTTCGCTTTTCTCAAAGCAGAGTTTGTTTTGTACACCATCGTTGATAAGCTCTATCCTAGACATCCTTCTGTAGTCCCATGCGAGTGATCGTTAACTGCCCCAATACTTTTTCAGCTTCCTGAGAGAGACCTACAACCATTTTTTTTTAAATATTCTAATTTCAGGGGTAAAAGATCTGCATGGGCCTGTGCTGCCATATCTCTATTCCTTTTATCAGGCTAGATAGTATAGCTAAGGGTCTGTCCACAGATGGCACCTTTCATTGCAACCCAAACTATTATGGGACAGGCCGAATTTTGATTATCCAAAAAATAATTCTCTAAACAGGTCGTCATATGATTCAGATATCACTTTTTCAGCAGCAATTTACAGTCAAAAGACCACCTAGAAAGAGGATCATTGACCACACTAGAGCTTAGTGAAATATATTAAGAAAGCGCATTATGGTTCGAAATAATACGCAGTTTCAACATAATTGAAAGAAAAGGCACAACACGGGAGCTAGCAAGGATCATATCGATCCTAGAGAGGACCTTATGTTGTGCTGAATAGAATGTAAAATCTGGTGTCAGCCCACATCATGCCCGCTACACATCAGTATGTGCACAAGAATAAATAACCTCCCTCAGTGCTGCTTGGAATTTTTTCATGCGCATCTCGACCAGTGAACTTGAAGTGGTGTCAGTTTGCGGAACTAATAGTAAATTAATGTTGCCTCAAATAAAGAAGGGGGCACCATTGGCTCAATTCAGTTAGAAGAGCATTAAAAAGAGATGGATCGTCTTTGATGTATGCATACACACCACACACCATCAGTCGAGCTTTATCCCTCTCTATATCAGCAATAACCCATCTGCCAAATTGGTCAGATTTAGATTTATGCACCTTTCACCCTTGATTCCTGGCTAGTAAGGCCATCCCCGCTGAGAGCCATCCCCTCCTGAAGCAGCAAGTATATTATAACCCCGAATATTCAGATGTTTTATCTCTGAAACAGATAAGTGGGTCTCTTGAAGGCAGAGCAGGTGAGGTTTAAATAACAAGAATTACTCCTCAACATGTCGACACTTGGCGGGCGCTCCCAGGCCGCTAATATTCCAGCTCCGTAAATGTATAGCCCGACTACCACTATCTCTACTATGTGCCATTATTAAGCATTATAAGCACCATATTCTGAATGACACAGCACAAGTCACTCTTATTTGATCCTTTCGCATTTCTTTTGCTACACCCCAACCCATCCCAAACAAAACAGCCCAACCAAGCCATCACCATCATCTCCCAAGCAATACAACCCCCTGCCCTCCCCCCAACCAACAGCCAATCCCTTACCTATCCCTATCCTGGGTTCCTGAAGGAAACTAGGATTTTCAAAACAACCCCACACCAGTGTCAAACCAATATGCAAGCTTTGGCTGATCATTAATCAGTACCCACCCACAGAAAGATCCTCGGTCCACACCAGCCACATGAAAAAAAAACAAATATTAAGATCCCAACAATGTATGAAGGAGCCGATCAGTGAACCCATGAATCAACCTATATTTTTACACCATATGACCGCAATGAAATGCTGTTCCAGCCTGGAGCAAATGATACCACATCGGTCATTGAGCTATTTCCAAGAATCCAAAGGAGCCTGAGCCTTAATTGAAACTTGACAAAAATAAGCTCGACCCTGATAGGGAATTCTCAAATTTGCTGGCTCAAGGAGGGAAGCAGTAGCACAAAGATTAACAAAGGCTGGAATCAATTCTTGCATCTGCCACCTTTGCACGATTATATCATGACAAAAATCAGACCGCACAAAAATTCTACCCTGCAAGTTTTCACTGCACTGCGAGGTTGAGTAAGCTGATGCACCAGGTGGCGGAAAATGAAATTACCCACATAAAGCATAATTGCACGTGGGTTCTTCGAGGCTCTACCCTTGGAAGTCTTCTTGTAAGGAAAGCAACGCACACGCTGAACTTGACAGTCAATATCCCAGTCTTTCAGTTGGGGGAAGGACTGACTGAATAACAGAGCAATGTACTGCAGGCAAAATTGCCCTCCTGCCCCTCAGGAATACCCAGTACCCGAAGATTATTTCGAACCGTATGATTTTCCATGTCTTCTAACTTATGTGAAATACCACTGATTCGTGTTTCAGGAGCTCCCACCTGAGTCTGTGTATGTTGTATCATCTCCTGTATTTGCAAGTACCAATTCTCCATCGCTTTTAGGGGGATATGGACAAGGAAGGGGTGGAGTGAGGCGTTAGCCGTCATGGCTTAACGCCTCACTCCGCCACTTCTAAAACGCAAGGCTGCACCATATTTACAATGATATGGTGCAGCCTTGCGTATCCCCCTGCAATGGCGCTACACTTAGCAGTGTAGCGCCAATGCAGGCACCCTTGCACCATAGTGCAAGGGTGTCTGCGTGCAGGGGAGGATTGTTTGTGTAGGAAGGTGTCCCTTCCTGCACATAAACAATCCTGAAATGCCATTTTGTGACTTTCATGTGTGCTGCATTAAGCAGCACACTTTCATGTGTGCTGCTAATGCAGCACACATGAAAATCACAAAATGGCATTTTTTTAAAGATTGTTTATGTACAGGAATGGGGACCTTAATTTACCTAAATAAAAACGAGGAGAAATAATGCATTTCTCCTAATTTCGCCAATTTAAGACCAGGTTTTTCCTGGTCTTAATTTTGGTGCTGTCTCCTATGTACGCTGGCCTTGTACATAGGGGGCAGCGTCAAAATCAATGGGTGTTGCAGTGGAACGCCCACCGCAACACCCACTGCCCACCCCTTTCACACTAAGCATAGTGTGAAAGGGGGCCTTATTTACAAGGCAGCCTTAAGCCTCGTTAATCGACATTGTGGTGGCGATAGGGGCTTGGACATATGCCCCTTAATCTCCAATGAAAGGTGGCCATGTTTTTAGACATCTTGCACAGTGAAATCTGTATCTTGGAATTTGCCGACTTCAGAAACAGCGAGTCCCTACGCTATTCCTCCCTAAGTACTTGAAGAAGATCATAAATAGCTGATAAAAGGAAGAGAGGGAAAGTGGATGTTCTGCAGATAAGGCTTCCCCATAGTCCACGTGACTCGGATTAGCAGAAGCAGGGTGGCCAGAGGAGGTGGAAGAAGGGAATACCTCTGATACATCACGACCCAGCTCAGCCACTCCCCCTTCCTTTCCAGGGAATGAATTATCCTCATTTTTTGCCCCAGCATTCAGCAGTGTAAGCTCTGTGCCCTCTGTGTCACAAGAGAAGGCTTCCACGTCCCAGGCTTCAATTTTAGTCTCGAGAAACAAGTCCCCACCCGCATCTTCTTGCAGTATAGTGAAGGGCATGCTAACACAGGCCCCTTCCTGCTTACTTTTTTGACCCCTGTCTTGCTGGATGAGGTATGGGTATAGCGTGCACCTATTGTAATATCACCCATGGAGGCCTGTTTTTAGCCGCAGCAGCTCGAGGTTCTGAGTCACCATCCATGCCAGCTCCAGACACAGCTTTGGACAAAGAGGTCTCCCCATGCAATAAGTCGAAGAGTGAGAAGAAAGTCTCCAGCATTTCCTGTGAGTCAGGGACAAACACTATTTTCAGTGGCATTAGCGACCAAAGACTGTACTGGCGGGGCATCTGACCCTATAAAAAATGGGTAGACAGATTATAATGAGAACCGGGCCTGAGCCCAACACTCTGGCTTTAATTAATACAAGAGGCAGCGGACCCAGTGTCTGCCTGTGCTGGGGGTGACGACTCCCTAACCCCAGTGCCCCTTTCAGTCACAAGCCCAATCAAATCCAATCCAGAGGAAAGTTGTCCCAGAAAACTATCCGTGTCACCTGACCTATCAATAAGAGAAGGGTATTTCTTAATGGTTGGTTCAATAAGTAGATTACCTTGCTGAGACTGAACCGGCTGGACAAGTTGTGCAGGCCCCCCAGAAATAGACTGAGTCATGGGGTCCCCAAAGACAGGAGTAAATGGTCCAGTTTACCTAACACCTGCCATACCCATATGGGGCCCCTGAGATCCTTTCACAAAACTATCAGTCATCGTTTTCTAGATAGAGTCCGAGGTCGAAGTCCCAGTGCGCACAACAGAAGAACCAATATGAGAGGTGACCCTCGAAAGCTGGGAGGAGCCAAATTGAGAGCCTTACCAGTAGCTGGAATAGATATATCAGGTGAGAATGGTACCTGTGCCTGTACTGATGGACCCTTAGTCTTGGTCTCAATCTCAATCACAAGCATTTGCAATGCAAAAGGTCTTGCATTACTGATAATTTGAGGTATTGGCGTTGCAAATAATAATGCAACACCAATAGCTCATACTTTCAGTAATGCGAGACCTAGTGCATTGCAAATGCTTGCGTAGTGAGACAAGAACCAGCATTGTATGTCTCAGTGCAGTACTGCAAGCTGCTCCTAGAGGTCCCTAGTGAGCTAGGCACCAGCACTGCATGTCTAGGTGCAGTACCGAAAGCTGCTCCTAGAGGACCCTAGTGAGCAAGGCACCAGCACTGCTTGTCTAGTTGCAGTACCACAAGCTGCTCCTTGAGGTCCCTAGTGAGCATCATAAACTTTTGCTCACATATGGTACTGCACCCTGCAGAAAATATGGTAAATCCAACCTACCCATAATGCATTGCAAGCAAGACAGTACCACGAGTACATTCAAATAGCTATGTCCATATATACAATAGGTAGCTTTGAAATGTGGCAAATGAATTATTATATTAATTCTGGATTAGGTTGTACTCTATGTGGAGCTGATGAAGGGAAATGTATAGAAGGTCTAACATAAATGTGAGATGTGCTAGCGAGTAAAGTAACCACTGCCAACCTAGTTTAGGGTCAAGTGGGTGTTCTCTCTGAAGGCCTTCAAGAAAATAGTGCCTTGAGGCTGTAATTAAAACTTAGGGCGTAGCAACACATGTAACTGGGGGTGTCCTCATGGGAGGTTACAAGAACAGACAAGGCAGTACTAAGGAGGGACTACTAAGCCTAATGACCAATGAAAAGCCACCATTTACAAAGGATAGGGACAGGAGCCAATTAAAAAGATGGGTGGAAAGTAGGCGGAGCTTTATGCCCATATCCTGAATACAGCATGTCTTGAGGAGACAGCGCAAGTGCTGCCTAGGCGAGACCTAAAAAGCAAATGTGCCTTGAGGCTGTAATTAAAACTTAGGGCGTAACAACACATGTAACAGGGTGTCCTCATGGGAGGTTACAAGAAGAGACAAGGCGGTACAAAGGAGGGACTACTAAGCCTAATGCCCAATGAAAAGCCACCATTTACAAAGGACATCTGGATGAAACTCTGCATTATGTAAGTGATGGACCAGCACAGTAACTTAAGTGCATGCTTTGTAGCACATTAATTGGCATGTTTATTTACTAAGCCACATCTGTTTTTTAGGAGATATTTTGAAATAACTATGTTTTCCTGCACTGTTCCCTGAGGATAGTAATGAAACTGGTAGCGTCCCCACTTGCATAGTGATTTGTATTGTCTTAATTGGGGATACTATTCTGATAATTACGCACACAACCAATGCATTGCCACACACCAAAAACAATAATTTGAGGGATGATTACAACCAAACAATATGACCTCCAACCATTATTTGTCAATAATCTTAAGTTTTTTGAGATAATTAACTATGAAAAGATGGCTCCTCCTACAAGGATAATAGTTTAATCAAATAACAATAGTAGTTATTTGAAGTCCACTGTATGATATTAGCTCATAGCTGAATTTGATAATTGTATTAATAAAATCAATAAAGATATGTTTGAAAAATCGTTCTATGAATTTTAAAATCGTTTTTAATCGGAAGCTGATTTCTTAATCAATCAATCATTTATAAAGCACTGCTCGTCACCCTTGAGGGTAACGCGGCGCTGAGGTTTCGCTGGTCTCAATCAAAAAGCCAGGTTTTGAGTCCCCTTCTGAATTCCGCCAGGGAGGGTGATATTCGTAAGTGGAGGGATAGTTTGTTCCAGGCCTTGGCGGCGAGGAAGGAGAAGGAACGACCTCCGCGGTGGCTTCTGCGAATGCAGGTGTCTGTGTGCGAGGGCCAAGGAGGCGGAGCGCAGGTGTCTGGCGGGTTGCTGGAAGTTCAGGTGGTGGTTGATGTATGCTGGTTACCTGATCATGTAGGACCTTGTGGGTGTGTGTCAGTATCTTGAACTGGCATTTCTTCTGGACGAGGAGCCAATGGAGGTTCCTGAGGTGGGGGGTAATGCAGGTCCATTTGGGGAGGTTGAGGATGAGTGCTGGCTGCTGCATTTTGTATGGTCTGGCGTCTCTTGAAGAGTTGGGTGGTAATGCCTGTGTAGAGCACATTTCTGTAGTCTAGCCAGCTGGTGACAAGGGCCTGGGTGACGGTCTTTCTGGTGTTGATGGGGATCCATCTGGAAATTTTTCAGAACATACAGAGGGTGTGGAAGCAGGAGAGGTGACTGCATTGATTTGGCACTTCATGGTGAGTTTTCTGTCAAGGATGATGCCGAGGTTACGGGTATGGTCTGTCAGTGTGGGTGTGGGTCAGAGCTCGGGGGCCACCAGGTGTCCCACTGAGAGGTGTTTTTACCAAAGATCAGCACTTTCGTCTTGTCCGTGTTGAGCTTCAGGCACTTGGTCCTCATCCAGTCAGTAACACTGGTCATGGTATTGTGAAAGTTTGTTCTAGTGGTGCAGGGGTCTTCGGTGAGCGAGAGGATGAGTTGGGTGTCATCTGTGTAGAATATGATGTTGAGTCCATGGGGTACAGATGATGTCGGCAAGGGGTGTCATGTAGGTGTTGAACAGGGTGGGGCTGGGGACAATCCTTGGGGCAAGCCACAAATTAAGCTCTTGGGTTTCGAGGTGAAGGGTGGCAGGCGGATTCTCTGAGTTCATCCTGTGAGGAAGGATGTGATTCATTTGAGTGCGTCCCCCTGGACACCGATGCAGTTGAGTCTGTTGATGAGGGTGTGGTAGGCCATGGTGTTGAATGCCACTGAGAGGTCGAGGAGGATCAGGTATGTTGTTTCACCCCTGTCGAGGAGGGAACTGATTGTCATTGGTGGTGGCTAATAGGGCGGTCTCGGGGCTCGGTGCTAGTTCAGAACAGAGCATGTGTGAATGTGCAGTCACTGATCACATTCAAATATGCTCCAACCTGAAGTAGCAATCAGCTCTGACTAAAACAATTTTGAATTGCATGGGATTTTCTAAAAAATTATATGCACTTGCACACTTAAGGAGCCAGTGGTCACAGTGGTTAATAATCTATGCATGTATTCACAGGTAGACTGCCAAAAGACCCCACCAGGTTCCCTATTCTCCCATCCACTGCTTTACAGACTCCTACCATGTACACTTCTTGAATTGGAAAGAGGGTATGCCGGCAAGTTTCAACAAAGCTGAAATACTTCCACGGGCAAAGTACCACTTCCCAGTAGGAATCATGTATTCTGGCATAATGAGCGCCTGGTATTCCAGCTTTTATACAATCACTGTATTTTTTTACCTTTCGACACAAAGACTGCATGGTCTCCAGCTCTGTCCATACCAAGTTCAATTTTACTGTGTATCTCTCCAAGACCAATGTCATTGCAGTCACTTCTTCTGCCCCACCACTTCTGCTGAGAGCTCTGATTCCACATGATTATCTATAAATTTGTGAACACAACCTGGGCTTATTCGCATGTGCGTCACCTCATACTTAAATGTGCATTGAAGAGGGAAGTAGATGGGCTGAGGTCAGTAGCGGCCCGTGCAGGGCGTGCTGCCGGGCGGTGACGTGGGGCGGGGGAGGGGCAGGGTGGGGGGTAGTAAACACCGGAATACGGATGATTGCAGGTAAGTAGACAATTAAATCAGTAAAACGAATTTCGTTGCGCGCGCTGCATCGCCAAATGCGATGCAGCGCGCACAACGAAATTCGTTTTACTGATTTAATTGTCTACTTACCTGCAATCATCCCTATTCCGGTGTTTACTACCCCCCACCCTGCCCCTCCCCCGCCCCACGTCACCGCCCGGCAGCACGCCCTGCACGGGCCGCTACTGGCTGAGGTCATATAATGTGTGTTTGTGAATTTTTTGTATATTATTGTTTTTTCTACAAATCTCAGAAATGGCTTGGTAGTGGCTGGGTTCCACTGTGATTCAGAGGGGTGTGCAGAATTCAAAAGGTTAAGAACCACAGTATTAGAACAAATAACCTGGTGAAATGGGCCTCACATTATCCATGCAGCCAGCCAGCCATAATCTGTGCAAATGAGGTGAGATGCACAAGAAAGGTGGTAAAGGCTTTATTTCTGTAGGAAAGTGGGTTGTTAATAGGTGGATGTATCTACCTTCAGCTAGTAATAATACCACAATCACTAATAAGGTCCAGTCAAGTCTCAATAAATTAATCCTTGTTCATCCCTTGATAGCTTGGCAAACAGCAGTCAGGCTTAACTTAGGAGACAGGTAAATGTAAAGCATTTAATATCACCAAAACAATAAATAAGTAATTGAAACAACACAATAAAAATCCAACACCTATTTATAGATATAGAGAATACTTTTATCTTTAAAATGACACCAAAGTGACAAAAATCCAATGTGGGAAACCGGGGCTATGAATTTATAAATATTAAATAAAAAAACATGTGCATTCTAGCACCAAAAAACTCAAAGAGCCGCTCACGGCTATCTGGACGCGTGGACTGGGACAAAGTCAAAGTTATAGGCTGACCGCGATAGAACACGGGTCATATAGGCTTAGTGCTAGGCAATGTGCCCGCTAATAATTTTTGCCTGTGTGTGTAAAGGGAATGTTTGCATGCACCCTTGTTTCACGTTCTGCTCAACTGCGTGAAGCTTGCACTTTTATGGGGTGATTTAGAGGAATTACTGCTTGGTAAATTTGCAATTACTTGGTGCTACCTAGTATAGTTTAAAGCCTATTTCTCCACTTTATTTGTAAAAAGACATATTTTGGAAGGAGTTTTGAATTGGAAATCATGGCACCATCCAGTATACCACTGTACACTTATACTTTGTGAAACAAGAAACGTAGGGCCCATCAAAAAGAAATTCTAGAGTATGTCCATAAAAATTGATGTGACTGGATAATATTTGCATCAGAATTGATAGGCAACAGAATGCTTAATGTTTGTGCTTCTACTTTACCCATAAGAGTCACTGTGCCCACAGATCATGTGTAACCCTTCTCCACCATCAGTTACAGTGATCAAACCACATGCCCTGCAGTTAACTGTGTCTCAGAATACCTGCCTTCCAGGTATTGTGTGTAGGAACAGTGAACCTCAAATAAGGGTTGTACGTTCCACAGGTCTCACACTGAGATGCCTTTGGTCATATAATGCAGCACATAAGAAGTATCAAATTCCTCTCCAAAATTGCACCTACCAATGGTTCACAGGAGGATTGCCTTCTGTGTTTCCTTCTCTTTCTCCCTCGCTCTCTCTTTCTCAAGCTACTTGTCTTTCAACTTCTCTCTCAGTTCGTCTCTCACTTCAATATCAGTTTCCTTCCATCTACAGCTCCCAGTGCATATACATCTTCCTCCCACCCACACTCTGTTACTCTATCACTTTCTATACTTCACTCTCTCTGTCTCTTACTTATACTCAGTCTAGCACTTTAACTTGGATTCTCACTCGAACACTTATTCACACGCTTACCTAGTCACTATCTCTCAGTCACTACCATTTTCAACCATTTTAGTGCTCTATATTTTTCTCACTAACTCTTTCTGTCTCCACAAATGATTCTCTTGCTCAGAAATCAATTGTGTCCACTCTCGCACCTTCGCTCTGTCACTTCCAGCGCATCAGACAAAAAGTGTAAACTTGGCAATAAATAATAGGCAATATCTGAACATGAAGGATTGCGACTTAACTGCACAATATACAATGTAAAGATGAAATTGTTTTAATATTAAATGTCATAGCTTGTCCTCCAGGAAAACTTAGTCAAAGTGAAACACAATTTGCGATAAAAATACTATATAGAATGTTCATTGGAAACTAGTGTCTTAGAAAAAACGTGGAAAGGGAGAAATGTAAAGCAGACTTAAATTTGTTTCTAGCACCTAAACACAGTGCAGCCAGTGAAAGGAGCCACAAACCCTTGATTTAATGTCAGAATAAATCAATCCATCGAATTTAAAACTAAGGAAAGGAAAACCTACTGTGTTTTGTGCAGTGCAATTCTGTGCACATGAAGTACTTAATGAGTTGGGTCCTGTCCATCCCTAACTAGCTTTTGTTAGGCCTTGGTTTATACAGAATGCCCTTGGGTCATCAAGGCTGTGATGGAGCCAGATGAACATGCAGAGGAGCAGACTGGATGAGTTGGTGAGGCTGCAAGAGAAAAACGTGAGCAGTTTAGATGCATGTTAAGGCTCATATCAGAACACGCAAAATCCGAACAACATGCACAGAGACTGTAAGGTAGATGGAAAAACAATAACACAATCTTGTCTAATAATCTGTGCAAAAAAAGGGTGTTCCCTCAATATCTACTTTGTATTAGTTCGCAGTATAGCTTATGAACAGCCTTCTGTGTAATGTTTGTGACAGGAGACAGCTTTGCCCTGCTCGTCTCTGCTGGCTCTCTGCGCAGTGAGAAATGACAGTGAGTGCACGCGCACAGGTGCACATCTTAAAGGGAACATAGGTGCTTGGTCCCGGTCAAGATTTTGCCTTCAAACTTGTCTTTTTCTTGGAGCTTTTATTTTGATGTCGAGCCCTCAGGATCTTTGACGACTGCGGCCTACTGCAGCGCGATGCCTCGCGAGTCCCTGGAACTCTTTGTCCTCAGTGTCGATGGCGAGGAGCTCCAGAGCTTTCAGCAGGACAAATCAGGACGGTCAGGCTAATTCTCGAGTTGACAATGGCACCTTGACTCTCGACGTCAAGCCGGTCTTCTTCTGGAACTTTTTACCAAAACTTTGTAGATAGTTGCCAAACTTTCAGAACGTCTTCTTGGTTGTTTCCTCTGTGTTGAAAAGTGTACAGCAGCATCCACCAAGGGTTCAGAATCTCTGGATTGCCTCTTGGGGTCTGGGACTCAATCTCCCACAATGCACCTGGGCAGTCCAGGAAAATCCAGTTGTAGCTGGTCAACTGGAGTAGTCCTCTTTTTGTCTGCTGCAGGTGACTTCTTCCAGCACTTTTCTACCTGTTACTGCTTAGGGAGTCCACTCATTTTCCTTGAATCAGGCACAGTCTTTTCTTTGTGGAGCATTGAAAGTGCAGCAGGTGCAGTCCTTCTGAGTGCAAGCCTTCTGTGCTGCAGTCCAAGGGTCCAGCAGGGCAGTCCTTCTTCTTCAGATGATGTTCCAGGCAGTGGTTTGAGGAGCTCCTGCAGATCTCCCATATGTATCTTCCTTCTGGGCTGGCAAAAGGGGGGACTCCCCAAACAATAGGGGTAAAGAGGCCACTCTCTGTTAAGACCACTTCCTGCGAAGTGTGACATATTTGTGACCGAGAATGGACTCTCCTGCCTTTGAAGTCCAGCTTATCTCCCCAGCCTCTTCCTCTCCCTGGCTTCTCCAGGAAGCAGATCTCCTCACACCAAATGGATGCATTGTTGCAGCAACCAAAAGGAGAAAGGGACCCCACACTCTAAGGGGACAGGGTACCAATAGACAGTAAATTTCACAAACCTTCCCTTATGAACAACACCACAGAATCACACACCACTCTCTTCTTTTCACGCAAACAAACTATAGTATATTCAGAACCACATTACAAGTGAGTACAACAACGTTTGAAAAAATACATATGGCTTTATTTACATCCATAAACAGTTATAAAAAAATATATATATATCTTCTTTTATATTAAAATTCCAGTCTTCATAGATAGATTAAAACAACACATAAGCACCACAATAAATGAAAATAAACCAAAAACATAAAATTAAAACAATAATGCAAGGGAAAACAAGTAAGACATAACAATTGGCCTATTAAAAACTGCTAATCTGCATTTGTATCAACAAAGATCCAGGATCCTATCCATTCCTCATATAAAGCCAACCTATCAATTGTTGATACTCACTTGTAATGTGCTTTTGAATATAGTTTGATTGCGTGAGAAGATTGGAGTGGTGTGTGATTCTGTGGTGTTGATCCTATGGTGAATTTTGTGACGCTTACTGTGCATTGTTGCAGCCTCAGGCCTCTTCACACCTACTCAGATAGCAGCTTGGCTCAGGCTGAGAAAGGCTGACCAATCAGAAGGGGTTTCTACAGGGCTGCATAAGGTAGCTTCAGGATAGTAAGTTCTAAGACTACGTTCCTGTAATAGTTATAATAAATCCAAACTTGGCAAGTTGTTGGATTTATTGTAATCATTATTTTGATACTTTGAATGAAATTTCCAACTAGCTCCAATCAAAAGTTAGACTTTAGTAAGTTTAATAAAGCCTTCCTATGTTAGCCTATGGAGCTAGCAGCGCTACAATGGGGAAAACAACTATGACTGCTTTTCCCCACCAGGGCATATAAACATATTTTATAATGGCCCTGCTTTTTATAACAAGACACCTTACCTTTGGGGGACCTAGGGCAGATCTTAGCAATGACTTATATGTAATAAAAAGGTAGTTATGGGCTTTGGAAGTACTTTTAATTGCAAAGTTGAATGTGGACACAGTTTTATTTTAAAACCAGCCTGCAAGGTAGGCCCAGCTTTAAAATGACACCAGACACCACATCAGTGCATTGAGTCCACTAGGGTCTCTAAACCTACATGCCCTACCAGATACGAGTGACTTATAGGTAGGCTGTCTTGGCCAATTAGAATTATACCAATTGCCATATACCTTTTAAGGGCAGAGCACTGGGGTTGGTTAGCAGAGCACAGAGCACTTTCAGAGTCAGTAACCACCAGCATCAGTCAGAAAATAGGGGTGATAAGGGCAAAAAGGATTACTTTCCTACAAGGCTCCCAGATGAAAGGTGATGGTTAACTAACCTATATCCTGATAGTCCTCATCATCTAAGTGGAAATACTTGGAAAGTCCACCTGCATTGGCATTGGCAGTCCCAGGTCTGTGTTCCACTGTGAAGTCCACCCCCTTTAGGGAAATGGACCGCCTTAACAATTTTGGGTTCTCTGCATGCATCTGAGAAGTCTGTCATCAGTTTGAACATGGAAGTGAGTACCAAACAGGTATAGCCTCAGCTTCTTCAGGGGCCAAACCACAGCAAAGACTTCTCAGTGGCACTCCATCTTTGCTCTCTGGAGAATAGTCACCTGATAATGAAGGCAACTGGTTGAGCTTGCCCCTCTTCATGTACTTACTTCTGCCAGTATTGTACCATTCCCTTGCTCTGAAGCATCTGTATGTACCACAAATTCCTTATTGTAGTCAGGGGCCAGTAGGACTGGGGCTTAACACATGGCCTGCTTCGGAGTGTCAAAGGCCTTCTGACACTCTGGGGTCTAAATGAACATTTGGGTTCTTTCTCACAGGTGAGTTTTGCCAGGGGAGCCACAATGGTCCCATAGTTCTTCAAAAGCCTCCTGTAGTACCCAGTCAGGCCAAGAAAGGCCCTGACCTGATTTTTAGGAGCTTCCCAATACAGGATTGTCTGGATCTTGGGCTGGGGAGGTTGTGCATGGCCTCCACCTACAAGATGGCCCAAGTACACCACGGAGTCTTGCCCTATTTGGCATTTGCTTGCCTCAATAGTCAGCCCCCTGTTACAGGGCCTGAAGCACTTCCTCAGGTGGACCAGTGTTGCAAGTCACTCATCTGAAACTCCAGGTGGTTCTGATAGGGCAGCGACTGTCCCCAACTCCCTCTGAGGTCTAACCGTAGGTATCAGTGACAGAATTAAACTGGTCTAATGGAAAACTTCAATGGAAAGGGGGGTGGGAGTGAGAGAGAGAAAGAGATACCGGACACTTCTGGGTGCTGGTCTGCGTCATGAGTGATTAGGTGTACACGCTGCTTGATCTGCAGTCGGCTGAGCCAATACTTCTCAGCTCAAGTCATACACTATTCTATGTCCTATGAAGGGGAACAGACACCGTTACCAAGAGTTTACTCAAGCTAAACATAATACAATCATTGAACATGCAGACAAGAATACCAATATATTAGCATAAATATTCCTGCATTTGACACCATGCAGATTCCTTGTTTCTGGGAAAAGAGAGTCCATGAACCAGACTTATTAAAGTCATTAGACTGGCATGTGTCCATTACATTCACATCAAATACTCATCATAGAGAGCAGAGCCCAATGTTTATACAGTATCCAGGTTTAAATCCACTAGATAGTGCACAACCAGTGATAATCATAAAAGGAGATCAGAAGTAATTGCTCATTTTGTCTTCTAGGAATTCAAAAACCTTCCAATACTGTTCAGGGACGCTTTGCCACTGGTTAATAGTTTTCTTTAAATCCACTAGATGGCGCACAATCAGTGATAATCATAAAAGGAGATCAGAAGTAATTGTTCATTCTGTCTCCTGGCGATTAAAAAAAAGCCTTCCAATATACTGTTCAGGGAAGCTTTGCCACTAGGTTAATAGTTTTCTTTGTAAAAAATAATCTTGCTATCCAGGAATTAAAGAAATGCGGTTTACCTTTCCATAGCTGCCAAGGTTTCAGATTGCTTATGTGTGACATTTTCATAATTTCCATGTGATTATAAGTGACAGTCAATGACTATGAGTGACACTTTCTCCCGAGCAAAATCAAGCAATGAAGATGAAGGAAACATATAAAGATTAGAAATTCCACCCATTTGAGCAACGAGAAACTCTAAGAAGATCTTAAAACTGCTGCAAAGCACCTCAAATGGAAGGGTGCTGTGGGACCCAACTGTACCAAACAGGATCTAAGAGGCCTGGCGTGGGTAGCAGACAACTTTTTACTCTGCAGGATGCAGTAACACAGCTAAAGATTTTCTTTGCTGCCACGATGAAACGCCTGGAACAACTTCTTTTGGGAGATTCCTCAAGTGCATAAGGTGCATGATCTTAACTGTATTATAATTTATTGCTTTTATGGTCTATGGCCGAAATAAAGTACAAAAATGAAATGAAAGTTCTTAACTTCCTAGCTGCCGAATGTTCAGGTTGTTTACGAGTGACTTTTCAAGATTTGCATTCTGCTTGTGTGACATTTCAATACGTTACACTTTCATGAGTTGAGCAGAGCAGAGCAGTGATTTCCTTATCATGAAGTTAATGCCAGAAATGGCTCTCTTTAATGTAGTATAATGGTAGAAGTGGGCAACCCAAGCAAAGCTAGTGCCATGTTTGAACTAAATATCTTGCTCTGAGAGCAAAAACAAAAGCAGAGTGAGTGAGAGAAAGGCAGAAGACTGGCGTAGCGATAGACACAGGTTACAGTGCTGGAGGAGGCAAGAGAAGTATACAAACATAAACAAAATTGGGCACGGGGAAACATGTTTGTAACCCTGCGATCTGTGTGTCGCTCGGCCTATTCTGCTCTCATCTCTCCCAACCTTCCCCACAGGACCAACTGGGACAGAAAATAGGCCCGGGTACCAAAATAAAAATGGCCCTCATTACTGAATTAGACAGTTAAAATAGTGGTCCATATTTGCAATTGGGGCAGTTTTGAACTTGTAATGCCGCGCAGTACTAATGTTTTTACAAGGTATGAAGGACTACGTAATTTTGAGCTTGGTGTAGGGAGTGTTTCTTTTATTGATAATAGTAATAATAGTGGATCTTATATAGCGCATAGCTACTTCGGAACTAGGTGTCCCAGTGTTGAAGGTCCAAAATCCTGTGTGCTACTCGCTCACCAGAACTCAGAGAGTCACTTCGATCTGAACACCCAGGCATTTAATTTTTTCCAGAAGAGGAATTCCATGGGGGCCTGACGAACAGGAAGGGGCAGCGTGTTCCAGAGTTTGAATGCTAGGAAGCTAAAAGAGCTGGCACCAAGTTGCACTCTTCTAACGTTCGGGATGCAAGCCCTCCTAGACCCTGAAGATCTAGGGTTGAAAGAGAGGCTGCAAGTACCTATGGCCACTATTTGTCAAAGCTTTGTAGCAGTAGCACAAGGCTTTGAACAACAGCCTCTGCTTCACAGGAAGCCAGTGCAGTTTGGCGAGTGAAGACCCCATGGAGGCACGTTTCAGGAGATTAAGTAGCAAGCGAGCTGTCACGTTCCGCACTCGTTGGAGTCGCATTATATGGTACTGTGACACCCCCAGGTACAGCACGTTACTGTAGTCCAGCCTGGGCATGATTAAGGCCTGGACCATCGTTTCTTTGTGGATTCTGGCAGCAGGCCGAGGATCTTTTAAAGGGTCTTAAGGATTTCGAAACATTTCCCAGCCAAAGCTGTGATTTGGCTGTCAAGAGACAGCTTCTAGTCGAACCAGATACCCAGGTTTTTAATGATGGGCTTGGGACTAGCTAGATGGGCAAGAGTTTCAGACCACCAGGAGGTCGACCAGATGTTAGGTTGTTTGCCCAGGATCAAAATCTCTGTTTTCCCTGCATTCAACTTCAGACAGCGACCTCCTCCGTACATGCATCTTGGGAGAGGCTAATGATAAGCTGAGTATCATCAGCATACGTATTCACTGTGAACCCGTGACATTCAATGATCTCAGCCAGGGGAAGAATGAATATATTAAATAAAGTTGGGCTCAAGAAGGAGCCCTGATGTTCTCACTGCTGCAAAGTAAACACTTTGGAATGGTATGGCTTTTGAAACACCTGGAAGATGCGTCCCTGTAAGAAAGAGGCAACCCACGGCGAGGCCTTGTGTCCGACACCGCATCTTCACAAACACTCAATCAGCAGGTTGTGTGACACAATATTGAACGCCACGCTGAGATCCAGCATCAAAAGAGCTGCTATGTCTCTGGCGTTCAGGATTTGGCATCTGGATTCAGTGGCTAAAAGCAGGGTCAACTCCGTTCTATAGGAGGGATGGAACCACCGACTGTGTCCTGTGAAGATGGTTGTTGGCCTCAATGAAGGAAGAGAGCTGTTGATTGACATGATTCTCAATTTGGCCAAGAGCGATAGCAATGTAACAGGTCAGTAGTTATCAGATTTGGTAGGGTCCAGCAGTGGCTTTTTAAGCAGTGGGACTACCATCACAAGCTTTCACTGCTGCAGATACCAGCCAGCCCCAGGGAGGTATTAAGTAGCTCATAGACCATGGGCAAGATAGATTCCGTGCCCCCTTCCAAAATGGAGGGCGATACTGGGTCAAACGGGGAACCTGACTTGACAGATGTGAGCAATGCGGACAGCTCCTCAAGTTCAATGGATTTAAAATACTGCATCCTCGAGCTATGATCAGTAGAGAAGAACCAGGAATCTAGGCAGGCGGTTTCTCTAGCCTCCGCTGGAAAGGAGGCATAGATCTTTTCCACTTTGTCAGAAAAGAACTGAGTAAGGGTATTGCAACCCTCCTCCTAAGGTACGGTGGATGCCGAAACTCGGGACAGAAACGTGAGAGACTTAACAATGGCAAAAACGTCTCGTGAGGAATATATACTATAATATATATATCATATAATATCTGTGAAATCAACAGAAAATAGTAAAAAACAGCCCAGCACACCATAAAATAGGCCCAAAAACAACCAAAACAATTGGTCCACACACTGACCTGTCAGACCAGCCTATTGGGCGCTGCCTGACTGCCAGATAGTCTAGCCGTTCTCTGCTTCTCAATGCAGGCTGCTGAGCTGTTGCAGTAGAGATACTGAAGCCAGTGCATTTCGGTGACATGCCTATGTGACACTTGCAGCCCTCTTGGAATGACGTCAACCATCAAGTAATAATTGCAAATTACATAAACAGGGACACTTATTCTGAACAATAACTTCAGTACAATAGATATTTTGTATTATCATTTACAATTTTAAGATGCAAAGAAAACAATAGAGCATTTTTATTTTTTAATAATTTACAGTGATCCGAAACTATATGAGAGACATATTTTAAGAGCAAAAATGTAATGTGAAAAATATTAAAGTTCTGAACCCTTTTATTATTCACATGTTCACACTCCTGAACTTCGTAAATGGAGCAGAGACTGACACCAGCATGTCTGCCAATGCTCCTGGGTCTGAACATGCTAAACAGAGCATGCGCGTAAAAACCCCGATAGCCCTGTGCAGCTGTACCTGATGTCCATGGGCTAAGCTAGTGCTGCAGCACTAATAAATTGATTGTAGCCATCCCACAAGGACAAGATGTCGACAGGAGCAGAGGATCAACAAAGGCAGTTTTGTGGTGGCATTTAAAGTGAATTTTTCTGTGTGCAGACTGTCAGGTGAAAGGGTAAAATGCTATCACTCACAGTGAAGTTAGCCAGTGGCTGAAGTAGATTGACCCATTGCCCTATGCTGTATGCTGTAGTGGGTGGGAGAAACTCTTACTCTTACAGACCAATAGATGAAGAGGGTTGGCAGAAAGCCCCTAAAAGAATAAATATTATACAAATAATTTTAGTAAAATCAAAAGCTCTTGGCTAATGCTAAACCTACAAATACGAGCTCAGATTTAATAAGCCTTTGCATTGCCCTTGGACAATTTACACCCTCTTCCTTGACCTTGTAAAGAAATGTAACACAATATAGCACCCACGCTAAGTAGTAGGGGGTTCTTGGGTGGAGCATGGGCATTCCCATGCATCTATCCATTCAATTTGATGCAATCCCAGATTTACTGAAACTAGTGAACCTGGGATAGCACCAAATTGGTATGCCAGCCTGACCATGGAGCAACAAGGAGAAGTATGTTCATTTCTCCCTGTTATTTCCGCCTTCTATGATGACATCTGCTTGAGTTTGGAGACATTATGACAGCATTCACCAGATGGGCCCTTTAATAGATTCGTCTGGCTGCAGAAAGTTTTTTTACAAAGCCTATAGACATAACTTATCAAGCATTTGCAATGCAATAGGTCTCGCATTCACGCGAGTTTGAGCTATTGCCATTGTAAATGACAATGCCTTTTATTTATGTTTTGGGTTTTAAAACATAAATAATAGGCATTGTCATTTACAATACTAATAGCTTAAACTCTCGCAAATGCGAGACCAATTGCATTGCAATAAAGGGCCTTCTCGACCGCTTGTTAGATTGTAAATATCAGAGTACGAGACCGGCCTGCAACATCCTCAAAGTAGTGATAAATAGTGCAGTGAAGAAGATGTGTAAGTGTTGTAAATTACACAGACACAAAGTGTAAAGTGAGAGTTACATATGATCCGAGCTATAAACACTAACAAAGCGCTCCAACACCTTTCGCGCTGTGATTACACTGTCTCGGCTCAGGAGGAAGAGCGGGAGGGGTGGGCTTTTTCCTGCCCTCTTCGTGATTTGAGTGTGCAGTGTGGCATTGCGTAATGTCATTGCTATCTTTGGCCTAATAAACACTCCAGCTGTAGTAGGGCCCTGGTGCAGGGCGGGCTGTGCTTTATGGCACGCATGGAGGGAGGGAGGGATGGTCTCGGCTACAGCTCCAGCCTCGTACAGTGCCCCTGCTATTACTAGTGACCTAGAGGCGCTGAGGTGATGGTGGTGGTATTGGTGGTGGTGGTATTGGTGGTGGTGGTATTGGTGGTGGTGGTACTGTTAGTGGTACGGGTAGTGGTGGTGGTGGTACTGGTGGTACCGGTGGTGGTGGTAATGGTACTGGTGGTACTAGTGGTACTGGTGGTACTGGTATCGGTAGTGGTGGTATTGGTGGTGGTACTGGTGGTATTGGTGGTGGTACTGGTGGTATTGGTACTGGTGGTATTGGTGGGACTGGTACTGATACTGGTGGTATTGAAGGTGGTGGTATTGGTGGTGGTACTGGTGGTGGTGTGGTGGTGGTACTGGTGGTGGTATTGGTAGTACTGGTGGTGGTGGTACTGGTGGTGGTACTGGTGGTGGTGTGGTGGTGGTACTGGTGGTGGTATCGGTGGTACTGGTGGTGGTGGTACTGGTAGTACTGGTACTGTTGGTGGTACTGGTGGTGGTACTGGTACTGGTGGTGGTGGTACTGGTGGTGGTGGTACTGGTGGTGGCACTGGTGGTGGTGGTGGTACTAGTGGTGATACAGGTGGTGGTGGTACTGGTGGTGGTGGTGGTACTGGTAATGGTGGTGCTGGTACTGGTGGTGGTGGTACTGGTAGTGGTGGTGGTACTGGTGGTGGTACCGGTGGTACCGGTACTGTGGTGGTGGTGGTGGTACTGGTGGTGGTACTGGTGGTGGTGGTACTGGTGGTACTGGTACTGGTGGTACTGGTGATGGTACTGGTGGTGGTGGTACTGGTGGTGGTACTGGTGGTGGTACCGGTGGTGGTACTGGTAGTGGTAGTACTGGTCATGGTACTGGTGGTGGTACTGGTGGTGGCACTGGTGATACTGGTACTGGTGGTACTGGTACTGGTGGTGGTGGTGGTACTGGTACTGGTGGTGGTGGTGGTACTGGTGGTGGT
This sequence comes from Calotriton arnoldi, assembly GCA_963921515.1. Lineage (NCBI taxonomy): Eukaryota > Metazoa > Chordata > Amphibia > Caudata > Salamandridae > Calotriton > Calotriton arnoldi. The sequence continues at coordinate 293,499 of CAWUFW010012292.1, forward strand.
GGTACTGGTGGTGGTAGTGGTACTGGTGGTGGTACTGGTGGTACTGGTGGTGGTGGTGGTGGTACTGGTGGTACTCGTACTGTGGTACTGGTGGTGGTACTGGTGGTGGTGGTCGTGGTGGTGGTTGTGGTAGTGGTGGTAGTGGTGGTGGTACTGGTGGGGGTACTGGTGGTTCTAGTGGTGGTGGTACTGGTGGTGGTACTGGTGGTGGTGGTGGCGGTACTGGTGGTGGTGGTACTGGTGGTGGTGGTACTGGTGGTGGTGGTGGTACTGTTGGTGGTGGTGGTACTGTTGGTGGTGGTACTGGTGGTGGTACTGGTGGTGGTGGTACTGGTGGTGGTGGTGGTAGTACTGGTGGTGGTGGTACTGGTATTGGTGGAGGTGGTACTGGTGGTGGTGGTACTGGTACTGGTGGTACTGGTACTGGTGGTGGTGGTATCGGTGGTGGTGGTATCGGTGGTGGTGGTATTGGTGGTGGTGGTATTGGTGGTAGTGGTGGTGGTATTGGTGGTGGTACTGGTGGTATTGGTGTTGGTACTGGTACTGGTGGTATTGGTGGGACTGGTACTGATACTGGTGGTATTGAAGGTGGTGGTATTGGTGGTGGTACTGGTGGTGGTGTGGTGGTGTGGTGGTGGTACTGGTGGTGGTATTGGTGGTACTGGTGGTGGTGGTACTGGTGGTGGTACTGGTGGTGGTATTGGTGGTACTGGTGGTGGTGGTACTGGTAGTACTGGTACTGTTGGTGGTGGTACTGGTGGTGGCACTGGTGGTGGCACTGGTGGTGGTGGTACTAGTGGTGATACAGGTGGTGGTACTGGTGGTGGTACTGGTGGTGGTACTGGTACTGGTGGTGGTGGTGCTGGTACTGGTACTGGTGGTGCTGGTAGTGGTGGTGGTACTGGTGGTGGTACCGGTGGTACTGGTGGTACTGGTACTGTGGTGGTGGTGGTACTGGTGGTGGTACTGGTGGTGGTGGTACTGGTGGTACTGGTGATGGTACTGGTGGTGGTACTGGTGGTACTGGTGGTGGTACTGGTGGTGGTACCGGTGGTGGTACTGGTAGTGGTGGTGGTACTGGTGGTGGCACTGGTGATACTGGTACTGGTGGTACTGGTACTGGTGGTGGTGGTGGTACTGGTACTGGTGGTGCTGGTGGTACTGGTGGTGGTGGTGGTACTGGTGGTGGTGGTACTGGTGGTGGTACTGGTGGTGGTGGTGGTGGTGGTACTGGTGGTGGTGGTACTGGTGGTATTGGTGGGACTGGTACTGATACTGGTGGTATTGAAGGTGGTGGTATTGGTGGTGGTACTGGTGGTGGTGTGGTGGTGGTACTGGTGGTGGTATTGGTGGTACTGGTGGTGGTGGTACTGGTGGTGGTACTGGTGGTGGTGTGGTGGTGGTACTGGTGGTGGTATCGGTGGTACTGGTGGTGGTGGTACTGGTAGTACTGGTACTGTTGGTGGTACTGGTGGTGGTACTGGTACTGGTGGTGGTGGTACTGGTGGTGGTGGTACTGGTGGTGGCACTGGTGGTGGTGGTGGTACTAGTGGTGATACAGGTGGTGGTGGTACTGGTGGTGGTGGTGGTACTGGTAATGGTGGTGCTGGTACTGGTGGTGGTGGTACTGGTAGTGGTGGTGGTACTGGTGGTGGTACCGGTGGTACCGGTACTGTGGTGGTGGTGGTGGTACTGGTGGTGGTACTGGTGGTGGTGGTACTGGTGGTACTGGTACTGGTGGTACTGGTGATGGTACTGGTGGTGGTGGTATTGGTGGTGGTACTGGTGGTGGTACCGGTGGTGGTACTGGTAGTGGTAGTACTGGTCATGGTACTGGTGGTGGTACTGGTGGTGGCACTGGTGATACTGGTACTGGTGGTACTGGTACTGGTGGTGGTGGTGGTACTGGTACTGGTGGTGGTGGTGGTACTGGTGGTGGTGGTACTGGTGGTGGTAGTGGTACTGGTGGTGGTACTGGTGGTACTGGTGGTGGTGGTGGTACTGGTGGTACTCGTACTGTGGTACTGGTGGTGGTACTGGTGGTGGTGGTCGTGGTGGTGGTTGTGGTAGTGGTGGTAGTGGTGGTGGTACTGGTGGGGGTACTGGTGGTTCTAGTGGTGGTGGTACTGGTGGTGGTACTGGTGGTGGTGGTGGCGGTACTGGTGGTGGTGGTACTGGTGGTGGTGGTACTGGTGGTGGTGGTACTGGTGGTGGTGGTGGTACTGTTGGTGGTGGTGGTACTGTTGGTGGTGGTACTGGTGGTGGTACTGGTAGTGGTAGTACTGGTCATGGTACTGGTGGTGGTACTGGTGGTGGTGGTACTGGTGGTGGTGGTGGTAGTACTGGTGGTGGTGGTACTGGTATTGGTGGAGGTGGTACTGGTGGTGGTGGTACTGGTACTGGTGGTACTGGTACTGGTGGTGGTGGTATCGGTGGTGGTGGTATCGGTGGTGGTACTGGTGGTATTGGTGTTGGTACTGGTACTGGTGGTATTGGTGGGACTGGTACTGATACTGGTGGTATTGAAGGTGGTGGTATTGGTGGTGGTACTGGTGGTGGTGTGGTGGTGGTACTGGTGGTGGTATTGGTGGTACTGGTGGTGGTGGTACTGGTGGTGGTACTGGTGGTGGTATTGGTGGTACTGGTGGTGGTGGTACTGGTAGTACTGGTACTGTTGGTGGTGGTACTGGTGGTGGCACTGGTGGTGGCACTGGTGGTGGTGGTACTAGTGGTGATACAGGTGGTGGTACTGGTGGTGGTACTGGTGGTGGTACTGGTACTGGTGGTGGTGGTGCTGGTACTGGTGGTGCTGGTAGTGGTGGTGGTACTGGTGGTGGTACCGGTGGTACTGGTGGTACTGGTACTGTGGTGGTGGTGGTACTGGTGGTGGTACTGGTGGTGGTGGTACTGGTGGTACTGGTGATGGTACTGGTGGTGGTACTGGTGGTACTGGTGGTGGTACTGGTGGTGGTACCGGTGGTGGTACTGGTAGTGGTGGTGGTACTGGTGGTGGCACTGGTGATACTGGTACTGGTGGTACTGGTACTGGTGGTGGTGGTGGTACTGGTACTGGTGGTGCTGGTGGTACTGGTGGTACTGGTGGTGGTGGTGGTACTGGTGGTGGTGGTACTGGTGGTGGTACTGGTGGTGGTGGTGGTGGTGGTGGTACTGGTGGTGGTGGTACTGGTACTGTGGTACTGGTGGTGGTACTGGTGGTGGTGGTGGTACTGGTGGTGGTGGTGGTCGTGGTGGTTGTGGTAGTGGTGGTAGTGGTGGTAGTGGTGGGGGTACTGGTGGTACTAGTGGTGGTGGTACTGGTGGTGGTACTGGTGGTGGTGGTGGCGGTACTGGTGGTGGCGGTACTGGTGGTGGTGGTACCGCTGGTGGTGGTACTGGTGGTGGTGGTGGTGGTGGTACTGGTGGTGGTACTGGTGGTGGTGGTACTGGTGGTGGTGGTGGTGGTGGTGGTGGTACTGGTGGTGGTGGTACTGGTGGTTGTAGTACTGGTGGTGGTGGTACTGGTACTGGTGGTGGTGGTACTGGTGGTGGTGGTACTGGTGGTAGTACTTGTGCTGTTGGTACTGGTGGTGGTACTAGTGGTAATGGTGGTGGTGGTGGCGGCGGTGGTGGTACTTGTGGTGGTGGTACTGGTGGTGGTGGTACTGGTGGTGGTGGTACTGGTGGTACTGGTCATAGTGGTACTGGTGCACTGGTACTGGTGGTACTAGTACTGGTGGTGGTGGTATTGGTGGTGGTAGTGGTGGTATTAGTGGTGGTACTGGTACTGGTGGTATTGGTGGTGGTACTGGTGGTATTGGTGGTGGTTCTGGTGGTATTGGTGCTACTGGTGGTGGTACTGGTACTGGTGGTATTGGTGGTGGTGGTACTGGTGGTAGTGCTGGTAATGGTGGTACTGGTTGTGGTGGTGGTACTGGTGGAGGTGGTGGTACTGGTGGAGGTGGTGGTACTGGTGGAGGTGGTGGTACTGGTTTTGGTGGTGATGGTGGTACTGGTACTGGTGGTGGTACTGGTGGTGGTGGTGGTACTGGTTTTGGTGGTGGTGGTACTGGTGGTGGTGGTACTGGTGGTGGTGGTGGTACTGGTGGTGGTGGTGGTGGTGGTACTGGTGGTGATGGCACTGCTGGTGGTACTGGTGGTGGTGGTACTGGTGGTGATGGTGGTACTGGTGGTGGTGGTACTGGTGGTGGTGGTACTGGTGGTGGTGGTACTGGTTGTGGTGGTACTGGTGGTGGTGGTACTGTAGTGGTGGTGGTACTGGTGGTGGTACTGGTTGTGGTTGTGGTGGTGGTACTGGTGGTGGTGGTGGGACTGGTGGTGGTGGTACTGGTACTGGTGGTGGTTCTGGTACTGGTGGTACTGGTGGTGTTACTGGTGATGGTACTGGTGGTGGTAGTACTGGTGGTGGTGGTACTGGGGGTGGTGGTACTGGTGGTAGTACTGGTGGTGGTGGTGGTACTGGTGGTGGTAGTGGTGGTGGTACTAGTTGTTGTGGTGGTACTGGTGCTGGTAGTGGTGGTGGTACTAGTTGTTGTGGTGGTACTGGTGGTGGGACTGGTGGTGGTACTAATGGTGGTACTGGTGGTGGTGGTGCTGGTGGTGGTGGTACTGGTGGTGGTGGTAGTGGTGGTGGTGGTACTGGTGGTACTGGTAGGTGGTGGTACTGGTGGTGGTGGTACTGTTGGTGGTGGTGGTACTGGTGGTGGTGGTACTGGTGGTGGTTGTACTGGTGGTGGTGGTGGTGGTGGTACTGGTGGTGGTGATACTGGTGGTGGTGATACTGGTGGTGGTGGTACTGTGGTGGTGGTACTGGTGGTGGTGATACTGGTGGTACTGGTGGTGGGACTGGTGGGACTGATGGTGGTACTGGTGGTACTGGTAGTGTTGGTGGTGGTACTGGTGGTGGTGGTAGTGGTGGTAGTACTGGTAGTGGTGCTGGTGGTGGTGGTACTGGTGGTGGCACTGGTGATACTGGTACTGGTGGTACTGGCGGTGGTGGTGGTACTGGTACTGGTGGTGGTACTGGTGGTGGTACTGGTGGTGGTGGTACTGGTGGTACTGGTGGTGGTGGTGGTACTGGTGGTGGTGGTGGTACTGTTGGTGGTGGTACTGGTGGTGGTGGTGGTGGTGGTACTGTTGGTGGTGGTACTGGTGGTGGTACTGGTGGTGGTGATGGTACTGGTGGTGGAGGTGGTGGTAGGGGTGTGGTGGTGGTAGTGGTGGTACTGGTAGTGGTGGTGGTGGCACTGGTAGTGGTGGTACTGGTAGTGGTGGTGGTACTGGTAGTGGTGGTTGTGGTACTGGTAGTGGTGGTACTGGTAGTAGTGGTGGTACTGGTGGTAGTGGTGGCACTGTTGGTGGTGCTACTGGTTGGGCTAGTGGTGGCACTGGTGGTGGTGGTACTGGGGGTAGTTGTGGTACTGGTGGTGGTGGTACTGGTGGTAGTGGTGGTACTGGTGGTGGTGGTACTGGTAGTGGTGGAAGTATTGGTGGTGGTGTTGCTGTTGTTAATCAAACAGTCTTTTGAAAACAACCCGTCAGGTGGCTTTAGTACAGATGACATGTAACACAGATGTGCTGTTTTCAGCTACAGCCCATTAGCCCACGATTATGTGCTACCAGGAATTCACATGACTTAATTCGCTAATCATTTCTAATTCCATTTTACTAGGGGGGAGGGGGGGTTGAAAAAGACACAAGATAATGCCGGGTTAAAGTGATTGAAAGCAGGCGCCAGTGTTACGGGGCGGCAGTGCTGCTTTAAATGACAATGCCTTTTATTTATGTTTTAAAAACTAAAACAAAAATAAAAGGCATTCTTATTTGCAATGTCAATAGCTCAAACTCGCGTAAATGCAAGACCTATTGCATTGCAAATGTTTGTTAGATTAGTGAGTAGAAACGCTCCCTTTCGGCCCGTGTGGCAAATTAATTAAATAAACAAGCGCGGCCGCTAAAGTAAAAGCGGACCATGCTGCAAATAAAAAAAAAAAAATAGTGCTTACCGACTTATGAAGGAGACCGTGTAACGCCACAAGTAAAAGATCCAGTCCTCATGGGAGGTAACAAATGGCGACAGAGCGGTAACAAGGAGGGACTAACAAGCCTCATTATCAATCGGAAGCCAGCATTTACCAAAGACAATGATACCAGCCAATCAAAAATATGGGCGGAGAGAAGGCGAGGCTTCCACAGCATACTCGACTACTGCATGCCTCGCAGAGTGAGCAGCGCATGCGCGCTGCCGCTAGGCTCGACCTAAAAATTAGCTTACCCTACATTTGCAGTGCCTAAATTACCATGTTTAATGCAAAAACAATATTGATGGACAGAATGCAGCACAATGTCATACATTCACCCAGTACATAGATCTGGGTCTAAATCCATCGTTTTTTTGCTCACCATGCCATTCCAGTTTGAACCTAGCCATATGCAAATCAGTCTTGACCCTGCGCCCATTGGGAACAGTCTAGTCCGAACTGACAGGCCAGGTCCTCCCCGGACTGGAAACAAGCATCCTAGGACCAGTTTCGGGGTCTCACCTCTCATCAGCCAGGATAGCTTGCTCCAGTGGCATGAGGAGCACGGGACCCATCTCTGGGCATATCCGTCCCACTTGGGGTGACAAATGCAAAAACATGTTAGCCAGATCTTTTTCCCCATGTACACCCTCGTACATTTGCAGCTCATGAAGCCATGTAAAAATATGTGACTCCCTTGTAATAATACGTCAAATGGGCTTATATCAATATATGTAAAGGTCAATGATTGTCTACATGAATGAGGGAAACCAGGGTTAGTCAAGTTCCTTGGCCAAGAGATTGGACAAACCATAGCAATAGCGATATTTTATATATGAAGAGGCCTTTCAGTGGAAGTTACATTTAACAGCGTGCACAAGTTGTATTGTACATTCACTTGTTTATTACGTCCTCATACCTAGGCTGTCCGGTTTTAGGTTTAAACCTATAATAACTGATAAAACCCCACCGGAAGGGAAATAGCCCTCGCCAGTATAAACATGTAAACATAAAAAAAACCTGCACAACCACAAACTAAATGCCATTCAAAGAAAGGAAAAGGAGAGTGAAAAAGTCATTTTTATTTCTTCCTGAAGTGGCCAATACAATGTAACCTTGTTATATAAGCTAGCAGTAAGAAAGACTGGGCTAACATTATTCTGCTTGAGTTTTGTTGTTTAGGGATGTCACTAAAATATTGTTTCTTTTTCCTTTTTTTCAGTTTTGTGGTCTTTGGTCTAAAGATACAGGGGTTAGAAGCATGTTTTAGGTGTTGTTTATTTATTTTATTAATTGTAGAGAATCAGGAAATGTCAAAATCATATTTGATTTTTTGGCTATTTTTGAGTCTTTCACTGATAGGAAAAATGTAGATTTCATAAGAATCTTTCCCAATATGTACCATCACATTTACCCACAGAGAATGGGTAAAAACCCTTGATACATCAGCCCCCTTTTCTAGTGAGTCAGTATTTTTTTGTCCTCATCAGCCCAGGTTCACTGAAAGGTATAGGAACTAAAACTCCGGGGTCTCCCTAAGAGTAGCACCATCCGGAGCCCCTTTGTGGTTAGACCTGAGATGGGTCACTTTATACCTTGCTTCTTGTACTCCGACCATAGGAAACCTTACAAACGGCCCGACCCTCTCAAAGGCACCACCGGGGTAATCAAGCAATATGGTATAAAGGCCTAATCATAGGACAATAATTATATATTTATATTTACAAAGGGGGTATCCAATTCTCAAAAGGAAGCCAAAACTCATTACGCTTATGCTTTGAAGCTCTATCCATCTTAACCGTATATTTAACAGAAGCCAACCATTCTGCCTTATTCGGGGGCATAACTTTAATCCAATACTTGCAAATTTCTCTGCGGGCAAGCAGTATTAAACAAAAAATTAATTTTTTTGTATTTTGTGATAGAGTTTCATAATTTACCGGGAGCCCAAAGAAAACAAGGGATATGCTTACCTGGAGTGGTTCTCCAAGTATTAAAGATACCGTGTTACTCACGTCCCACCAAAAATCTCGGAGTACCGGACAATCCAGGAACATATGCTCATCATTACTTTTTTCTTCCCCACATTTGGGACACCTCGGTATGACACCTTTCGCAAATTTTGCCAGCTTATATGGTGTCCAGTAAACCCTATGGAGACAGAAGAGATGGTTCCGCCTTAAATTTGCGGCACGGACTGTGGAGTATAGCATGTTGCAAGATACTTGCCATAAATCTGTAGACTGCTCTCCCGGCAAGCTCTTATCCCACAGTGTTGCAGGCAGGTTAAAATCTCCATCCGAACTCTCCAGTAGGCTCCAATACCATCTTGCCACCTCTTTTCCACGGGATCCTTCAGATTTTATCAAAGATTCTAGTACATTAGATTGTCCTGCGCCAAGTCCATCCGTAAGGGTCCAACTTTTAATTTGAAGATATTTAAATTTTGACAGTTGCCCATCCGCTAACTCCTGGGCCTCCTCCCAGGAAATCAGTACTCCATCAACCACCAATTGACCCCAAGTTTTTATCGCCACTTCTTTCAAAGGACGAGCCAGGCAATCTTTTGACCATTCCGGAGAGCCCGGGAGTCCCACACAGGAGCCAGTCCACTGTAGTAGTTTATATTAGAAACTCTCCTAATTTTGTACTAAGTTATTGCAAAGCTTTGCAAAGTCTTTAACCTCACTTTTTAAAATAGCGTGGATCTCCGTATTTATGTATAAACTCCTGCTCGCCCCCTTGTACATCAGATACCATGGCTTTGAACATTCTCCCAATATCAGAACAGTCTGGCTTGCTTAATAAACATTTTCCTCCTCTTAATAAAAACAACCAAGCATAATAAGACAGATCCGGGAGTCGTAGCCCCCCTTTGTCATATTGCCTTCTAAGCTTTTTCCAGGCAATTCTCATACCTTTCGACGCCCAGATAAAGCTCGTTACCCTGGATTGAGATTTTTTAAACCAAACTTCCTTAAAGGCCATTGGAATATTTTGAAACAAAAAAAGAAAATTTAGGCAGAATTGCCATTTTTACTAGATTTACTAGATTTATTCTGCCGTAAATTGTTAAAGGAAGGTGGGCCCAGCTAAGTAAGAGTTTCTCTACTGCCTTTTTGACCTTTTGGAAATTGACTTCGGGAATTTGTTCTATTTTTTGCACGATTTGAATTCCTAGGTACCTCATTTCTTCCTTTATGCAGCTCAATTGTGAGTTAATATTCCACTTCATTACGACTGTTTTATTTTCATTAATCTCGTAACCAGAGAGCCGCCCAAACCGTGCTGCTAGGTCGTATACTATTGGTAGTGCTGTATCAAGATCTGAGGTATACACTACTAGGTCATCTGCATAAAGCCCTACTTTTTTCTCCCATTCCCGAAATCTAAAAGGAAGTATATTCACATGACCCCTTAAAGGGAAAAAATACAAAAAAATATTTGTCCTTTTCTAATGTTTAGGAACTTTGGTTGTATGGGATGGGTGAAAGCTATGAATCATAATGAGTATTAGGAGGACGGCCCAGATAGAGTTTTTATCTTGGAATGTTAATGGCCTTAGGGTGAGGCAAAGAAGGGAAAAAATGTGCAATATATAAGGGATGTCCCTGCTCAAATTATATTTCTCCAGGAGACTCATTTAACTAGCAAGGAAACAATGGAGATTTTTAAGTCTAGGAGATGGCTTCAGAGGGTAATATGTACGGATCATCAACTCACTATAAGAGGGTGGCGATTCTTGTAAAATCTAACCCTCAGATAACTATTGGAGATAGTAGTGTTGATAAGCGAGGTAGATGGGTAATAACTAAATTGAGTTGCTATAACCAGAGCTATACGCTGGTAGGATATTACGGCCCGAATTTAGGTAATCCAACTTTATTTAGTAACTTACTCCTGGAATTGTTGGACTTCCCGGATCCAATTATAATGGCGGGCGATTTTAATGTGGTGTTAGACGATAGGCTAGATCGCTCCACTAAAAGTAGAGCGATTACCCATAATAAATTACGCTCTCTAATTATAAACTCAATAAAGAATCTGGGTTGGTGTGACATTTGGCGGGAAAGACAGGGGTCCTTAAAAAGTTTTACGTTTAATAATAAAAAATATGGCCACCAATCGAGAATAGATTTTTTTTGATCGACCAAGGTATAGAAGACCAAGTTAGGGATGCTAGTCATGTTGGTGCCCATTTATCGGATCACGCGGCCATTTCTCTACTTTTGGCTCCTCAAAACACGCTGCGCCAAAGGAGATGGACCTTTGATCGCACAATATTGGCCGATGATGGGGTGATGGAAGAACTGGGGGTGGATTCTCAATGGTTCTTTGAACAGAACTTAGATAGTGCCCCAATAGGTACAGTATGGGATGCTTACAAGGCCTTTTTAAGAGGGATTGTAACATCTATCCAGTCCTATAAAAATAAGCAACGGAGGGGAGAAATTGCTACCATTGAAGATCAGATTAAGCAGTTAGAACAAAAGATACAGGACAAAGAAATACTACAGGAGTCTGGGGCTGCCGCTATTGAGACCCTTAAAGTGGAGCTAGCAGGTGTTTTGGAAGGCAGAGTGCAGGAGAGATGGCTAGTGAGCAGTCTGGCCCATTTTAATTATGGAGAGGGATATGGCAAATTACTTGCCTGGAAGATAAAAAATGATCAAGCAAAAAACTTCATAAAAGAATTAAAGCTGGAGGGGTCAGAGGATCTAGCCAGGTCAAGGGAAGATATAGAACAGGCTCTGATTGATCATTTTGGGGAAGTATATTCTGAAACTTTAGTTATGCAGGGAGAGGAAGTGATAAACTGGTTGGGCAAAGAAGTTCCCCATAAGTTGTCTGATCCCCAGAGGGAAGAAATGAATAGCTCAATTCTTGATTTTGAAATTAGAAATGTTATCAAAGCCGGGAAAGCAAACAAGGCAGCAGGACCAGATGGTATCCCGGTGGAGGTATATAAAAACTGGAGACATTTTTGGTCCCGGTAATGGTTAGATTGTTTACTGAGATTTTTGAAGGGGGTAAGGAGCTCCCTCAATCTTGGAATGAGGCCATTGTCACTCTGATCCTCAAGGTAGATAAACCACCTAACTGTTGCGACTCTTATAGGCCTATCTCATTGCTTAACTCAGATTATAAGATCTTTACGAAGCTATTAGCAGATAGGCTGAGTGGAGTATTGGATGTGTTGCTGCACGAGGATCAGAAGGGCTTTGTGCGGGGCATGGGCATCAATGAACTAACCTACAATCTAATTGGGGCTGCCGACATAGCAACCACTCACAAATTACCATTGGCAGTTATTACGGTAGATGCGACTAAGGCCTTTGACCGGGTCAATTGGTCTTATTTGCAGGAAATTCTACAGCTGTCCAATCTGGGGGAAAACTTTTGTAGGGCAATAGCTCTTTTATATAAGAATCCTACTGCCAGGGTTTTGGTGAATGGAAACATTTCTAATAGTTTCAACATCTATAGGGGGTCTAGGCAGGGGTGCCCGCTGTCTCCCCTACTTTTTAACTTGTACATAGAGCCACTAGCCGAAAAGATAAGGGGTCATGTGAATATACTTCCTTCTAGTGAGTCAGTATTGATAGTAGGTGAATTGCCAAACACCCCAGGCTTTAAACATTCAATGCAAGGTGTAGTGACAGGTATATGCAGTCACAAAGCATCTGGGATACTGGTGAAAACTTTTGGAAAACATGGAACGCTGTGTCACTTGGAATGCTGCTGCAAAAAGGTCTTACCAAGTTCAACAAAGACTAGAGTGATATTGTTTGTATTTCCATTGATTCAGCTACGTATATGAAAAAGTTGTGTGATGACCTGTCAAAATCGATACCTGAGCCTAAGTGGTTCCTTGTAAGAGATCCTTGACACTTGTTAGATGGTATGCTGAAAGCATCTTTACAATCTTCAGAGTTAATGAAGAATGCTATTGACTTTTTAGTCCATTCTGGTGCACTGTTTCGTTATGCGCGGAAACTAAAATGCAAATATTTCTCATTTTGTGCTTTGTGTGGCATCAAAGAAAGAGTCATCCCAACTGTGTCACTTAGCTGGTGGTTCTCAGCCCTAGAGGCCAAGAATGCTATATTATCCACGTGGCAACCGTTTACAGAACGTTTGCTGAGTGATGATGCCAAAGGCAAGATATGTGAGGATCTTTGGTCACATATTGATAGTGATTTGAAAAAAAATACACTCTACTGCATTCTTAGAATTTTACAGGACAGCATGACTGCTGTAGTGGATATAATAAAAATACTAGAGTCTGAAAACACCCTTGTCTACCAAGTGTTCAGAATAATTGGTGTAGATGTGAAACATCTCCTTGAGAGTAGGCTGGGCGACACTTTTAGTGACTTTGGCACTGCAACGTGTTTCATGTTAGACTGCTTGCCACTTTGGTAAGCAAAGAAATGTTGAGGAGCAATTCAGGAACTTTTATTTTACAATGTATGAGAAATAGCCCTTCACCAACCATGGCATTTGAAGTCAATGAAGCCTCACTGTGGTGCTCTGCACAAGTTATAGATCCCTTCCGTAAAGGGAAATTTTCTCCGGAGTTTCAAATGTGCTGCCTCATTTTTGACCGCTTCAATAACTCTGAGGGTATATGCGCCCAGTTCAACGCATATTTTGCAGAACCTGTCACAGAGAATCACAATCTTCAGGTGCACCAGTATTGGCATGGAAAGCTATGTCAGTGGCCAGAGTTAGCAAATTGTGTATTGGCTATTTTGGTGTTGCCTGCCTCAAGTGCCAATGTTGAGAGGGCCTTTTCACAGATAAATGTTCTCATGGGAAGGAAAGAGCGAGTGTGCATGACCAAAGACTCACTAAAGAAGTATTGTATGGTGTACTACGAAAAGTTTGATTTGTAAAAATGTATTTCGACCTCATATACACGGTACATACACTGTCTATATACCATGCACTGTCAGTACAGAAAGCAACCTATAATAAAGCAAAAAGTTGCATAAACACCGGAAAAACACTGTTTCTGTTGTTTTTAATGGTACGAAAATGTGTAACCACTGATAACCACTGTTTTTTAAGGTATTGAAATCACTTCAAAACACTGAAAACCCCCCACCAGAATTTACCAAAAATAGAAACTGAAAACAGGAAAGCCTACTCATACCCTAGGATAGCTTTGTGAAAACTTTTAAGAATATTTCCAATGAGAGTGATCTATGTTGTAACCTGTCACTGCAGTATTTCATTTAGGGTGTAAATCTCAAAGGTATTTGCGCTCCCAAGTGGAACATAAGTACACAAATACATAAATTTACGACGAGCATACATTTAAGTTTGCTATTCACAAAAGGTAATTTACACTTGTACATAGATTTACTCACATGTAAAATTACAGAGTGGAGTGGTGTAATATTACGTGTGAGCAAATCTGCTCACAGGGTGTGGTCCATGAGCTGTTTAAGTAGACAAAAGCTGACAAACTTGAAAGTTTGTGGGTATTGCTAAACATCTGCCAGACAAATTCTAACCATGGATATGATTGTAGATTTACTCTTTCCAGAGGCAGAAGTAATTCCCTATCCAAGGTGGACATTTGATGGAAAACCCCAAAATATTGTCGGGTGTCTGTGAAGGAGTTTCTTTAAGGAGAAAAAATATTTTCCTTTGGAGATACAAAAGTTTAGAAGTGCAAATACCTTTAGGACTGCATAAATGTCAGCTAGTAGATGTATGCATCTGTAACTGCATACAATGGAAGTGACATGGAATTAAAAAAGAATTTTAGAATTACTCCTATGAAACTGTGACTGTTGCAAATTTCCAGGAGACGTGCTCGAATTCATTGTGAATTCCATGGTACTCAGAACCTTACTACAAATGTAGGTGTAAGCATAGGAGAGTATTTTTTCATCTATATTTTTGTGAAAGGTAGAACATTTTCAACTATATTTTGTGAATCGGGTCCAAATGTTAATGAAGTTGACCTGTTGTAAATATACATTCTGTTTTACATTCAGTTTGTGAATTTTTATCTTTAGGTTCAGGCCACACTAGCCCAGGAGAACCAGTTCCAAAGGTGCGCAAACCTTCTACTCCTCCAAGAAAGCCTCCAATTCCTCCTATTCAACCTCCTACTAAAGGCTCATCAGTGAATCCAACCTTCTGTGCAGACAAAGCCGATGGACACTACACAAATCCCAAAAACCCTCAACATTTCTATGTGTGTTCCGGAAAGCGTACCTTTCCCATGACCTGTGGGGATAGACTGGTGTTTGATAAGACCTGCAAGTGCTGCAACTGGCCATGAGTAAAACATCTCCAAGACAAATCAAGACTGTAGATGATGTAAAATCCATAAGGCCTGGAATAAAGTTGAGTCTGTGTAAAATAAATCCAGGTAATCCAAGAAAACCAAGTTGTATTTATTATAAGTTGAAGCACCAGTGTACAGCTACAGAAAACACGTCCTGACTCGGTCCTTCCACTCCAGCAACTCCACAATGTTCTAAAAGAAAGAATCTAGAACACAGGTGAAGCAGCTGGTGGAATGGAAGAGGCCTTACAAAAACAAACACATATATGCAGCAAGTTAGACAGTAAATTACACAGAATGCATATAATACCATGATAACACAACAGTCTGTGTAATATCTTGTAATGTTATACTTTGTGATGCTATATGTTTATACTCAGATGCACCTGATGCTTACAACATTGTGATGCTACATGTTTGTACTCAAGTTCACCTCATGCTTGCAGATGAGAACAGTCAAGCGAGGATTCCAGCACAGACGGTCAGTTGATGCAGGAATCCAAGCCAGCTGACTGCTGCTCATCGTGTGCGTGATTGTAGACTTCTATCAACCTCCTTTTTAATCAGCTGCATCTGGACCTCTACTTACTACATTTGGCGACAATCCTTGCTCTCGCCCACCAACACTGTTTCGGCACCTTCGCAGGACATTAGCTGCTTTCATATTTTCAACATCACTCCGCAGAAACTGCGGTGTCAGCACAGGACTGACATCGTTCCCTATGGTCCGTGCGGCACCGTCAATCCAGCCAGTGAGGGGGCCCCACTGCTGATGCACAGGAGTTTTGGGTAATCACCCTGCGCACACCTGCGCACCCCGGTGGCTCTGGCACTACTAGGATACAGCACAATGTCATCCAGTAAGCTCAGCCACCATGGCAACTTGTTGCTAGGATATGGCCTCCTAGCATGCGCGCATGCTCCCTGCACTGCAACGCTGTTGGCTCACATTGAGACACTGCTGTGTGACATCACACACAGCGGCCATATTGGACTGGGGTGAATTATATTCAGTTCAATGTGGCTTAAGCCGGTGAGGTTGCGCTGTGTTCAATTCTTCCTCAGCTCGTCAGCCCTTCAGTATTAAGCCGGTGACTTCCCGACTGCTCAAATTGCCGCATATTTCAAGCATTTTAGGGCATTTTTCAGAGGCATTTCTTTGCTCTCAAGCATCTGCAGGTCAGTCTACTGCTGGCGCCTACCAGCACAGTGAGGTGTGTAGTACTTTGACTTATACTTTGAAGGCTTTGCTTATTTACCTGCATGGTCTCTGTTTTGTGCGATTCCTTAATTGTTGGTTTTTAATTTTTCTCCTGATTATCATCGCTACAGTGCAAGAGATTACACAAGCACCTCCTTTTCTAGCACACCTTGGTAAACCAACCATTATGTGGTCACAATGGTTTTGTCTTTTTTAGAAACATCTTGTGGCCATCGATGCAGGCAATTATAGCCCGGAATGCAAATTTGTGCTGTTATTTGGCAATTTGGGCCAGACGGCTCAACAAATATTTGATAATTTACTGCTCATTTCAGCTCCCAGTGGTCAGTCAGGTGATGACTGTTGGAACATATACGTGGAAGTAATTGAAAGGTTACGTAAACAATTCTCAGATGAGCCCAGCATCACTAGAAAGGCATAACTTTTTCAAACACAAACAGCTCACTGAGGAAGGCGTTGAGGAATATGTATCTGCCATCAGGATTTTAGCTGCTACATGCGAATTTGGCCAGAATTTGGACACGTACATTTGTGACCAGTTCATATTCAATTGTGTCTCTGAGAAAATTCAGGGGCAATTACTGAGTTGCAGAAACCCTACTATCACTGAGGTTTTAGACCTAGCAAAAAGCATTGAAAGGTCTCTAATTTCGTCAAAGGTCTTAAATGCTGAAACATCAGTCAATACCATTTCTGAGACGACTCCGGATCAAGAGGCTGACTCCATATGTGTAGTACACACCAGAGGGAAAGTACAAGTACCAAAAGGGAACAAAAAAGGAGGTCAGTGGTCTGTTATAGCTGTGGTTCCAAGATCCATCTTAACAACTTGGTAGGGAGTCCAGCTGTTGGCAAGCGTTGTTTGTTGTGCAAGACAATGAGACACTTTCAGGTGGTGTGCAGGAGTGACAAAAGTCCTGTATGAATTTGTAATGTCAATGCTGAAGTCAACTCATGTACAGATTCTATTAGTAATGTTGTGCTTACCATAGATTGTAATGGTGTTAGCACCACAACGAACGGTCCCACTTGTGATGCACACATTGATAAGGTCATGGCGAACTCTGGTTCACCTATCACCGTTCTCAGGGGCACCACTTTTTATAACAAGTGGGGCAGAAACAAACCACTTACTCCACCAGATGTGTGTCCCAGAACATTTGGTAAAAATGATATTGACATGTTAGGTTACTTCATGGCCAAGGTGAATTGTTTGGGCAGGGAAACTAATACCATAGTGCATGTTGCCGTCAAAGGCAAGGACATTATTGGCTGGCAAGACCTGGCAAAAATGGGGTTGCACCTCTTACCTGGCTCAAACAATACTGTGGCTGTGGGTGATATGCCAGTAGGTCTTGTCTGTATTCTGGAGGAACCAGTTGAAGCAATCTTGTCCAAGTTCAAGGAACTATTCTGCGGACAGGTGGGCACAGTTAAAGGCTTATGCATCATATCAGTGTTAAACCACATGCACAACCATTTGTTCACAAGGTTTGAAAGGTTCCATTGAGCATCAGGGAAGAACTAAAACAAATGTTAAAAGATCTATGTGCTCAAGGTATCATAGAGCCTGTCGAATCCTCTCAGTGGGTGGCGCCAATTGTAGTCGTATGTAAGAAATCAGGCAAGATTAGGTTTGTGGGATGACTTCCGCACCTTTAATGCTAACATTTAGGTAGACTGCCATCTTTGGCCCAAAATACAGGAGATGTTGGCCAATTTGGCCAGAACAAGGTGGTTTTCTATCTTCGATTTGAGTTTAGCTTACCACCAGGTTGTGCTGGACAAAGGTTCACAGGAGAGGATGACTTTTGCTACCCCGTTCGGTGCCTACAAATACTTATGGCTACCGTTCAGATTAACATCAGCTGTAAGAATGTTCAAGAAGCTTATGGATATCCTGTGTGCCAATGTCAAAGGGGTACAAGCTTACCAGGACGACATACTGGTGCTCGCCGATTCTCTAGAGGAACACAATTGCACGTTAGAGAAACCTTTATCTATATTAATGCACAGAAGAATGACAATCAGGCGGGACAAATGTAAATTT
The DNA here is from genome assembly GCA_963921515.1 of Calotriton arnoldi. Classification (NCBI taxonomy): domain Eukaryota; kingdom Metazoa; phylum Chordata; class Amphibia; order Caudata; family Salamandridae; genus Calotriton; species Calotriton arnoldi. Next base: position 311,117 of record CAWUFW010012292.1, read on the forward strand.
GCCACCAATGAGCTGGAGCACCTTGGAAACACCAAATCTGCATTGGGTATAAAACCCAAATGTTCCCTGATAAAGGCCATTAAGGAGGCAAGTGCACCTGCTGACAGAAATGCTTTGTTCTCCTTCTTAGGTCTTGTTGAGTACTACACACGGTTTGTATCGGGGTACGCTCTAGCAGTTGAGCCCTTGAGCTCTCTTCTAAGGAAGGGGCAGAGGTTTCTATGGTGTGTTGAGATGCAGTCTGCTTTTGACAAGGTGAAAGATTTAATAGTAGAAGCAGCTGCTCTTTGCGTGTTTCAAGAAGATTTAACTTCTGTAATCACGGTAGATGCCAGTCTACAGGGGCTTGGGGAAGTCCTGAGTCAAATAGTGGGAGGCAGAGAAAAGACTGTTGCGTTCGCCTCTAGGTCTCTGAGACAATTTGAAAGGCAGTACATCACAATGGAATGTGGGCCTTTACAGCACATAAGGGCAGTCCGAAAATTCAAAATGTATGTTTGGGGTCAAAGGTTCGAGCTGCATACAGACCATATGCCCTTAGTCTACATTTTTAAAGGGGGAATTCACAGCAACGTTTCAGCAAGATTGACCAGGTTGGTTTTCAAATTGCACAAATACACTTTTATTATTAAACATGGGCAGGCGGGAAAAAGTTCTGGGCAGATTGCCTTTCTCGTATGCCACTACAGTGTGTGGATGAAGAAATTGGTGTTGATGATATTGAGTGTGTTGGTTCAATTGCAGAAATGCATGATTGTGATTCTGTTCAGTGTGGGCGAGTGGTTAGATGTCTGCCAACATGATGATGTCCTGAAGAAAGTCAGCGAATATATTGTGCAAGGTTGGCCTGGACCGTCAGACTAGCTGGGGGCTGTGGTCTCCCGACTGCCCTATTGCAATTAGGGCGGTTGAACCGCCATTGACTCACCGCAGCCGTCAGGGAACCACCATTTCCTGGCGGTGGTGTGGCGGTGTAGAGGCAGTAATATGCTTGGCGGTAGGCGGCTGTCCCACCAAGCATATTACAAGTTTCCTCTAGCTATGGTTTTTAAGGGGGTTCCTCCTCCATAAAAACCGTGGCAGAGAGCAAACAAAGGGGGCCCTGCAGGGCCCCCTGATGCCTCATGCCATGTGGATGTACACAGGGGGGCACAACATGTGCCTCCCTGTGTGCATGCACACCAGTTCCTGCATGGCATGGACTTTACAGTCCATGTCGTGCAGGAATTGTTTTTGGCGTTCCCATTGTGGTGCCCATTTTCTAAGGCACCACCCTGGGAAAGTAAAAAAAAAAAAAAAGCCTGCCAGACACGAATAACACTCGTAATCTGGCGGGCGCCTCAACCACAGGTTTGGCGGTGTGGCTGACCCGGCGCCACATCGTCAAACTCATAATCAGGCCCTATATGTTTATACTCAAATGCCCCTCGTGTTTACAACATTGTGATGCTACATGTTTGTACTCAAATGCACCTTGTGCTTGCAGTTGAGAACAGCCAGGTGAGGATTCCAGCAGAGACGGTCAGTTGATGCAGGAATCCAAGCCAGCTGGTCCCTGCTCATCGTGGGCGTGATCGTAGACTTTTATAAACCTCCTTTTTAATCAGCAGCGCCTGGAAGTCTACTCACTACAGTCTGCCTATTCAATCACTGAATGATCTGTGTGTTCTTTCTGATGTCATAACAAATGCCAAGCTCGGAAATAAAATGCCTTAAAGCTATAAAAAATCGTTTTTCTGTCAAAGACAATGATGGTGACTTAAAGCTGAGCAATGAATTGGAGTCACATGCATCCTATCTGGAACTTTTGTACTGACCTTCACAACACACATACTGCTGGAGAATGCCTTGCAGGTTTGATTGTTAAACGATACATATTACATGTAGTACTCAGCACTCATCTTTGCAAGTTGCCCATTCTGTGGTCCAGTTAATCATATATATAATAAACCAAACTAGCAACTGTGCTTACCAATCTGTAGCAATTGATAGAAATGTGCCACACATTGAACAGTGGTGGATAGGCTTGTGTACTCTGATGTTAACAACAGTGACATACTTATAGTGCAATATTATTAAACGTACCACATCTTCCATAGTGTTAGAACTGGGGGTCTCTAGTTGGCAATGGTTTGCACCTTTGTCCAAATAGGGACCCTTGCTTCTAGTCAGGATAAGGGGGAAACACTCCTAAAATAACCCCTGCTCACCCCCTGGTAGCTTGGCACGAGCAGACAGGCTTATCTCAGAGGCAGTGTGTAAAGCATTTGTGAACCACATACAGTAATACAGTGAAAACACTACAGATGGACACCACACAGGTTGTTTATGTAAAAATAAGTAATCTTTATATAGACTTATCACAAGACCCAATAGCAAAAATCCACAATACAGTACTCAAAAATAGACTTAAAATGATAGAGACAGTTCACGTTATCTTCAAAAATAGGATAGTCAATCAAAATAAAGCTTGTAGCAACAAATAACTCCACTTGGAGTTATCACGACGTCGTGACTGGTGGAAATCCCAAAGTACGGCGCCGACCGCGAGGTGCGCGGCGTCGGGCCCGGAGTCGAGCAGACCCACAAAGAACAGTACCTGGAATTCGATGAAAACAAAGACGGTGCACGGCGTCGGGGAGGTGATGCTTCGTTGGCGCCGGCGGCGCCGGTTCCTTACGACCCCAGGGGAGGTGATGTCTCGGTTCCTTACTGCAGCGCAGGGGAGGTGAGGCGTCGGTTCCTTACTGTGTCGGGGAGGTGACGTCACGGATGGCGGCGAGGCGTCGGTTCCTTACGATGGTGCGGCGTCAATGGATTCGGAGGTCACCCACGTCGAGGATCGGCTCCGCGATGATGAAGCCCTGGCGTCGGTGAAGTCGGGGCTGCGGTGCGAGTCGGGACGGTGCGTCGTGAGCGTCACGAGCGGTGTCCTCGGCTCCGGTGCAGGCAGCGGCCTCGATGACGGCTTCGGAGTCGATGTCGCACGGCGTCGGCGGGCGTCGGGCCTACGGTGCAAGTCGGGGCGGTGCGTCGTGCTCTTCACGAGCGGTGCCCACGGCTTCGGTGCAGGTTACGGCGTCGCTCGCCGGCGTCGGTGTTGCAATTTCCCTCTGTTAGCAGCTAAAACAGCAGTTCCAGATGCAGGCAAACAGAAGGGGTGAAGTCTTTGTGTCCCTGTGACTTCAGGCAGGAGGCAAGCTCAGTTCAAGCCCTTGGAGATTCCCTTCTTCAAGATGACAAAGCACAGCAAAGTCTTTTCTCCTGTCCTTGGCAGAAAGCAACCACTGCAGGCCAACCCCAATCAGCAAAACAGCACAGGGGCAGTACTCCTCCTTCAGCTTCTCCGGTTCTTCTCCTTGGCAACAGGTTTCTTGATTTCCCAGAAGTGATCTAATTTCCTAGGGGTCTGGGTCCCCTTTTATACACCTTTTCCCTTTGTTCTCTGAAGGCAGAGAGGCCTCTGCCTAGTCCAAAACCAGTTCTGGTCAGTCCTGGAGCACTTTGTTTTTCTGACTCCTTCTTTCCTTTGAGAGTGAGGGGCAGAGCCATCAGACGCCCGGCAGGAGGTGGAGCCAGCATTGTGGAAGGCAGGCACAGCCCTATTCAGACCCAGGTGCAACTCCTCCCACCCATCCTCCTTCAGGCAGACCTATTCAGCCTAGTGCTGACTCACCCTGCCTCCTGGAATCCCCCAGCCCCTGTCACTCACAAACCCAGACATACAATACACAACCTGAGCAGAGGCAGCTGGATGGTTTAGGCAAGAAAATACCTACTTTCTAAAAGTGGTATTTTCAAACACAGAATGTTAAAACCAACTTCACTAAAAGATGTATTTTATCATTCTGAGTTCAGGCATACTAAATTCGTTTTTCTACCATGTTCCCTGGGTCAGTTCTGACTATAAAGTGTAATAGTCAGTCTGCCCATTCTGGCCTATGGGGAGCAGGTAGCCTTGCAATAGTGAAAAACGAAAATGGCTGTAATTCACTATCAGGACATGCCACACACACCAGGGCATGTCCTACCTTATACTTACAATGCACCCTGCCCTTGGGCCTACCTTAGGGGTGTCTGATATGAAGATAAGGGAAGGTTTAGGGACTGGCAAGTGGCTGCACTTGCCAAGTCGACATGGCAGTCACAGACTGCACACAGGCTCTGCAATGGCAGGCCTGAGACACATTTTACAAGCTGCTTCTGTGGGTGGCACAACCAGTGCTGCAAGCCCACCAGCAGCATTGGATTTACAAGCCCTGGGCACACTCAGTGCACTGTACTAGGGACTGACAAGTAAACCAATCATCCAATCATGGAGTCACTAATCCATAACACAATTTACAGTAGGGAGCACTTGCACTGTGGCACTGAACAGCAGTGGCACAGTGCCCAAAAGCATCTAAAACCAGCAAAACATAAGAGGCAACAGCAAAAAAATGGAAGGGAGACCCACGCCAATGGTGCCAAGTCTAACACGTGTCCCCTCCAGCTGAAATGTGGGGAGAACTACCCTTCCTCCTGGGAGTTCTCATCACTAAGGCGGAAAAATCTGGACAGACCATCAGCATTGGCGTGTTCTGTACCAGGGCGGTGTTCCACCGTAAAGTCCATCCCCTGTAGGGAAATGGACCACCTCAACAGTTTTGGATTCTCACCCCTCATCTGCATTAACCATCTGAGGGGCCTGTGGTCTGTCTGAACCCGGAAGTGAGTCCCAAACAAGTATGGTCTCAACTTCTTCAGTGCCCAGACCACAGCAAATGCTTCACGTTCAATCGCACTCCACCTCTGTTCCCGTGGGAGTAACCTCCTACTAATAAAGGCTACAGGTTGGTCTAGGCCCTCCTCATTCATCTGTGAAAGCACAGCCCCAACACCATGCTCTGAAGCATCTGTCTGCACAATGAATTCCTTTGAGAAGTTGGGCGCCTGAAGCACGGGCGCCGTGCACATGGCAGATTTCAGGGCATCAAAAGCCTTTTGGCAGGCATCAGTCCAGTTCACTTTCCTGGGCTGCTTCCTGGAAGTCAGCTCAGTCAAGGGTGCAACAATGTTGCCATACCCCTTGACAAACCTCCTGTAATACCCGGTGAGTCCTAAGAAGGCCCTCACCTCTGTTTGGGTTTTGGGGGTTCCCAAGCCAGGATGGTATCTATCTTGGGCTGTAGGGGCGCCACCTGGCCGCTCCCTACCTGGTGTCCCAAGTACACCACAGAACCCTGCCCGATCTGGCACTTACTCGCCTTGATCGTGAGGCCTGCCCTCCGCAGCGCCTTCAACACTTCCCAGAGGTGGTGCAGATGTTCCTCCCAAGTGGCGCTGAACACTGCAATGTCATCCAGGTAGGCGGCACTGAAATCCTCCAGCCCAGCCAACACCTGGTTGACCAACCTCTGAAAGGTGGCAGGGGCATTCTTCATCCCAAAGGGCATCACCCGGAATTGGTAGTGCCCATCTGGTGTGGAGAATGCTGACCTCTCTTTGGCCCCATCAGTTAAGGCGATCTGCCAGTATCCAGACGTTAGATCAAACGTGCTGAGGTACTGGGCAGCCCCTAACCGATCAATGAGCTCATCAGCTCTGGGGATGGGGTGCGCGTCAGTCCTGGTGACTGAATTGAGTCCTCGGTAGTCCACACAGAACCGGAGTTCAGGTGTGGCACCAGGCGCGGCAGCCTTTGGGACCAAGACCACTGGGCTGGCCCAAGGACTGTTAGAGGACTCAATCACCCCTAAGGCAAACATCTTGGAGACCTCCTCCTTGATGCAAGCTCTCACCCTGTCAGTCACTCTGTAAGTTTTATGCTTCACAGGAGGACTGTCCCCAGTATCCACATCATGGATGCACCATTCAGTGATACTGGGAGTCAGGGAGAACAGATCAGAAAACTGTCCCAACAGTTGGCGGCAGTCATTCTGCTGTTCCGGGGTCAGGGTGGGAGAGAGGTTCACACCATCCACTGACCCATCTTGCTCTTTTGCATACAGGAGATCAGGAAGAGGTTCAGTCTCCTCTTCCATCCCAGCATCTGTTGCTAAGAGCATGCCCACTTCAGACCTCTCAAAGTGGGGCTTCAGGCGGTTCACATGCAGGACCCGCAAGGGGTTCCTGGGAGACTGCAAGTCCACCAAGTAGGTGACATCACTCTTGCGCTCCACCACCTCAAATGGTCCGGTCCACTTATCCTGGAGCGCACAGGGCTCCACTGGGGCCATGACCCAAACCTTTTGTCCAGGCTGAAACTCGATCAGAGTGGCGTTCTGATCATGCCAACGTTTCATCTCTTCCTGGCTGGCTTCCAGATTCGCCTCAGCGAGTTGTCTGAAACGCCGAGTCTGGTTCCTGAAGGCCAGCATGTAACTAAATACATCCTGGGGAGTTTTCCTGGGAGCTTTCTCCCAGCCTTCCTTGACCAGACTCAGAGGTCCTCTTACAGGATGGCCGTACAGCAGTTCAAAGGGACTGAACCCTAAGGACTTCTGGGGCACCTCTCTGTAAGCAAAGAGCAGGCATGGCAAGAGGACGTCCCACTTACGCCTCATGGGTTCTTCCAGACCCATAATCATGCCTTTAAGGGTCCGGTTGAATCTCTCAACCAGCCCATTACCTTGGGGGTGGTAAGGAGTGGTGAACTTATAGGTTACACCACACTCCTGCCACAGGGACTTCATATACTTGGAAATGAAGTTGGTACCACGGTCAGACACCACCTCCTTGGGGAACCCCACACGGGAGAAAATCCCCATCAGTGCACGTCCCACCACGGGGGCCGTCACTGTCCGAAGAGGGATGGCTTCCGGGTACCGGGTGGCATGGTCCACCAAGACCAGGATGAACCTGTTGCCCATGGCTGTCTTGGGATCCAGAGGCCCCACAATGTCAATACCCACCCTCTCAAAGGGGGTACTGACAACAGGGAAAGGTTGGAGAGGAGCCTTGTGCTTCCTCCCACTCTTACCACTTGCCTGGCAAGTCTGACAGGTCCTGCAATGAGTATCTGAACTCTTGCGCATTTGGGGCCAATGAAAGTGGGTGACAAGCCTTTGAAAGGTCTTGTCTTGCCCCAAATGTCCTGCTAAAGGCACATCATGAGCCAGACCCAGTAGGAAGGCTCTGAAGCGCTGGGGTACCACCAGCACACGGGCTGACCCCGGCTCAGCAACCTTAGGCTCACTATACAGGAGACCATTCTCCCAGTAGATCCAGTGTGATCCAGACTGATCACCTGCTGCCTGGCTTACAGCCTGTTGCCGCAAGCCCTCAAGAGAAGGGCACTTCTTCTGCTCCTCGCAGAATTCTTCCCTGGAGGGGCCTCCTTCCTGCTGCCAATGGGTCAGCTCAGGCAGGTCCCCCAGTTCAGCCACTTGTTCCCCTGTAGGTTCCAGGGCATCCCCCGCAAGGTCTGCCTCCTCCTGGACCGTGGGAACTTCGGGGGCCGGTTTCCCGCGCCCCTGCCTCCTCTCTTTAAGGCAGGCACCTGGGCCCTTCTTCCAGGCTCCAGGTCCTCTTGAATACCCTTACCGGCTGCCATTGACCGAGTGGTCACACACGCCCACTCTGGCAGACCCAACATCTCCAAATGAGACCTCCGCTCCACCTTCGCCCAAGGGGAGCTCTCCAAATCATTGCCTAGCAGACAGTCAACAGGCATGGCTGGCCTCACAGCTACTTGAAGGATACCTGAGACCCCCCCACTCAAAGGGAACCTGGGCCACCTTGCAGTGGCTCTCTGAGTTGTCCGCGGCAACTACCGGGTAGAATACGTTGGGGACCACCTGCTCTTCAGACACCAGCCGACAACTGACAGCTGTCACACTGGCCCCGGTGTCTCTCAGAGCCTCCACCCTATGGCCATTGATGATCACCCACTGCCTGTATTTTTTAGTGTTATCAGGCAGCTGGGTCCTAGGGACCATCTCACTGTCTCCTAAAGAGACCAGGGACATCTCTGCGGGACCCCACCCACCTTGGGCACCCAACTCCTCCCCCAGGGCTACACTAGCCATCTGCCGGGGTGGTGCACCAGTGGGTGCAGTGGTCACAGTATTGGGGCACTTGGGACTTCCTACAAAGTGACCCACCTGACCACAACTAAAACATGCTTTGGGCCCCTTCTGAACAGACTTATCTGTTGGGACCCATGGTCTTTTCTCAGTGGGAGGCTGGGAACCCTTACCTTGGTTCCCTTGGGGTTTACTTTGGGGCCCTTTTTGGAACTCCTTCTGTTTACCCTTGTCCCCCCACTCTTCTGCTGGGGACCCTGCCCACCTTTGGCGGAGTCTCCCACAAGACCCTTGTGGACCCGGGTACTGACCCAGCGGTCCGCCTCCTCAGCAAGCTTTCTAGGATTAGTCAGCTTACTGTCAACAAGGTGCTGGCGTAGCTCTGGAAAACAACTACTGGACAAGTGCTCCCATGCAATTAAATCATAGAACTCCTGCAAGTCATTTACTTTGCTACCCTTCACCCATCCATCCAATGCTCTGCAAAAATAAGACACATACTCCACCCAGGTACTAGGCTCCAGCTTTTTGCAGTTCCTAAACTTCTGTCTATAAAGCTCTGGAGTTAACCCATACCTTGCCACTAAAGCTTCCTTCAGGTGGGCATAGGACATCTGATCCACTGTGGGCAAGGCTAGCAAGGTTTCCCTTCCCTCACCTGCAAAGCGGCCCCACAACCCCGCTCCCCAATCCTTCTCAGGGACCCGGTGTGATGTCATGGCGATCTCATATGCTTTAAACCATTGCCCAATGTCCTCCCCTTCATGAAATCCTTAATAACCTCCTTGGGGATGTACACTCTACTTTCTACAGGCACTGGAGGTGTGCTGCCACCAGAGGGAGTGATTTCTAGGCTCCTAGCCTTTAGCTCTAGCTCCCTCACCACTCTCTCATGCTCTAAAAGCATCTTCTTTTCTTCCATGGCCAACCTCTTACTTTCTAACTCCAATTTCTTATGCTCAAGGCTATCATGGCTTCCCTGTTTCAGTTTGGCCATTTCCATTTCATGCATCCTGCTTTTGTCCCTGTCCTCCAGCTCCTCTGGAGACAGGCCCTTTGAGAAACACTGCTGCCCTCCCTGGAAGGCGCTCTCCTCCCAGTTAAGCCCAATGGCCCCTCAAGCTGCCCATCTAAATTCTCTGCCTCCTCCACAGGCTCCTCGGACTGCCCACTGGCATTCCGTGCTTCCAACCAGGCCCTTAGCGCCTTGTGAAACTCCTCCTTCCTGGTGAGGCCTCTCATAGAGATTTTAAATTTTTGCAAACAGCTTTGAGTTCTGTCACAGTGTAGGTATCAACCCTATCTTCTTCAAATTCAATATCTGCAGGTGCAATGGATCCTTTTTGCTCATGGTGAAAATTGGCAGTTCTCAACAAAAATAAAGGTTCCAAGGAAAAAAAGTCCTATCAAAAAGTATGTGGTCGCGTATTGGTCTGCACTCACTAGTAGTGTACACCAATCACTGTATATGAATCACAAATGCAAGTGCACATCCCACCGCTGCCACCAATGTTAGAACTGGGGGTCTCTAGTTGGCAATGGTTTGCACCTTTGTCCAAATAGGGACCCTTGCTTCTAGTCAGGATAAGGGGGAAACACTCCTAAAATAACCCCTGCTCACCCCCTGGTAGCTTGGCACGAGCAGACAGGCTTATCTCAGAGGCAGTGTGTAAAGCATTTGTGAACCACATACAGTAATACAGTGAAAACACTACAGATGGACACCACACAGGTTGTTTATGTAAAAATAAGTAATCTTTATATAGACTTATCACAAGACCCAATAGCAAAAATCCACAATACAGTACTCAAAAATAGACTTAAAATGATAGAGACAGTTCACGTTATCTTCAAAAATAGGATAGTCAATCAAAATAAAGCTTGTAGCAACAAATAACTCCACTTGGAGTTATCACGACGTCGTGACTGGTGGAAATCCCAAAGTACGGCGCCGACCGCGAGGTGCGCGGCGTCGGGCCCGGAGTCGAGCAGACCCACAAAGAACAGTACCTGGAATTCGATGAAAACAAAGACGGTGCACGGCGTCGGGGAGGTGATGCTTCGTTGGCGCCGGCGGCGTCGGTTCCTTACGACCCCAGGGGAGGTGATGTCTCGGTTCCTTACTGCAGCGCAGGGAGGTGAGGCGTCGGTTCCTTACTGTGTCGGGGAGGTGACGTCACGGATGGCGGCGAGGCGTCGGTTCCTTACGATGGTGCGGCGTCGATGGATTCGGGGGTCACCCACGTCGAGGATCGGCTCCGCGATGATGAAGCCCTGGCGTCGGTGAAGTCGGGGCTGCGGTGCGAGTCGGGACGGTGCGTCGTGAGCGTCACGAGCGGTGTCCTCGGCTCCGGTGCAGGCAGCGGCCTCGATGACGGCTTCGGAGTCGATGTCGCACGGCGTCGGCGGGCGTCGGGCCTACGGTGCAAGTCGGGGCGGTGCGTCGTGCTCTTCACGAGCGGTGCCCACGGCTTCGGTGCAGGTTACGGCGTCGCTCGCCGGCGTCGGTGTTGCAATTTCCCTCTGTTAGCAGCTAAAACAGCAGTTCCAGATGCAGGCAAACAGAAGGGGTGAAGTCTTTGTGTCCCTGTGACTTCAGGCAGGAGGCAAGCTCAGTTCAAGCCCTTGGAGATTCCCTTCTTCAAGATGACAAAGCACAGCAAAGTCTTTTCTCCTGTCCTTGGCAGAAAGCAACCACTGCAGGCCAACCCCAATCAGCAAAACAGCACAGGGGCAGTACTCCTCCTTCAGCTTCTCCGGTTCTTCTCCTTGGCAACAGGTTTCTTGATTTCCCAGAAGTGATCTAATTTCCTAGGGGTCTGGGTCCCCTTTTATACACCTTTTCCCTTTGTTCTCTGAAGGCAGAGAGGCCTCTGCCTAGTCCAAAACCAGTTCTGGTCAGTCCTGGAGCACTTTGTTTTTCTGACTCCTTCTTTCCTTTGAGAGTGAGGGGCAGAGCCATCAGACGCCCGGCAGGAGGTGGAGCCAGCATTGTGGAAGGCAGGCACAGCCCTATTCAGACCCAGGTGCAACTCCTCCCACCCATCCTCCTTCAGGCAGACCTATTCAGCCTAGTGCTGACTCACCCTGCCTCCTGGAATCCCCCAGCCCCTGTCACTCACAAACCCAGACATACAATACACAACCTGAGCAGAGGCAGCTGGATGGTTTAGGCAAGAAAATACCTACTTTCTAAAAGTGGTATTTTCAAACACAGAATGTTAAAACCAACTTCACTAAAAGATGTATTTTATCATTCTGAGTTCAGGCATACTAAATTCGTTTTTCTACCATGTTCCCTGGGTCAGTTCTGACTATAAAGTGTAATAGTCAGTCTGCCCATTCTGGCCTATGGGGAGCAGGTAGCCTTGCAATAGTGAAAAACGAAAATGGCTGTAATTCACTATCAGGACATGCCACACACACCAGGGCATGTCCTACCTTATACTTACAATGCACCCTGCCCTTGGGCCTACCTTAGGGGTGTCTGATATGAAGATAAGGGAAGGTTTAGGGACTGGCAAGTGGCTGCACTTGCCAAGTCGACATGGCAGTCACAGACTGCACACAGGCTCTGCAATGGCAGGCCTGAGACACATTTTACAAGCTGCTTCTGTGGGTGGCACAACCAGTGCTGCAAGCCCACCAGCAGCATTGGATTTACAAGCCCTGGGCACACTCAGTGCACTGTACTAGGGACTGACAAGTAAACCAATCATCCAATCATGGAGTCACTAATCCATAACACAATTTACAGTAGGGAGCACTTGCACTGTGGCACTGAACAGCAGTGGCACAGTGCCCAAAAGCATCTAAAACCAGCAAAACATAAGAGGCAACAGCAAAAAAATGGAAGGGAGACCCACGCCAATGGTGCCAAGTCTAACACATAGCATCATACCATTAGCAGTGCTACACTTTCCAATAACAGTAGCTACCCAGATTGGTGCATTACTAAAAATAGTGCAGCACCAATAACAGTCCTGCACCAACAATGTCACATCAACACTAGTGTCAGACCGTCAATTGTCTCCCCTCTTCAAAGATGCTCCACTTTCAAACATGTTGCATCATTATCTATGCCTCAGCAATGACAGTGCCACATCAAAAACAATATGCAGGTGGCCTTATGAAGCAGAAGCTGAGCTACAAAGTAACAGAGTGCTGTACAACAATGGAGGAGGGATAGACGCATCAAGAAAGGGGGGTGAGATGAACGATGCAGGGGTGTGGATTAAAGCAAGGGAGTGTAATGTCCTAACCTTACCTGTCCTCACATACCTTGTCTTCTGTCCCTTCCCCGCCTCCGTCCCACCTTTTGTATATGTGCGCGTGAGCCCGCCGCGCGGTGTGGAACGTTGCTGAAGGGAGCGGGCGGGAGCCGTTGGCTAACGGCATTCGTGTGTGGGCTTGCAATAAAGCAGGTTGCCTCTACCCACGTCTTCTCGCCTCATTACAAGTATTTTCTGGCAACGATTACGGGATCGAAACGTTTCCTGCCATATCTACAGGGCACTTCGTGGCAGTGTATTAAGGCTGGCTTCCGTACTTTGATCCTTCCTCTAATCGGCTCTTCGACGTTGCGAGGCAGGAGGAGTGTCAGTCGACTTCTCCCCATCACCAGCAGTTCCACGCCCTCGCGGGCTGTCCGTCCCCTGCCTCTTCCTCATTCGCATTGTCTCTCTCTTGCCTGCCCCCTGGGAGGAGTTGAACCGCCGGTGAGTGACAGACTCCATTAACATTATCCTTGTGGGTGATACTTGAAGCGGACACCGGAGAAAGCCAAAGCATCACAATTAATTCCTAATAGTGTATAAAGACATTGTGGCCCCATTTAGTGGAACTTTGTCGGCATGGCTGGTATAATGAATGCAATGGCTATGCCCAGCACTTTTTTGGAAGTCCCTGGGCCACCGGCTGAAAGTTGGACTCAATGGATTAAATGCTTTGAGAAACATTTGGAGGCTATTGATGGGACTGAGTACAATCCAGCCAGGGAACAAGCCATGATGTATAATTGTTTGGGGGCAGAGGAAAGAAGATTGTTTGATCACATAACCCCTGTAGAAAAAGAGGAGGAGAATCAAGAGTGGAATGTGTTCATTGAAGCCAAAATAAGAATGAAGAAATACTTTGATACTACTATGAGTGTTATAATGGAAAGATACAATTTCTACTACAGGTACCAGGCACCAGATGAGGCAATCGAATCTTACGTTGCAACACTAAGGATGTTGGCCACAACATGCACGTTCAAAGACATGGATGAAATGATACACGATCAAGTGGTGATGCGCACCACTTGTGTGAAGGCACAAGAGAAGTTATTGTGTCATAGGAACCCGAGCCTGGAGAAAGTAATTTCGACCATTAAGAGCATGGAAAGGTCAGCCAAGGGAGTGAAGTTGCTGCGCAAACCTGACAGCCAGCAAGTGAGTGTCAATCTAGTTCATAAAGAAGAAGAGTCAACAACTAATCGCCCTTGGAAGAACTACTCAAGAAAAAACCCCAGCACAAACAGTGGCAAATCCAGCTGTTATCGTTGTGGTTCCAGTGCACATGTGGCTTCCAGCAAAGAATGTCCTGCTTGGGGCAAGATCTTCACGGGATGCGGAAAAATGGGACACTTTCTTAAGGTTTGCAGAACTTCACATTAAAAAATATATATACACAGTGCATGAATCCAAATCAGAGGAAGACTCTGATGAGAGTGAACTGTTAAAAAACTTGGTGTTACTTGTGGCCATCATTGACAGAGAAGACGTGCAGAACCAGCCCAGATGCAGTGTCTGTGTATACGGAGAAAACGTTGAGATGTTGGTGAGCACTGGATCAAGAATTACGATCTTGTCAAAGGACACCTACAATGATTTAAAGTGCAAGACACCGTTGGAGGCCAGCAGAATAGTTCCAGGTGCCTATGGCGGACACAAAATAAAGTTGGAAGGTGTATTCAAAGTGGATTTTTCGTTCAAAGAAAATAAAACCTTCACAAGGATCTTCGTAGTAGATTATAATGTGAATATCCTCGGTTGGTTAGAACAACAAAAACTGAAGATGATGATCAACCCATGCCAACCCCCTATGTGTTCAGTATTCAAGAGGACAACTTGCTGTTCTCAAGGAATTCAAGGGGATGTTCAGCGAGCAATTTGGATGCTTGAAGGATTTCAAACACGAGATCATTCTTAAGGGTAATGCTTACCCTGATAAACAACGTGTGAGAAACATACCATTGTCTGCCCGCGCTGAAGTTGAAGCCATTCTGGAAGGTTGGTGCCAAGAAGGAATAATCGAGCCAATCAATGCGTCTGAATGGCTTCCGCCCTTGGTTATTGCGAAGAAGAAGAGTGGAACGATCCATTTATGTATAGACCTTCGTGAACTAAACCGTCATGTGGTAGCAGATTGTCAACCTCTTCCCCTAATAAACGAGATGGTGATGACGTTGGATCAGGCGAAAATCTTTACAACGCTAGACTTCAGTGCAGCGTACCACCAGATTCAGCTACATGAGGAGTCAAAAATTTTTACAGCATTCATCACCCTTGAAGGCGCATATCAATTTTGCAGATTACCTTTCGGGCTGTGTTCAACATCTGCTGTAATCCAGCGCATAATGAACCAACTGTTCTGTTGCATGGAAGATGGAAGAAGAACACTTAGCCATGCTAAGGAAAGTTCTGCAAAGGATTCAGGACTGTGGTCTTACCTTGCAAAAGGACAAATGCAAATTTCTCCAAGGAACTGTAGAGTACTTAGGACACCTCATTGATGAAAATGGAGTTCGGCCAAAACCGTCCTTGATATCTGCAATCTCCGTGTCACTTAACCCAAAAAATAGAGAACAACTGTTGTAGGGATTCTGCACATACACAGAGCTATGCACAGGATAATAGGACCTCGGAGTATAGTGGTGAACCAACCATGCACCTTAGTACCCACAATCCCAATCCGACTAGCTTTAGCGTCTCATGAGCAGCGATGCTACCAATGATTAGACAACCCAGAACACGGTCTCGTTCTCTCTCAGGACTCGCGGGAGCAAGAACACCCTTTCATAACTCACTCATACCTGTCCACAACGTGCGTAATAAGAGACACTGTATAGTATAAAATGTTTATTTCAACTACCGTGCTCTAAGATACAGTACACGTGCCAGTACTATCAGCATAATGCATAATGATAAAATAATAAGCATAGTTACAATTCCATAGAATACAAACGGGGAAAGCATTTCATAAAGCAGTGGATATAGGGCTAAATGACCAAACCACCCTCCCCGTGCTATTAACTAGTTTATTATAAAAATAGAAGACCTCTGGGCATTGTCAGGCGGACCCTCATACCTCAATATCTAGATGCAAGGTTTACATCATCAGACAATCACAGCTCTTCTCCCTGGAAAGGTTTTTCTCCAAGTGTCTCTAACAGTGAAATCACAATATTAAAAGCACCCGAATTTCTCCAGTGCAGCTGCATTCAGTGTTATGTCTAAGTGCGAGGGGCTGACCAGATCAGCAAGAACAAGGGACGTTGTTTTTCGACCTTGTACATGTTGTGCAGACGTAACCCACAGGGAACAGGAGAAAAGGTGAAAGGCAGAAATGCAGACAGTCCTAATATAGCCAGGCACAAGCAGAGGCTGGAAAAACAAAGTCACAAAGCAACGTGCGCAAAAAAGGCATCATGGCAGCCAGGCCTAAGCCAACTTAGCAAGGCAGACCATGAGGCCACAAACCACATGACACCCTCCCCTGGTCAGTCCATCGGTGAAGACAGAGTTCAAATAGATGGAGCAGAACGGCAGCGTCTGTGATGGAATATTCCCCAATGAAGGACAATGAATGGGAGAGGGAAAAAAAAGAAAAAAATGCAGAGAGAAAAAAAATCCAGGGAGGCAGGACGCTGAAAGCGGAGGCCCCCTAATCCAATAGAGTGTAAGTGCAGAAAACGCCACACCTTCCAAGAGGACATCGTTGGAATCGTCAGAAAAAAGAGATGCCATCCAGTCCAATAAATCAAAACTGCATTCATGTTCCTCGCAAGAGGGAGCAGCGAACAGCATTGCGGGACAACTTGCGTGATACTCAATATAACTTTGTTGTAGGAGAGTCTGAGCAGCCGCCCAGACATCCCATTGTGCCAAAATTCCAAGTGCAGCCGCACGCGCCATGTAGCCAGTACCGGAACAGTCCCGCTCATGGGCCTCTAAGGGACCCACCAACTGGACAAAATCTGGGTGAGACAGAGACGTATTGGAGAGGCAATAATCCAAGGACCATGAGAAAGGACATCGGATGCAAGACATCACAGGTTGCACGCAAGTGAAATACGCAAAGCGAAAAGAAAGTCTATAGGACACACTGAGTGTCGCCAACGGCAGGATGCCGAAGCCGGCGAGGATGCATTCACGGAGCATCCGGAGTCGACCTTGGTCGTGGAGGCCCCTAGGAAGTGCAGCCATTGCACAGCAAACAGACCAAAAGCAATATACCAGCCGCTAAGGCAAGGATCAACGGAAAGCCGCCAAAGACGCTGGAAAAAATGGAATGAATAAAAGCCGGTATTACACCAAAGATAGTTTGAAAGGAGGTAACAAGGCCAGAGCCCACAACTTTAAAAAAGTGCACCAGACCTTCGGTGCGTGATGCATTGAAAACACGGTGAATCAGTTCACCGAAATGCTGTGAGAGGTTTGTGTTCAAAAGGGCCTGTATTTCACTGTGGGTACTCGCCACCTGGAGAATGAATGTCTCCCGGGCGGATGTGAGCATAACCTCCTGGTTCAATAATAGCGCCTTTATTCTGCTCAATGTATTGAAATCCGCCTTCAAAGTCGGAATGAAAGGCCAAATGGAACTATCTATGATGTCGTGCGGGGGAAGAAAAAGCAAATTTTTGCAGCAGACAACCCTGTGGGAAACTGTTACAATATAGGGTATGCCGGCAAGCATGCCACAGCAGTCCTGATTATTCAGAAGGAGATAGCTACCATTTGCAAACACAGTGAAAGTAGGAGAAATAGCAGGAGCAGGAATGCCCTTCAAAACACAAGCAAGATTCTGAGCCGAAACATTACAAGCTCCGTGCAATTTAATATTTTTGCAAATAAGGGAATGGCCAACAGTAGAATCGCATTACTCCACTGTGAGAAAAACTTCCTTTCCGTCCCTAAGGCATTTATACATGAAAGGCAGGGACCAAAGTTCATGCAAGAAGGCCCTGCCCAAGGGCTGAAAACGGCCCACAGGATAATGTTTCATGCATGAACTGAATTCAAATAAAGAAAAAGGCAAGGCGATAACCCCGTGAACTAGCCACACTGCAGAATCCACTTCCGCCACAGAGAATGGTAAGGGCTCTATCTTTTCGATATGTAATAGAGTGTATGTTGCATCTTTCATGGACATGAACTGCTGCTTCTCAGTTAAATTAAAAGGCAAGAATAAGGCAGAGGTGTTCAAAAAGTGCCAAGGAACTTTACCCATTTTAAGTGTCTGCAAAGTCCATGCAAACTGCATTACTGAACGCAATTGATTTTGACCATGATATAACACAGAAACATCATCTTGTACAATATCAACAACAGAGGAAACAATATTCTCTAATGTGTAAATGCGGTAAGACAGGGTATTAATACTATTGTCAACAACAGCAAGCACCTTTTCTAAATTTGCTTGATCTATTTCCCGTAGACGGGAAGCAGCTTCAATTTGCGAAAGCTTCCAGAGTTCATTGTAAGTCTCATAAATGAACCTCTTAGGTCGAGGGCCACGAGGCCCCAGAACAAAATCGGACAGATCAATGTTGCCTGATAGCAGGGATAAATGCTGTTTTACAGAATCTAATGAAGAGTGCTGCAACCACTGTTTACATAATTTACCAACAGAATATGTTGTAACAGTACGAGAGTCAGAAAACCTCGTGTCTGGCCTATCCAGGAGCTGAGTCATGAAAACGCAGTTGGCAGGCATTTGCTGCTGTTGGCCAAGCCAACCAGGGTGACTGAACAAACGTGGAGATATTAAACGAATTGTTCTGAAACAAAGCTTGCACAGATGTAAGGGAAATATTGAAATGCAAGCTTTCGTTGGGAGTGGAAGACAATACAGGAATGGAAGGTGCATTTAATTGTTTGGAAGTAGCCAAACCCCAACACGTTGTTTGATAGATTGTATGATTTAAAAATAAAATTTGGTCCGGTATGAGGCAAGCACGGTGCAAGGCTTCCGTGCCTTGTACCTGCCATGATTTGGAGCCCCAGATAGATTTTAAGTCAATGGTGTCCTGCCAGTGTTCATAACCACCCACCGCTAATGCGTTCAAAAAGGAACCTGAATATAGCAATTTAGTGTGGGTCAACATGATTTTCTGAGTGGAAGAAGTGTTTAATTTAAAATAATAGGACCCAGGGTTTGATCTATTAAAGTCTGTAAAAAAAGTAAACTTATTTCTAAGAGTTTGGGAGCTACCTGGCAAAGGGGTCAGACAATGCTCCCATTGGGTGTAATTAAAAGGACCCCGAAGGGTACTTGGTTTATGGAGAAAGTGGTTGCCCCAATGCTGGTAACAATATAAATCGGCATAACTTGCAGAATTCATGTACAAATCTTCAGCATTAAAAGCAGCATTGGGGCAACCACTTTCTTGTGGCTTGTGTGAATTTCACTCAAAGTTCATACAACATTATGCAACCAAGGTTGAGCCACTACGAAAACTGATAAAAAAGGATGCAGAATACATTTGGGACGACAACTGCGAGCAAAGCATAAAGATCATAAAAAAAGAACTCGAACAAGCACCATCGCTGCAATCATTCAGCGAAAAGTTGCAAAGTATTGTGACTACAGATGCCAGCCAAATCGGGCTGGGGGCAGTGCTCACCAAAAAACAGAAAAAGGTGAAAAAGTCATCGTGTTTGCATCACGCAAGCTAAGAGGCCCAGAGACAAAATACTCTGAAATTGAGCGCAAACTATTGGCTTGTGTTTGGGCAGTTACAAAGTTTAAAAGTTTTCTGTGGGGCAAAGAATTCTCCATCCACACTGACCACAAGCCATTAGTCAGCATAGTAGAGGGAAAAGGTTCTAGTCGACCCTCTCCAAGAATAGCAAAGTTAGCGTGTAAGTTGCAGGAGTATCAGATTAAGATGTAGTACATTCCTGGCAGAGTTAATGTGTCAGCTGATTACTTGTCACGTGCCCCTTGTGAGAGTGAATCACATTGTGATGAGGATGAGGAAGATGACTTGCTTGTTGCGTGCTTGCTTGACTATGAAGAATCAAATGGTACTATTACCAAAGCAGAATGGTTAGAGGCCATGAAGAGTGACAATGTGTTTGCTGAAATTAAGAAGTACGTGATCAAAGGATGGCCTCGAGAAAGAGTCTTAGACGAGGCACTTAGACCGTACTGGAAAATACAAGAAGACATCAGTGTTGTCGAAGATATCATTCTCCGTGGTGGGACCTTGGTGGCACCTATGTCCCTGAGGAAAAGGTTGATAACACTAGCTCACGAAGGCCATGTGGGGATGACAGGTACCAAACAAAGGTTAAGGGAGAGATACTGGTGGCCCTCAATGGATCGTGATGTTGATGTGTTTGTCACCCATTGTTCAGTTTGCACCAAGACAGACAAGACAATGACAACCCACCATTGCCCTATGACGTCCGTGGAACGACCCGAGGGACCTTGGAAAAAGTCGGCATCGACTTCATTGGACCGATGTATGCTTTAAACTTAGAAATGCGCTATGCCATAGTTATAATTGACCATTTCAGCAAATGGATGGAAGTCAAATTTGTGTCACAACCTACCACACGTGAAGTAGTGAACTTCTTGAAGGAGTTGTTTTGCAGAGAGGGTTTCCCGCATCAGTTAGTCACCGACAACGGGGTGCAATTTGTATCCTCTGAGTTGGTTTCATTCATGAAAAATAATGGCATAGAGCATGTGAGATCCTCTTTGTACCACCCACAAGGCAATGGCCAGGTCGAGCAGGCCAATTGCCTAGTAAAAGAGACCATCCAAATGGCTTTAAAATCTCACATCCCTATTGAGGCAGCTCTCCGTACCAGGTTATGGTCATACCGCACCACTCCACACAATACCACTGGTAGGACCCCTTTTGAGTTAATCAGAGGCAGAGCAGCAATCACACAATTGCAGCCATATTGGTCCTTGGCTTGGAAAAAATGGGAGAATGAGAATTACAGAGAAAAAGAGATCAAGATGAGAAGTCTGGTGGACAAACGCCAGAAACGCATGCGTATCAATTACAATGCCAGGAATGTGGTGAAGGAGATGTCTGTGAAGGCAGGCGATGTGGTGAGAGTGAAGTATCCTAAAAAAAACTAAAAACATGAGCAAGTACAGTGAGCCTAGGCGTGTGGTCAAGACCAAGGGTACTGCTGTCCTACTCGACAATGGTCAGTGGTGGAATGGATCGAATGTTGTTAGTAGCAGGACCCCAGAACCAGTGAGCAGGCATCATGGGCTACAAAACGAAGCTTCAGCATCTTCAGTAAATGCTGATAACTGTCAACTGTGTGGTGCAAGCACTGCCCCAGTCACTGCTGGGGATCACGCCGACATATCTCCGCCTAGGCTTGTAACCAGTCAAGATGGCACTGTTCGGAACAAGAGAACGGTTGTTCCTCCTGTCAGATTTAAAGACTATGTAAAGTGCTAATTGTTTTTCTTCAGGGTAGAAGAACTATGCCCCTGTCATTTTCATAGACCCTGTAGCTTATTAGCTTGTCTTCAAAAACGCAAGAAGATGTAATGTCCTACCTTACCTGTCCTCATATACCTTGTCTTCCGTCACTTCCCCGCCTCCGTCCCACCTCTTGTGTATGTGCGCGTGAGCCCGCCGCACAGTGTGGAACGTTGCTGAAGGGAGCAGGCGGGAGCCATTGGCTAATGGCATTCGTGTGTGGGCTTGCAATAAAGCATGTTGCCTCTACCCACGTCTCCTCACCTCATTACAGGAGGCAGGAGGATGGGGCATACAGCGGTCTGCAGACTGCAACAGGGGGTTTGGGGTAGGGTGTGGAGATGAAAGGCTGGAGCATGTGAGGAGTGATGATGGCTCAAGAGAGGGTTTTGGCACCTTTTGAATACATCCATCATCCATTGGTATGAAATCTTGCTTGATGAGGACTAACAACTTTGCCTCACCAATAACACTTCCAAACAAACAACGTTGCCGTACCTAAACATGCACCCTGCTGCAGCTTCAATAGTGAAATGACAGTAAGTTTTATACCAAACAAAGATCCACCTTTTTGGAACAATGAGTCAAATTGCAAAAATAAGGGCATCTACTTTTAATCTCATCGTCTATAAAACACCTCTAACTCCAAACCATACAGTTAAACAGTTTGGCTTTATTTTTGATGAGAACCTGTCTTTGGATCTTCAGGCCACATATGCTGTAAAATATGATTTTCACCTCTTCTACTTGTTACAGAAGTTTCACTCTACAGTCCCCTCCTCACCTTAGTACTCAATTTCTGCCTTGACTATGGAAATAGTCTATATGTGTGAATGAAAAAGAAAGAATTTCACAGGCCAGTTGCACAGAAAATGGGTGTTCAGTTGATCTGAAACATGCTGCTCATGTCATAAAAGCTGAGCTCGACTTCAGGCTCGCCCTCCACTGGCGCCAGTTTGAGACTCACGTGACCATCAAACACTAAGGCCTAGTAAATATAGGCCTTCTGTTGGACTTGGCCCTCTCTTGGACTTGGCCCTCTCTGCAGGGTCACCACAAACTTTCTGTCTTCACTCCCTTCATTTGCTGAACCTGTTTTTGTTGGCTTTTAGGGCTCTGTGCACTTTATCACTGCCAACCAGTGCTAAAGTGCTTGTGCGCTGCTCTCTGAGAAGGAAGACTGGACCTGCTCCTACATTCCAGGCTACCTGAGTGACTCCAAGTGTCAGTCACGTCTGAGCTACAAGGACACAACAATTTTCAGAGGCCTCCCTGTAACTCCCCAGATGACCTGCTGCAACAGGACCTGCGTGGGCCTGCAAATGGACCTGCTGGAGCCCTGCTGGCCTCTGCTAGAGTGAGTCCCTGATCTCTAAGCGGTGTCTCTCCAGGTCCTGGACCCTTGGCTGGTATCAGAGTGGACTCCACTTCAAGAAAAAGAGCAAGACATCATCCGCATAGAGCGCCACTCAATCAGAGGCTTTCCCCTCCCCACTCAAACCCATGTATCTGCACATTTAACCTTAGCCACGCCGACAAAGGCTTAATTTCAATCGCAAATAGGAGTGGGCAGTGCTTTAAATGGGCCGGTACTTACCGGTACTGAGTACCGGCACTTTTTATTTTTAACCTCCTGAGTACCGGCACTTTTTCATTGCCACCGAGCGTACCAGTACTCATGACTGGTAGGCTCAATGGTACTTGTGCTGCTGAGCATGAGGCTGTCTGAGCGCCACTCTCAGCCAAAGTGCCACCGTAGCCCTGTGCCGAGCCGCTGCTGAATCATTCAGCGGGGGCTCATTACATTTTGTTAGTGTGGCAGGGGAGCAAGCTAAGTATCACGCTGTGAGTGACAGGGTCCGATCAGACCCTGTCTCTCACAGCGTGATACTGAGTGAGCTGTGGGAGATAGGAATTGCAAACAAAGTAATTCTGTTGTGAGCCTTTTGCAGGCGCGCAACGTCCTGTGTGTCTGCCTGGGCTGAGACAGCTTCCCGGGCACACACACAGCTGCAACCGAGTACTTCACAGGTCTTTAAAAGACCATTTGATTGTTAATGAGGCTTTGTTGTTTTTACACCCTTCTAGAGGCCCTGCAGCTCCCGTCTGACTGTTGCTGGAGGAAGTAGCCACCCCCTCCCCGAAATTTTTGTTCGCCCCCCTGCCGAGACTTGGTTCCTCGCTCAAAAGCCGGCATGTCTAGCCCCATCCTCTCTCTCGCAACAAAGCGAGAAAGAAAGTGATTTGCGAAGGGATGTTTCCCCTTCCTGCAGAATCAGTTGTAGGAGGGCAAAGTTAAGAAGCTTCACAGCAGGACTGCATATATGTGTGCGGGAATGTCTGCTGAGTTGAACGTCTAAGGCGTGTCTTTATGGTGTGGTAGATTTGAGCGTTCATGGCTTGTGTGAGTGTTGGTGTCTGCACGTGTGTACGTTTGAACTGTGTTGCATTTGCTATTTACGCATGCAAGTGTGTGGACTCGTTTTCAATTCTGCTTTCCCCGGCTATGAAGAATATGTGACCACCGGTGCATCACAGTGCCGTTTTGTATGACGCAGGTATTTTATGCAGCACCTCGCTTCGCAGCTATGCACAAACCTCCTGAAGTTTCCGACCTTTAGCTGCCAATGCCAACCACTTAATGAGAATTAGTGGCGAGGGGGCGCGGTTTACTCTGCAGCCTTTAGCTGCAACCGCGAGAAGATTCGCGCCACCGCATGCCCTAATTGAGCCATTTGGGAGACACCGGTGAGATATTCTTTCTTATAAAGCGGCTACGACTACTTCCCATTAAAGGAGCCACCGGAGGAGCCCCCCAACCTGAAATTTGGCTCTAGTTGCGACTCTGGCCTTTTGTGCCAGTGAATGCCTGCTTTTGTGTGTTAGTGCGGAAGCGACAGAGAGAGCATCAGGACATTATGTGAAGGTATTTTAAAAATAAATGTGAGGAATGTTTTGTGTGTGCATGTCTGCTTGTTCTTGTGCCTGTGTGTTAGCGTGTGCTCATGGGCAAGAGAATGTTTTGAATGCTGTACCTAATAAAACAAATAAGAACTGAAGCTGCACATATAAAAAAAACGCAGAAACTAAAGTATGACACATTGTTTGGCCTTCATTTAATTTTTTGTAATGAGTTAACCACTTTATGTTCATACATTTATCCTGTGTTTTGGTGTGTGCTGAAACTGCTGTAACTAACATGTCCCTTTAAATGCAATGGGCGGCTTACACAGTTGAAAGGGGCATAGTAGGAGACAGGTTATTAATTGTCTACATATGCCATGCCCACATGTGCAGAGGTAATTTGCACATGCAGGCAATTTGAGACTATTGATAAGTGTAATTCAAGGGCAAAATGATTACTTGACAGATGGCAGTAGTGTCTTTATATAATCAGGCCCCGCCCTCAGCTCCACCCCTTGCCCCGCCCCCTAGTTCAATTTGATGAGTACCTGCACTTATTTTTCCCCATTTAAAGCACTGGGAGTGGGGGCCATCGGCATTCCTTCCCCGTGCCCTGCAATATTGGAAATGGTT
Source organism: Calotriton arnoldi (assembly GCA_963921515.1). Lineage (NCBI taxonomy): Eukaryota > Metazoa > Chordata > Amphibia > Caudata > Salamandridae > Calotriton > Calotriton arnoldi. The sequence continues at coordinate 335,381 of CAWUFW010012292.1, forward strand.
CAGGGGAGTCATTTCCCACCCTCACCGTCGCAGTGATGTCAGTGTAGAACGATTTGGCATATGCTTTGTATTTAGGTCCAAAATTAAGGCGGCGTAGAACAGTGAATAGATATGGTCAGCCTACCGAATCGAAGGCCTGTTCAATTCACATCTGACTCTTTATCATCACCTCTCCCTTTCTCGGATTTGTTTCACTATTACATACCTGTCTCTTCATTACCTCTTTCGCCATTCTCCCCACTCTTGTTCAGTTATCTCTCTCAAATGGTTGTCTCTTTACTACCTCTTTTTCACCTCTTCCCTTTGCCTGCCTCTTTATATCATGTCTGTCTCTTTATCAAGTTGCTATCTCTCCCCACCCCTTCTGCTCTATTTCTAACCTGTCTCTGTATCACCATGCTCTCTCCTAGCTTCCCTCTCTCGATACCTCTCTCTCACCTCTTTCTTATCTGTCTCTTGATTTACCTTACATTCTCACCCACTGTCTCTTTGTCACCTGTCTCTTTATCATGTCTGTCAATATTAGAGCTGGCGAGGTGGAGCCCACATGGCATGTTGCTAACGCCCACTAACAATGATACCCCTCTCTGCTCACATCACATGCCAGTTAGTTCCTCTGCTGAAGGTCGGAGGCTGGAGGTTGCTGCATGTCCAGTGCTCCGCAGCCTGGCGGTTTTTCCCAGGAAGCGAGAACACTGCGGATTCCACCTGTTTATGGTTGACAAAGTAGGAAAGTCGGCAAAGCGGTATTTCACCAGCAGTAGAACAGCTACGAAGGGATTAGCAGTTCGAACACATTTGGCAGCCATGACGTTCCTCACTTCTAGTTGGCTATTGCACGTTAAGGTAAGATACCGCCGGAAGCAAAAGGGAGTGTGCAGCCGGCAAAAGCACCTGAGGTAGGTGAGCTCTAGACACGATCAGTCGGGGGAGGGGTCAGCCTATGGGTCTGAAAGGGCTGTTCATATGTGGCAATATTATGCGGCAGCAGTGTCAGAAGCTGACAGGACATGTGCCGACGATCCCCCCCCCACCCCCCCTCCTCAGCAGTTAGGACACAAAAAAAAGTATCACAAAGTCGTGTGGTAAGTTGGCGAGAAAGAAGGATGAATGGCTGCACAATTGATTACAACGTCGCAACAGATAAATGACATGCAGGCTACTGAGTTGACGCAGCTCCAGAGTTTGATTGAAGGGGAAGTCGCTATTTACAACATCGCAGCCTTGTTCTCTGCTTCCAGTAGCCTCAATAGCGACCCCTTTGGTCCAGACCAGTAAACCAAAAAAGAGTGTCCCCTATTCCAAAGTTACCCTTTAAAGAAATGCAGGGAGAAAATAATGAGACGCAAATCTCAAATGGCCAAGCAGGACTGGGGCAGGAGCAGGCAGATAGTGCAATTGGGCCATCATTAATAGAGGAGGAGGAAAATCAGGAGACTGAGATTATCGGTCTATTGTCGATGCGCCAAGGGTCAAGACACAAACATTGGCCGAGACCCAGCTACATAAAAATCAACAAGGAGAGTCGTCAGAGGCAGGGACCTCCATACAGGTGTCTTCTAATCTACATGCTAATATGGATGTCGCTGTGGAGATTCAGTTAACTGAGTAAATACCGGAGTCATTAAAGCAACTGCTGGAAATGATATTAACAGAGATTCATGGTTTAAAGGTACATCAAACTTTGGATACTGAAATACTACATCAAAGATTGCCTAAGATAGAGGAGAGTCTCATACAGCTACCTAAGCGGCTCCCGAAGGCTGAACAGAGAATATCTAACCTAGGGGATAAGATTTAGGGGCATATTAGCAAGGAGTTGCGATATTTATCGCTAACCGCGCCTAGCGCGTATTTTTTTAATGCCGCCTATCGCTGGAAATTATCGCTGAGATAACACCCTATTAGCAAGGTTTATCTCCAGTGCGATAATATTTCCAGCGAAATGCGAGAATATCGCTGGAAATCCAGCGATATTCTCGCATTAACGCTATGGTGGATTTAGCCTTACAATCCACCTCCTATACTTCAAACAGGTAAGTCATGTTCATTAGCAGGTGTTAAATTCTAGCGATAAACGCGCATAGCGCGATTTATTTTATCGCTTCGCCTGCTTTGTTAATAGGGGGAAGTTGTGTTAGCGACTGTTTTCAGTCGCTTTTGGTTGGGAACGCCTACCTTGCATGTCATTAGCGATAATTATCGCTGGCATGCAAGGCGATGGGTAAACCGGCCGCTATCGCCTGAAAGCTGTCGCTAACGCCTGTTAGCGACAGCTTGCTGATAGGGCGATAAAAATATCGCCGCTTTAGCGGCAAAAAGTGCTGCTAAAGCGGCGATAAAGCCCTTGATAATATGCCCCTTAATTGTAACGTAAGGACATTCTCCCTGAGCAAAAGAAGATTCGTCAGTTGGAAACTAAGGTGGAGGAAATGGAAAACCACTCAAGGCTCTCAAACCTTAGATTTATTGGTATTCCTGAGGGCAGAGAGATATTCAGAGCATCCCGCAATTGATGAACTAGCTCATCAAAAGATTTATTGTACCATCTGCACCATCCGACTTGACTATTATGAGAGCACATAGAGTTCCAGCTCAGCAACTAGCGGAAGCAAAATATCCTCGAACAGTTCTAGTGAACTTCTCAGATTTCCGTATGAAAGAACAGATCTTGACTATGGCAATTCAGCAAAAATCTTTTGCTATTTCTAATAATGCTCATATGAAAGTATTTTCTGATGAATCTGTCTCTACGACACATTGCTGTAAGGCTTTTCAAGGGTTGATTCAGTAATTTAGACTACTTGGAGGCCAAGCAACGGTGGTCCAACAGGCTTAATTACAAGTTCTCATAAATGGGCAATTTTATTTGTTTACACCAATAGAAGATGCAAATCCTTTCTTGTCACGGTTGGCTAAAACATAGGTTAATAATGGAAGGGGAAAAATGTTTCTTTTGACAAGTTCTGAAAGATGGTGAAGGGAAGGAAAGGGAAGTTCTGTAGCTAGGAATCCTTCTTTTTCTTTTCTTATTGGTCATTACAGGGGGATCATGAGTGGGTCACGTGGTGCTACAACATGGCCAATGGTGGAGGGAGGATGCGAGGCGGGAAAGTGTGGTGTCTCCAGTCTCGAGGGTTGAGCTTGGGTTGGGGGGGTGATGAGGGAGTCCACTGGGAGGGGCTGTGGGTGCAGTTAAACAGGGGCAGGATGAGAGAAGGGAGTGTAGTGGTAACAAAGAAAAAGGAGAAAAAAAGAAGGTCTGAATTAGGGCAAATTAAACAATTGAGAAATGGTCTGAAATTGAGGTTTGATGGCTGGGAAAAGGACAGGGATAACTTGTTTGGGCTCAATACTGACAATCCAGGTGATAATTCGTAAGTCTAGAGGCTAATAATGACACAGAATATAAAGCTATTTATGTGCAACGTGAATGGCCTGCTAATTAAGCAGAAAAGTGGAGTTCTTCTGAAATGGTTAGCCTAATTTTTTCCAGAGGTAATTTTTTTGCAGGAGACCCATTTCAAGTCTAACACCCCCAAACTGTCTATTCTGACAAAGAACACACAGGCATATTTTGCCTCAGCGGATATGGCAATGCGAGGGGTGGGGATATTATTTTCGAATACAGTAGATTGGGAGGTTAAGGAAGTTATTTGAGGCAGAAAGGGCAGAGGGATATGGATCAAGGTCAAGGCTTGCAGAGTCCTTGTTAAATCTCTTCAATTTTTATGAACCCATTTTCGATTCAGTAAGTAAGCAAGTTTATTGTGCAGTTAATTAAAACCATTACAAACGTACATCTCATATCATATTTTCAGAGCGACAGTTTAAATCAAAGTGTGGGCCGCCATTAAAAAAACACATTAAAATAGGCCCCCTAGAACCTTTGTGGATAAAAATGCAGACATAGACGTAGGATTAGCAGCAGAGCAGGACAAATTGACCTCTTTAGTCGAATACTTAGCAGCAGAGTGGTTGGAGCAGCAAGAAACAGGTGCATAGGAGTGCAGGGGAAAGTGCAGAGTGCAAGAATGACTTAATAACCGAGTGCAGGGCGGCCAGGGTTGACCCACTGAGGGTCCTTAAGCTATCTTCTTCATTTCAGTGCAGAGTTGATTAAAACCTATGTACTAGAGTAAAACAAATACATTCATATAAAACCATTAAAAGGGTAGAAAAGACTGATTGTGCAAAATGGAAGTGGCTTCTAAGAAACAATAGGGTCCAGACAACTAATTTGAAATTTCATTGCTAGTGTTCCACAGCTTAAAGTCCTTGGACCGGTTGCTGCGGTGGAGGCAAACTTAAGAGCTGTCCCCACGACCGTTCAGAGTTGGTTGTTCCATTTAAAGTGCGTGATGTGCAAAGATTTACCAGTACTACAGTTCTCGATAGAACAGTCTTAGTCTTGCGTGAAGAGGATCAGGGTACTGAGTTCAGCACTACTGCAGGTACAATGCCGCCTCCTAGGCAATCAATTTGTTTTTTGATGCTAGATTCTGTGGCGATTAGGAATTTTACCAGGCGACAGCTTAGTTGGACGTCGTCGCCGGAGAGGCTTGCTAGTACCGCTTGCCTACAGGACCGTATATGTTTCTTGTTGAAAAGTGGTCTAAGGAGGGTCTGGCGCTCCCGTGTTAATTCCCTGCATATATTGATGAGATGCACTATGTCCTCCTCTCCTTCCCCACAAAGTCGACAGGCTGCTGGCTTCGGAGGGCGTAGCCACGGCGGCATGTGGTGTGCAGAAGGCAGTAATCCTAGGCGGAATCTCAGGAACTTCTCTTTGGTGGTTTTAGAGAAGCTAGTGTGGAGGTATGCTTGAGGTGAAGCTTTGCTATAGGACTGTATGGTGAGCCGGCTGTGTGCGCGTTCTGTCAGGGAGGCTTTGTCTTGGATGAGGGATTCTTTTTTAACTATGTTGTTTACTGATTTTTGAAAATTGCGTGAGTCCCTGATTGCTCCCAAAGGTGCCGTAACCCCAGTTGATCAAGTGCGGCATCCAAGTAGCGTCTGGTGGGGCTCGCCTCTTTGCCTTGCAGTTCTTTCCACCGGTAGGCATTTAGCAATTCTGGCTCTCCTCTTCTGATTTTGTACCAGCTTTTGATAAATGCTCCTTTGCATGCCAGCTCTTCTCTTTGTAATCCAAATTCTAACCTCATTTGTGCGGGGGATGTATATCCTGGTAAGCCGTAGATCATTCGCAATGATATTGCTATGATGCCATCCAGTGTTTCAGCGTCCCTCCCTCTCATGGCTTCGCTTCCATAGGTGATAGATGGTATTAGTTTTGCCCATTTTCGATGAGACCGAGGCATTTGAGCAAATTTATGACCTCGTAATACATTCGGAAGGATCGCTAATAATGGGGGAGTTTTAATTATATACAAGACCTAGCGTTAGATACCTCTAATAAAACTAAGAGACAATTAAAAACTAAAACAACCAAATTGTTAAAGTAATGAAGGAGGATTTCACCTTAAAATAGATCCCTGGCGTGTTGACCACCTTGGCTTTTCTCAGTATACTTGTTATTCCTCCACATTTAGGACTTCCTCTGGGCTAGATTTTTTTCTTTTGACAAAGTTATTGAAAAGAGGGAGGACTGAGTTACTGGCCAATTCTTTTATAGACCATTCCATAGTTTCTCTAGAAACACCTCAGAAAAAGAGGCAGAGATGGCAGTTCGATTAATCCCTGCAGGAAGAACAAATCTGGCTAGGTGAAATGAGGCACTTTAGGACGGAATTTTTAAAGATAAACTACAATACTGTCCCAATATTTATGGTTTGGGAAGCGTTTAAGGCTGCTTCTCGGGCACAGGTATTATCATACAAAGCTAAAATATCCACGAGTCGTGCACCAAAAAGTTAGATTTTACCGACTTCGGTTGAGAGGGCCAGGCAGGCACTCAATATGAGGTTGATTGGGGACCAACGCTCTTCAATGGCACATCAACAGGTGCAAGAACAGTTGACCAGGGCATGCAGCAATTAACAGGAGTTTTTTGATGCTGGAGGATATTGCAGGGAGCAAAGCTTACCAACAAACACATCTATGAAGAGAGTCAATTCATAGGCAAATACCTGGCATGGTCCACTAAAATCCAGAAGAGTATGCAGGCTGTTACCCAAGTGAGAAACCCGAATACTGGAATAATAGAGGATGATAATGAGAGGATAGCGGAGGTGTTTCTTAGCCACTATAGAAAAATCAATGCAGAAGCTCAGGTAATAGATGAGCAAGAGCTAGCACATTATTTTGGGTCCTTTCCGCTACAACAAGTTTCTAGTATTCATAGGAGTGCACTCATTAAAAAAATAGAACCCCCTGGAAGTGGGCAATGCCCTTAAAGAAATTGGCTAGCGCAAAAGCCAGCAGAAGTGATGGTATTCCAACGGAAGTGTATAAGGCTTTCCAAGATGGGCTTCTCCCTTTTTTATCAACTTTTTTTAACCAAATTAAGGGTGGGATACCCATTTCCAAGAATTTTTAAGGAATCAGTTGTAATAAGTTTTCGCAAAAAAGACAAAGATCCAATGGATCCCAATTCTTATCGCCCTATAAGTTTGTTAAATATGGATTATTAATTATTTATGAAAATTTGGGCAACCAGGATTGCACCATGCGCCCAACAGATGATTCATCTGGACCAAACTGGGTTTCTGCCAAAAAGATCAATGGCTGCTAATACTTATTTTTTAACTCAAGCTATCGACTACTTGTCAGTCAACAAGGACAAGGCCACAATAGTATTGATAGTGGGCTAAAGGCTTTTGACCCGGTTGACTGGCAAGTATTGTTCTGGAGAAATTTGGATTCCCATCCCAGTTTTTAGATATGCTGAAGGAACTTTATAATGGGGCAGAAGCAAAAATTATCATAAATTATGTGGAGGCTGGAGTAGTTAAGATCAAGCGGGGCACTCGGCAGGGATACCCTTTGTCCCTGCTTCTGTTTTCCCTATTTATTGAACACCTAGCAGTCAAAATATGCACCAACACATTGATTGTACCACCTATAAATAGGATGGCAGAAATGTAATTATTTGCAGATGATATAATTCTGTATTTAAAGGCAGAAGGTTCAAATATACAGAATGCGATAGATGAAATTCGATGCTTCACACCTGTAGGAGGGTATACAGTCACTCGAGCCAAAACAGAAATTCTTATATTTAACTTGACAATTTCTCAGCTTCCGGCTTGTTTACAGTCTGTTCCACAGCGTCCTATTAGATATCTAAGGATTTTTGTAACAAATGATTTCTTGCAATTGTTTCAGTTAAACTACATGGATACGCTCTTAAAGGCGAAAATATTATTAGAGAGTTGTACGCTTTTGTCTCTATCTTTAGTGGGGTGTGTCTTGTTGATTAAAATGTCTATTCTTCCCTTGTTTTTACTTCTTTTTCTTAACCTCCCTCTCAAGGTACCTAATGTTTTTTTTGAGGAATTAGATACCATTAGTCAGAAGTAAATTTGAGCTAATAAACAGCCTAGGGTGAAAATGTCTACGCTCCAACTTGATGCAATGCAGGAAGGATTAGCACTACCACACTTTGACATCTTACCAGGCCACTTTGGTTGGCCTTATGATACAACTACCAGCGGCATCACCAATCTATAATAATTTTTTATTAAATCGTATGCAGTAAGATCACCTCTTTTTTGTGTCCAGTAAACAAGATGGCTTTAGCAGTATTCAGTTATTTTTTACAATCACGGACTATCCCAGCATGCCATGCTTTGACTCCAATACAGGACTGCAAGATTTGGTGCCTACCATTATCTGAAGCAGTCTCACAGTCTTGGAAAGCCCTCGGATTTGAACAGCTGTGTGATTTTTATAATCATACAAGTTTGATCACATGGGAATCGATACTGCAACAATTCGGCAGCCAAAATTAATCTCTTTGTTTATTTATTTTTATTTGAATCAGGTGACAAGATTTCTTATAAATAACTATGTGTTGATGAGTTAATCTACTTGGCTGATAGTCTGGCGGATCAATGAAAATAAGGTAGTAGGAGTAGGGAATCGGTATCACTTGCTACGCCAGAGTGTTAGCAAGAAGCTATTAGTCTGGCTGCTTCAAAAGGTTTTCCAAGAAACAGAGTGTAGATCAATATCAATAAATGGCAGCTGCTTATTAAGATAGGATATAGAGCATTAAAGGCTGTGAATTTTAAAAGGATGGTCTTTTTATCAAGATGGACGACATATTATATGCCAGATAGATTGTATAGGATGTTTCCATCCCTTCCCGATCAATGTTTGAGGTGTAAGGTGAATGAGACTGGTGGGTGGGTTCATATCTTTTTTGGTTGTCCCAGTCTACAGCAATTCTGGAACGAGGTTTTTGAGGTAATTAGCTGATGTATGCTTAGTACATTTTCCCCGTCACCCATGTTAGTATTATTTGGTTCATCGCATGTGGTATATCAGCTAAGGAAATAACAACAGTACTTTGTTTCAGTATTGGTAGCGGTTGCCCGCTCATTGATTTTACAGTGCTGGGAAACAACAATTGCACCGGCAATAGGGCAATGGTTCAATAAGATGACCAGGACCCACGCCTTTGAGGAGGCTTATGCCAAGCGGGTGGGAGCTCTTCATAGATTTAAGGCAACTTGGGCATGCTTTTCCTCGTCTTCTAAGAATGCTGACTCATATATATATGACCCAAGATCCTCATGATATACTGGGCAGGGATATCTCTATACTGATATGGATGCATGATTAAGGAATTTTTATTGATTGTTATGATTTATTTGATATGCTTTTCGGGGGGGGGATATCCTAATTTTAGACATTGCTGCTATTTATAAATTACAATTTATTATTGGTTGTTGTTTTATTATGACCAGGTATAGATGAATTTGTACATGAAGATAAAATATCAGTAGATATTGTATTGCGGTTTATTATTATGTTAGATGTGATATGACTGAGACATTTTTAGCCCTGTTACATTCTTTATGCTATATTTTCAATGGTGCTGTAAATCTAAATTCTGGACGTTGCTGCTATCTATGAAGCATAGGTGCTTTGGATGTTGCTATTAGTGAGGATATCTTACCCTGTTGATTCGTTGCTGTTCATAAAAACTAAGATTGCATTTAATATGGATGTGCTGAACGGGAACAGCACGGTATGTTGGTTGGATTGGTCTTGCTGAATTGCACCACTGCACTTTATATATCAGGTATGTGAGCTGTATATAAATTATATCTCCTGTAATAAATGAGCTGCTACCCATCCTGCTCAAATAAAAAATAAAGAAAATGTCTGTCAATTCTCCCCTCTTTCTTGCTGCCCATTCTCACCTGTTGCTAAACCAACTCTTTTAGCCTATCCCTTTCACACCCCTCTCTCGCTAACCTGTATGTCTCCACCTCTCTCTAACCTGTTTCTTTATCACCTCACAATCACTCTTGCACTTCTTTCTGTCTTTCTCGCTCCCTCTCACCTGTGCCTCTTAAGTGCCTGCTTCCTCTCTTAGTTTTTCTCCTTCCCTGTGTTGTCGTTCCCCTCTCTCACATTAGGCTCTGCTGTATTTTTCTTGCTCTCACTGACATAAAGAGACTTGAGGTACCTTTTTGCTGGGGGCCTTCACTGCCAGCAGCAATGATGTATTTTGCAAGTTTTGTGAGTGTTTCACTGTGCTGGGATATCACATCCCATACAGCAGGCTGTAATCAGGTCGCAGCTGCTGTGTTTTGTCTGGTTTCCGCTGGTATATACCAAAAAGAGCACTGCGGTCATCAGATGCAAAATTCGTGATTGTTCCCTGGGTGAAAAAAGCCAACTAGGGTGGCAGAAGTTTTATAGCTAATGCGGCCAAATCATGGAATGCTCTTCCACTATTCTTGAGAAGCATGACCAATCTTCTGGCCTTTAGGAAGGCACTGAAAACATGGATGTTTTCAAATTGATCTCGTTAAATTCCCACATCGTTTTAGTCTCCAGTAGGCCTTCACACAGCGCCAGGACACCTTTGGGTAACAGTTAGCGCTCTATAAATACCAATAACATTAACATTGCAGCCTTTGCAAGTTGGCTTCAGAAGTGGACGGGGGCCCCCCCCAGAGTGGGGGCACCATGGGCCCCCCTGCATTGCGTGGGTTGCGATCACCTGCCCCTATGAGTACATAATGTATTTGTTGTGTTGGACCTGGCCCTTTCTGCAAGGTCCGCTCCAAACGTTTGGACCTCCTCCTCCCCTTTTTGCTGAATTTGTTTTGTTGGCTTTACGTCTCTGGGCACTTTACCACAGCTAACCAGTGCTAAAGTGCATGTACTCTCTGCTTAAAACAAGGTAACATTGGCTTATCCACAATTGGCATGTTTAATTTACATATAAGTCCCTAGTAAAGTGCACTACATGTGCCCAGGGCCTGGAAATTAAATGCTACTCGTGGGCCGGCAGCACTGATTGTGCCTCCCACTCAAGTAGCCTTTTAAACATGTCCCAGGCCTCCCCCTGCAGAGCCTGTGTGTGCAGTTTTAAACTGCAATATCAACCTTCCAAGTTACCCCTCTTGCAAGGCCCAATCTTTCCTTTTTAATACATTTAAGTCACCCCTAAGGTAGGCCCTGGACAGCCCCAAGGGCAGGGTGCTGTGTATTTAAAAGGTTGGACATGTACTTTTCTAGTTTTACATGTCCAGGTAGTAAAATACTCTTAAATTAGTTTTTCACTGCAAGGCCTACATCTCCCATAGGTTAACATTGGGATTACCTTAGTACATTTTATAAATGTAATTTCCAATTGGTAAAAGATAGTTATTTTGAATTTGGTGTCTCTGGAATCACAACTTATGGTTAAGTTGGATTTTTAGTTGTAAGTCTGAAAATGCCACTTTTAGAAAGCTGGTATTTTTTTACTTAACCATTCTGTGCCTTCTGCCTGTCTCTAATTACACATCTGGGGTTAGTGGCAGCTGGGCTTTGTGCGTTTCCTCTAGACAGCCACACACAAAGGGAGCTTAGATGTGCCTAATGGGCCATCCACATCCTGATGGGCCATCCTGTACAGCCGTGGTACTCATAGTACGGCCCGTGGGCCGCCAGTGGCCCAGCAGGCCTTCATTGGCGGCCCGCGGACCTTGCCTTGCTGTGTCTACGTTTCTAGTGAGGCCAGCAGTAAACACAGAAGATGACCGCAGGAGCATACATAGTGATTACGTATTAAATAGGTTTTCAAAGGTTTGATCCTGCAGCCATCTTCTGTGTTTACTGCCGGCCTCTGTGACCTCACGGCACCGTGGGAACGCTTCCCAAAAGTCCCTTTAAAAGTCAGCTGTAAGCGCTTTCACAGCTGACTTTTAAAGGGCCTTTTGGGAAGCTTCCTGTTTGGACTGAGACAGATAGAGGCAGAGACAGATAGAGGCAGGGACAGATAGAGGCAGAAACAGAGATGCAGATAGAGACAGAGACAGATAGAGACAGAAACAGATAGAGATAGAGACAGATAGAGACAGATAGAGATAGAAACAGACAGAGACAGAGAGAGACAGAGACAGACAGAGACAGTCAGAGACAGACAGAGACAGTCAGAGACAGACAGACAGAGACAGTTAGAGACAGAGACAGATAGAGACAGAGACAGATAGAGACAGAGACAGATTGAGACTTATAGAGACAGATAGAGATAGAGACAGATAGAGACAGAGACAGATAGAGACAGACAGAGACAGGTAGAGATAGAGACAGATAGAGACAGATAGAGACAGAGACAGACAGATACAGATAGAGACAGAGACAGATAGAGACAGAGCAGATAGAGACAAGTACAGATAGAGACAGATAGGGACAAAGACAGATAGAGACAGAGATAGAGACAGATAGAGATAGAGACAGAGATAGAGACAGATAGAGATAGAGATAGAGACAGACAGAGACAGACAAAGAGTGAGATAGAGAGATAGAGACAGAGACAGACAGAGCCAGATAGAGACAGATAGAGACAGATAGAGACAGAGATAGAGACAGATAGAGACAGAGACGGATAGAGACAGACAGATAGAGACAGAGAGAGATAGAGACAGATAGAGACAGAGAGACAGGCAGATAGAGATAAAGACAGAGCCAGATGGAGACAGACAGATAGAGAGAGAGACAGAGACAGACAGAGACAGATAGAGAGAGATAGAGAGAGATAGAGAGAGAGAGAGAGAGAGAGAGAGAGAGAGAGATAGAGAGAGAGATAGATAGATATAGAGAGAGATAGATAGAGAGAGAGAGATAGAGAGAGGTAGAAATATAAATATATAGAGAGAGAGTTAGACAGAGAGAGAGAGATAGAGAGAGAGAGCGAGAGAGATAGATAGAGAGAGAGAGATAGATAGAGAGAGAGAGAGAGAGAGAGAGAGAGATAGATGTGTGTATGCCGGGTCTGGTGGCTCAGGGGACAAATGCGTCCGCTGCAGGGGCCTGTGTTCAACCTCATGGTCACAGGTTTTTTTTTTGCCCTAGCCCCGCCCCCCCACTGACCCCGCCCCCACCGGTGCGGCCCTCGGCCACAAACCACACTGTAAATTTGGCCCCCGAGAAAAAGTTTGTGAGTACCCATGCTGTACAGGATGGGAGGGAGGAACTGACAATTACACCTGAATAGGCTATGCCTGTCCCCACACAAAGGGTTGCATACTCCCCTATAGTGAGTCTGGAGCAAGGGCAGGAAGGGCAGGGACTTTGTGCACTTCAAACCCTCTCTTTGAAGTCTCCCCCACTTCAAAGAAACAACTGGGCATAAGTACTGAACCTCGGACACCATCACTTCAGTACATTTCTGGACCTGAGATCATTCTGCCAGTAAGAAGGACTGCTGTGCTGCTGAAAGGACTTTCACTCTGGTGGACTCTGCTGAACCTTGATGGACTCCGGCTCTGCTGTGCCTGCCCCGTTGCCTGCTGCCCACCCTGCTGCCTGCTACACTTCCTGCCTGGGAGTGAGAAGGACTGGACCTGCATCTCTACATCCTCAGAACCAATGTGACTCCAAGGGCTTGCTGGCTTGCCTCCTGATCTGAAGTCTCAGGGACACCATAGCCTTCCAACAACCCTGCTACAGCCTCTGGACTCTGCCAATCTGAGTCTTGCCCTGCTAAGTGGTGTCAATCCAGTCCTGGGACCTTGGAGGTGGGTATGCAGGCTGTTTTCTGCAAAATCCATGCATCGACAATGTTGCGCTGAACAGAGCTGGCGCATTTCCCTCAACACTGATGCATCGCTGCTACTGCTCGAACAGCGGACATGATCACCGATGACGCAACACATCGTCCCCTGTTTCTGATGCATCTCCGACTTTGCGCGGCTCGGTGTCAACTATTTGACCCTGAAGAAATGCATAAGATCCAGTTGGCACAAGGAGATGATGAACGGAGCGCTGAAACTTTTCAGACACTCACCCCCAGTCATAGATCTGGGTTGAATCCATCATCACTCTTTAGCTCACTTCGCCACCCCAGTTCAGACACAGCTATATGCAAATAAGTCTTGACCCGGTGCCTCATGGGAACAGTCCAGCCCGAATTGCCAAGCCATGTCTTCCCTGGACCGGAAACAAGCATCCTGGGACCGGTTTCGGGCTAACAGCCCTCATCAGCCAGGCTAGCTTGAATCCAGTGGCAAAGTGAGCAAGGGACCGACGTCTGGGCATACCCTGCCAACTTAGGGCGAACAAAGCAAACACAAGGAGATGATGGACGGAGCGCTGAAACTTTTCAGACACTCACCCCCAGTCACAGATCTGGGTTGAATCCATCATCATTCTTTAGCTCACTTCGCCACCCCAGTTCAGACACAGCTATATGCAAATCAGTCTTGACACTGTGCCTCATGGGAACAGTCCAGCCCGAATTGTCAAGCCATGTCTTCCCTGGACCGGAAACAAGCATCATGGGACCGGTTTCGGGTAACAGCCCTCATCAGCCAGGCTAGCTTGAATCCAGTGGCAAAGTGAGCAAGGGACCCACGTCGGGGCATACCCTGCCAACTTAGGGCGAACAAAGCAAACACAAGGAGATGATGGACGGAGCGCTGAAACTTTTCAGACACTCACCCACAGTCACAGATCTGGGTTGAATCCATCATCATTCTTTAGCTCACTTCGCCACCCCAGTTCAGACACAGCTATATGCAAATCAGTCATGACCCTGTGCCTCATGGGAACAGTCCAGCCCGAATTGCCAAGCCATGTCTTCCCTGGACCGGAAACAAGCATCCTGGGACCGGTTTCGGGCTAACAGCCCTCATCAGCCAGGCTAGCTTTAATCCAGTGGCAAAGTGAGCAAGGGACCCACGTCTGGGCATACCCTGCCAACTTAGGGCGAACAAAGCAAACACAAGGAGATCCAGTTGGGCCATAAGGCATGAAACATGTTGACCCTACATCATTTATCTTGAAGCTGTCAAGATTCATTGGCTCCTGTGACAGCACCCTTGTTTTAACTCCTGTTGAGGGGACCACCTTATTAAATCCATTCTCAGTACCCCTTAGACTATTTGAAGTCACCTAGCACACCACCATACACTCACTACATCCTCATTTGCACTCAACATTACAGCTTAGAAATCAGAAGATCTCTGATAAAGAGGCCCCTTGAGGGGCCCGTAGGGCATTGCAGCACCAGCGCAGCGAAGAGCAGCCCAGCGAAGAGCAGCCCAACGATGAAGCATGACACCCATCTGGGTGTTTGAGGGCAATCACTTCTGATCCCTGGAATTCCAGGATCCAGTCAATCAGCTCCCTTCCTGCTCCCAACCGACAGCTTCTCATCTCTTCCTCTTTTTCTCACCTCTTCTGGAGGAACAGCATCCTTCTTCTCCTTAACTACTTTATTTAAAAGCAGTCACAGACATGGTGGTATCAGTGGCGGCCGGCATTATTCGCGGTGGTGGGTGGGAGCTGGGGGGGGCATGAGGGGGGGAGAAGGTAAATAAATAAATAAAAACAACACTTGCTGCACCGGTCCCACATCTCTGCTCCTGCTGTCCTCGTCAGATCGAGGCACAGGAAGTACAGAAAAGGCTCCCCTGACCAATCACAACGCTGCAATGCAGCATTGTGATTGGTGTTGAGCATCCTGGTTCGACGCTCAACCAGGGAATGGGGGCCTGGGCTTGTTCGCCATGCAGGCTGTAATGCATCCTGCATGGATAACGGGGAAAGTGCCCATGACTGATTTGGGCGGCCCGAGAGGGCCAACCAAACAGTCATTGCGCACTTAGGTGTGGGCAAACCACTCCTCCCCTGCCCTGCTCAGAGAGCAGAGCAGCCCCGCCCACCCAACCCCCCACAAAGGAAAAATAAAATGATAATAACTCAAAGTTATTATCATTTTATATTTCCTTTACTTCACTGCTCAAAAGCAGTGGGGCGACGCTCCTCAGCCATAGCGGAGTAGCCTCCCCTGGGTGGTATGCTGACCCCAACAGGCCACCATCTCTGTGATGGCAGTGAATCATATTGCATTGCAATGTGCGACCTATTTCATTAATATTCATTACGTAGGTTGAATTGCAACCCATTGCGATTCGGTATTTTGTGAACATAGGTCATAGGTAGGTAGGTTGGTTAGCAAGATACCATTGGTTTCACAAAAAGTCAGTGCGTAAATTGCGACCACTTGTTGTGAATTTTATTTTAGTACATCTGGCCCCAGGTTCCTATTCAAATTACAGTCATGTGCTGTTGATTTCTTCCTTTTGACTTGAAAGCTGTTTCCTTGTGAACTGGTTTAATTTGCATAGGCTCTGTCAACAATCCCTATGACGATGTTTTGCACGGAGTTATTCAAATATCAGAAGGTGTGTCTTCAGACTGACATTCTGTTGTTAATTTGGCAAATCCATGTGGAGGGGCATTAGGCATTGTGGAGCGCTGAACTGCATTGTGGTGTACGAAATGAGTATGATATGAGTTTCTGAGCGAGTGTAGAGAAGCTACATTTGTGGTTTGGATGCGTATAGGTTTTTTGGGTGAATTATAGGTCTTGTTCTCCTTCTTAACATTGTTGTTGTGTAATTAATGGGTAGACCTGGGGTATAGTGCAGTGGTTCCCAAACTTTTTTGACCTGTGGCTCCCTTGACCTAATTGGCAGTTGGCCGTGGCTCCCCACCATTTTTTTACCGGTGGGCGGGTGGGGGGGATGTAAGCCCGACCTCGGGAGTACTTCCTGTTGTCTTCCTTAAATTAATTGGGATGCAATGAAGGTATGCCAGCTGCTGTTTTCAGTAGCTTTTTGGTACTGAGAGCTCTTGCATTAAAATCCATTAATTAAAACCAATTCTGTTGCTCGAATCTCCAGGAATAAACAAACGTCAAAGCCCCCAATAACGTTGAGTTGCTCATTGAGTTTTTAACTCCAGCCAAGTTCAAAGTGACCAATGAAATCGTGATAATAAGGCGCTTTTATGATTTCTTTAACGAGCTCCGTGGAGCCCGCCTTTTACAGCTGACCTTTACCACCGATGACTTACTTTCCAAGACAGAAGCCACTTCCTTATCACCCCTCCAACTCACGTGAACTCTACAGTGCAGAAAGGACTATGCCAGCACTAAAGTACCAACACCTGATGTAGTGCATCATGACAAAAACCAACACGGAACGCAAAAGAATCCGGAGTACGACAACCATAATGCAGGACAATGGGCAAGAAGCGAACGGTGGACAGCTGGAAGACCTGTCCTAGGACCTTGAACATAAAGGATTTAAAACACATCTGGCCGAAACTAAATAAAATGCTGTACTTTTGCATGCATCAATGGGAAAGCAAACAAGAACACATGGGATGAATGAGGATCCACATAAATTTGCATACATTTCCACACATCGTGGGTCAGGAGAAAATGTTCCTGCATATTTCTTGGGTTACGCCCGGTCAGAAACTCATCAAAGCTGCAGTGCTAGAAGCACGTCAGGTGAGCAGATGGCGAGGGAGCAGTCCACAGTGCAGCTCTATCCCACAAAGGGCACCTAATATCAAACAGGCTTTGAAATCCTGATCACAACCACAGTATGACTGAGTGGCTAGTATTGTAGGATTTAAGAAGATCGGAATGGCATTTGATTAATAATTAATAAACAGTGCTTCAGGCATCAAAGGTTGCTAAGAGTATAACATCTAATGTGCAAAATGTTTCTACTATCATTTGTATTGCTTTCACGTCGCCCTGCCTTAAGTATACCATCAGAGCTATATTTCCTTGTAACAATGAGTATCCATCCTCATGGTGACCATGGACGTGCATTACCGAATCCGAATCAAATCAAAGCTTCCAACAGTTCATGATGAATATGGGCAAAGCGTACCGGTACAGTTTGTTCCCCTGTACTTGTAATTCTCAGTGCCTCACTAAACCCTGAAATAGCCTTTTATTTTTTTACAAGTCATAACTATGGACATTGTATTGATAAAGTTGCAGACAAGAATCCTACCTGTCCTAGGACCTTTATTTCTTTAACGGGCTCCGTGGAGCCCGCCTTTTTACAGTAAAAATAATGCTGGTGATACAGGTGTAAAACGGAGGTTGGGCATTTGATTAATAATTAATAAAATGCCATGCCGATCTTCTGCCCAACCTCCATTTTACACCCGTATCACCAGCATTATTATTCATAACGGCGCGGGATTCCTGTGTGGTCCGTTCAGTGAGTCTATTGCACGGCAGCCAAGAAGCCAGAGAGAAGGCCTTGGCTTGGCTTATATTTTATGTCTGATGTCTAACGGGCTCCGTTTTTACAGTAAAAATAATGCTGGTGATACGGGTGTAAAACGGAGGTTGGGCAGAAGATCGGCATGGCATTTTATTAATTATTAATCAAATGCCATGCCGATCTTCTGCCCAACCTCCGTTTTACACCCGTATCACCAGCATTATTTTTACTGTAAAAACGGAGCACGTTAGAAATCAGACATAAAATATAAGCCAAGCCAAGGCCTTCTCTCTGGCTTCTTGGCTGCCGTGCAACAGACTCACTGAACGGACCACACAGGAATCCCTCTCATGCCAGTCCCAACACCAACGGCCCTTCTAACTTACTTACCTTACTTGGGAAGAGGGTCCTATGGCAGAACACGGCGGGCGGCAGAACACGGCGGGCAGCAGTACACGGCGGGCAGCAGTAACTCCCCTCAAACGGCCAGAGCTGCGTATGGCATGCGTATGCCAGTAATGGAGACTACCTACGCCTGTGAACGGAAGTACGACGCTTATACGTACGCACGTATGGCGGCAGTGCGCTCTTGGGACAAACCATGTCCCCGGTTTTTGCAGGTGGAACGTATTTTGCGCTGCGGCTGCAAGAAGCTTCACTTTTCCACATCGTGGTCGCGGCACCCCTGGCAACTCATAACGGCGCACCGGGGTGCCGCGGCGCACAGTTTGGGAACCACGGGTATAGTGGTATGTTAACGGTGGCAAGAGGATTCAGGTCTTTGCAGTGTTTCAGATCTTTTTCAACTTGTGATTTGGGTTTTTATGTTGTAGCATGTTTACATGTGTAACTGTTGCAAGTAACTTGCGTTTTAAGAATATGGTCATTTTGGTGGACCACTCCATATGCATGGGTCTTAATTCTAAAATGTTAACAGCTGGATCCCACAGTATCACGTACCCCAAGGTGGTTTCAGTGTTGCTCAAAATTTCCTTCCAATATGCTGAAATCAAAGGGCAGTCTAACCATATATAAATTTCAATTCCTTACACACCACACTAGTGCCTGCAATTTCCAAGAAGATTGGGGTAAACATGTATAAAGTTGTCTGGTGTTAAATAGTCATTGTGCATTAATCTTTCAGTGGTTCTATGTTGTTTTTTGCTGCAAGTTGACAGTTGGAGATTCTTCCACAGTGTTATTCCTTTTATGGAGTGGCGTCTGCTCTCACCACTACTTCACTGTTGATCATAGAAAGAGGCAGTGGCAGACTTAAAAATAATGCAAGGTTTCTGCTTCATCAAAGAGAGAAATCTTGTTTTACAAGTGTCAAAAGATTTTGGACATAATGCACTTGTAATAAGGCAGATGGGATATCCATCATGTTTGTGAGGGAGTACCCGTACGCCAAACTCACTTATCAACTGACAGTCTTTCTACCATCAATTACAGAAAGCATCACTTTCCAAAGCAAGTGTGAAATTGGGTTGTAGAGTATGAGAGTGTACGGGGAGAGGAAGTTAGTGATGTCAGGCTTCTGAGATAATGTGTCCCATATCACCATAATTGATCAGAGTATTACTGAATTGCATGTGACAGCCAGCATATGCCATGGAGGCATCCAGATAAGGTCCCATACAGACCTATTTAATAGTGCATTCTGCATATGTGGCCAGTGTTTTTCATTTTTTCAGTGAGCTCATTCAGAAAGTCACACGTTGATGGGTTGCCATAAAAAAAACATGATTGCGTTTGCTAGAGCCAATCCACTATCCCACTAAAGGACTGCATTATTGCTTGGGGATTGTTATTGGAAGAGCTTCAAATAAATGTTGTAATAATGGCAGGACCTTTATTTTCAAAAACCTATTTTCTTGCTAGCCATGATATAAATATTGGCTGCCATCTTTCCAGATATTAGCCATAAATACACCTTGGATAGTGGGAGTGATATAAACTCATAGATATTTATTTTTTTCTTTTGCCCATCTAAATGGCGTAATAGATTCAAGACTTTCCCTGATATCTGACCCCAAACCCACTCTCATCAGCTTCAGGTTTGATGGATTCACCTCAAACTCTTTCATAACACTTTTGTTTGAGTCATAGTAGTGCACCCTCTGACCTTTCTGTAAGCAATAAACTGAGTTTTTCTTTCAATTATGTAATGTCTGTCAGTGCAGAGTGCCTGTCTCCCTGTATGTAGCACTGTTTAGCTTTTTTAATGTCATCTTCAATCCTCTCCCTCATGAGGACCAATTACGTCTCGGATCAGCCTTCAAAGTGATGCATTCACTCAGAATTACTTCCTTGAAAGCATCCCTGATAGTCAAAGCTGATATTTCATTACCCCCAGGTCCCTCCTGTCCTCGTCCCATTCATGAGAAAGTGGAGATAACCATCTCTCAACAGAAAAAACAGAACAGAGGAATGCTGGGACCCTAACCCCAACCGCTCCCACTGGGAGTACATAAGCAGTCCTTACCCAGCATTCCGCCTGTTCTTTTTTCTGTCTGTCGACAGGAATGGAACGAGGTGCTGGTGCTGCTCCTGCTGGGCTTGAGTGGCAGTTTTTTTCGGTCCCCCGTACAGCTGCCTGGCTGTTCTGGACAGAGTGTGTACTGTTTAGCCTCCTGGCCTGCCTGGCTTGACAGGAGGCTTGGTTTTCTGACTGGTTCTTGGGTGCGTGCCGGCTGGCCCTTTGCGGCTGATGCACCGGCCTCCTGGTCGTTTCCGGGTTGGAGGGCGCATCTTCCTGTGTCCTGGCGGGTGGATAACGCGCCACGCTCGCTGGGCGACTCCTCCGGTTCCTACTGCCCTGGCGTGGTTGGTGATGGTTCGCCTTGGGCTGGCTGTGGAGGTAGGGGTGGGGGCCTTGTTCGGATTCTGCCGGCCCCCCTCCCTGGTGAGTACCGCATAGCTATTTTTCTGCTTTGTTCTCCTCCGATCCAGGAGCTGTAGCACGGAGGCAGCGTCATGTACCTTTAGTGCCACAGGCCCCTCCGATGCAGGGGTTCAAGTCCCTCCACTGGCACCAGTGTGTCGGCTTGTTGTCTTTTAAAATATATCCCATAGGATGTGTGCTGCCACCTTTCATGCGTTAGTGGGCAGGTGCGAGCCTGGCATCCGCTCTCCATCCTGTGTTGTATGCATCCTTGTGTTTTGGACTGGTGCTCCTGTTTGCGTTTTTCACACCTTGAGACGAGTCATTTCTGAGGGCACGTTGTTTTCCCCCGTTGCTCTGGCGTTCCTACTTCCTTGGACCTTCTTTGGGGCCTGCGGTTTGTCACCCTGTGGGTGCCATAGGGCTGGGTGTCCTTGGGCGTGCCGCTGTTTTCCTCCCGGTTGCGGCCGGCATGCCAGTGCTTTGGGGTCGGTTGCCCCTCCTTTGGGGTGCAGTTGTGGCTTGCTGACTGCAATGGCCAGCTTTGTTGTTGTGGAACCTGGTTCGTATCTGGAGGGAAGCTTGGTGTTTCCTGTGTTTCTGGGCTGTTCTCTTCCTCTCTCCGTGCCTCACATTGCCTGTGCCCATCTGTCATGCCACTGGTGCTCCTGTACACGCTTTGTTGTCTTCTACACCTGGTTTTTGGCCTCTGGCCCTTCCTCCCTGGTCACCCCTGCTCTGGTCTGCTGTCAGGGGTTGTGCTGGGTTGAGCCTGATTCATTCTTGGGCCTATGGCTGTCAATCAATCAATCAATCATGTCACTTATAAAGCGCACTACATACCCGCGAGGGTCTCAAGGCGCTGGGGGAAGAGGGGGGTGGTGCTGCTACTGATCGAAGAGCCAGGTCTTGAGGAGTCTTCTGAAGGCCAGTAGGTCTTGGGTCTGCCGAAGGTTGGTGGGGAGGGTGTTCCAGGTCTTGGCGGCGAGGTGGGAGAAGGATCTGCCGCCGGCGGTCGTTTTCCGGATGCGGGGGACTGTGGCGAGGGCGAGGCTGGTGGAGCGGAGCTGGCGGGTGGGGGTGTAGAAGCTGAGTCGTCTGTTGAGGTAGGCTGGTCCGGAGTTGTGGAGTGCTTTGTGTGCGTGGGTGAGGAGCTTGAAGGTTATCCTCTTGTTGACAGGGAGCCAGTGCAGGTCTCTCAGGTGGGGTGTGATGTGGCTGCGTCGGGGGATGTCGAGGATAAGACGTGCAGAGGTGTTCTGGATGCGTTGCAGCCGTCTCAGGAGCTTAGCCGTCGTTCCTGCGTAGAGGGCGTTTCCGTAGTCCAGCCTGCTGGTGACGAGGGCCTGGGTGACTGTTTTTCTTGTTTCGGTGGGGATCCACTTGAAGATCCTGCGGAGCATTCGGAGGGTGTTGAAGCAGGATGAGGAAACGGCGTTGACCTGCTTAGTCATGGAGAGGGTGGGGTCGAGGATGACCCCTAGGTTGCGTGCGTGGTCGGTGGGTGTCGGGGCTGTTCCCAGTGATGTTGGCCACCAGGAGTCGTCCCATGCTGAAGGGTTGGATCCAAGGATGAGGACCTCCGTCTTGTCCGAGTTCAGCTTCAGGCGGCTGGTACTCATCCATTCGGCGACGGCCTTCATTCCTTCATGGAGGTGGGCTTTGGCGGTGTGAGGGTCTTTGGTGAGGGAGAGGATCAGCTGGGTGTCGTCGGAGTAGGAGATGATGTTGAGGTTGTGCTGTCGGGCGACGTGGGCGAGGGGTGCCATGTAGATGTTGAACAGCGTTGGGCTGAGGGAGGAGCCTTGGGGTACGCCGCAGATGATCTTGGTGGCTTTGGATCGGAAGGGGGCGAGGCGGACGCTTTGTGTTCTGCCGGAGAGGAAGGATGTGGTCCAGTCCAGGGCCTTCTCTTGGATCATGGCGTCGTGAAGGCGTGTTCGTAGTGTGTGGTGGCAGACCGTGTCGAAGGCGGCTGATAGGTCCAGGAGGATGAGGGCTGCTGTTTCTCCGTTGTCTAGCAGGGTCCTGATGTCATCGGTGGCGGCGATGAGGGCGGTTTCGGTGCTGTGGTTGCTGCGGAAGCCGGACTGGGAAGGGTCCAGGATGTTGTTCTCCTCGAGGTAGCGGGTCAGTTGTTTGTTGACGATTTTCTCGGTGACCTTGGCGGGGAACGGGAGCAGAGAGATGGGTCGGAAGTTCTTGAGGTCCTTGGGGTCTGCCTTGGGTTTCTTGAGTAAGGCGGTGATCTCGGCGTGCTTCCAGCTTTCCGGGAAGGTTGCTGTCTCGAAGGAGATGTTGATTATTTTCCAGAGATGGGGCATGTACTGGCTTTGTTGAAGACGTGGTGAGGGCACGGGTCTAGCGGTGAGCCGGAGTGGATGGTGTTCATGACCTCGCTGGTGTCCTCGTCGTTGATGTTGGTCCAGGAGAGCAGGCGGTTGGTGGTTGTGGGGGCAGTG
This sequence comes from Calotriton arnoldi, assembly GCA_963921515.1. Classification (NCBI taxonomy): domain Eukaryota; kingdom Metazoa; phylum Chordata; class Amphibia; order Caudata; family Salamandridae; genus Calotriton; species Calotriton arnoldi. The sequence continues at coordinate 358,396 of CAWUFW010012292.1, forward strand.
GTCTCGGTGGTTGCCGGGGCAGTCGTGGTGTTGAAGCTGTCGTGGATGTCGGCGATTTTGCGGTGGAAGAAGGTGGCCAGTGAGTCGCAAGGTCTCGCGACGGCGGGATGTCGTTGGTGTTGGAGCTGGGGTTGGAGAGTTCCTTCACGATGTTGAAGAGCTCTTTGCTGTTGTGTGCGTTGTTGTCTAGGCGGTCTTTGAGTGAGGCCCTTTTGGCGGATCTGATGAGGTGATGGTGACTGCGGGTGGCGCTCTTGTGGGCGGCGTAGCTGTCCGCTGTCCGTTCGTGGAGCCAGATCTTCTCCAGTTTTTGGCATGTTCGTTTGGAGGCCTGGAGGTCTTCGGTGAACCAGGTGGCTTTCTTGCTGGTGTGGCTGTTGGGCGGATTCTTGAGCGGGGCGAGGGTGTTGGCGCAGTCGTCGATCCACTGTCTGAGGTTGCGGGCGGCGGTGTCGGGGTCGGAGGGTTCGGCGGGTGGGCTCAGGGCGAGGGTTGTGGTTAGCTGGTCTTCGGTGACTCTGCTCCAGCAGCGGCGAGGCATTTGTTCGGTGCGGTGGTGCGTGGTGGGCTTCCTGTAGGTGAAGTGGATGCAGTGGTGGTCAGTCCAGTGGGGTTCGGAGGTGTGGTTGAAGGAGACGTGTGGGCATGCGGAAAAGATGGAGTCTAGCGTGTGGCCGGCGGCGTGGGTGGGTGTAGTCACGAGCTGTCTGAGTCCGAGGGTGGCGAGGTTGTCGATCAGGGTGGTGGAGTTGGTGTCCTTGTTGTTCTCGAGGTGGAAGTTCAGGTCCCCGAGGAGGATGTAGTCCGTGGAGGTGATGGCGTGTGTGCTGACGAAGTCAGCGATAGAATCGCTGAACTGTGGTCGGGGTCCGGGGGTCTGTAGATGAGGGTTCCTCTGAGGGTGGTGTTGGGATCGGTGTGGATCTGGAAGTGCATGTGTTCGGCGGTGCTGAGGGTGTCGTCGGTGTTGGTTGAGACTCTGAGGGTGTTCCTGTGGACGATGGCGATGCCTCCTCCGACTCCGTTGGTGCTGTCCCGGCGGGTGATCTTGTAGCCGTCCGGGATGGCAATGGCGATGTCGGGGGCTGAAGCGGGATTCAGCCAGGTCTCCGTCAGGAATGCGACGTCTGGGGAGGTTGAGTCGAGAAGGTCCCAGAGTTCGATGGCGTGTTTGCGGGCGGAGCGGGTGTTGAGGAGGATGCATCTGAGGTAGTTGGGTTCTTTCCTGGGCGGTGGTTTGGCGGGGCGGGTGCTGGCGAAGCTGCAGTTCCGGCAGGTGAAGGGCCCTTGGGTGCGCTTCGGGGTGGCCAGGTAGCAGGCGTGATCTTTTCCGGGGTTGAGTGCGTGGAGGGTGCTGGCGTCGTATCGGCGTCTGTTGATGTGGCGGGCGCGGGGATGCCCGGACCAGGGGGTCTGGCGCTGGGCGCGGTCACGGCGCGGACGGGCGCAGACGGGCTTGCCTTAGGCGCGCCTTTGGCGCGCCAGCGGCGCGGCCGCCATAAATGGGGAGGTGGGAGGGAGGAGCAGGGAATGGGGCAGCGAATGGGCAGTGAGGGGGCGGGGCCGCAGGGGCGCAGCGGCGGGAAACAGGCACAGAAGGGAAAACAAGCACAATCAGGGCATCAAGGGGGCACAGAAAGGAAAAAAAAACGAGCACAATCAGGGGCAGCAAGGGGGCACAGAAAGGAAAAAACGAGCACAATCAGGGGCAGCAAGGGGGCACAGAAAGGAAAAACGAGCACAATCAGGGGCAGCAAGGGGGCACAGAAAGGAAAAAACGAGCACAATCAGGGGCAGCAAGGGGGCACAGAAAGGAAAAACGAGCACAATCAGGGGCAGCAGCAGGGCACACAGACGGAGCTGTGTGGTGGGGGAGCGACCTACCAGTCAAGGTCAGGGGTCGCTCTCTTCACCACGCAGCGGCCGCCATAAATGGAGAGGTGGGAGGGAGGAGCAGGGAATGGGGCAGCGAATGGGCAGTGAGGGGCGGGGCCGCAGGGCGCAGCGGCGGGAAACAGGCACAGAAAGGAAAAGAACTAGCACAATCAGGGCAGCAAGGGGGCACAGAAAGGAAAAAACGAGCACAATCAGGGCAGCAAGGGGGCACAGAAAGGAAAAAACGAGCACAATCAGGGCAGCAAGGGGGCACAGAAAGGAAAAAACGAGCACAATCAGGGCAGCAAGGGGGCACAGAAAGGAAAAAACGAGCACAATCAGGGCAGCAAGGGGGCACAGAAAGGAAAAACGAGCACAATCAGGGCAGCAAGGGGGCACAGAAAGGAAAAAAACGAGCACAATCAGGGCAGCAAGGGGGCACAGAAAGGAAAAAAACGAGCACAATCAGAGCAGCAAGGGGGCACAGAAAGGAAAAAAACGAGCACAATCAGGGCAGCAAGGAGGCACAGAAAGGAAAAAACGAGCACAATCAGGGCAGCAAGGGGGCACAGAAAGGAAAAAAACGAGCACAATCAGGGCAGCAAGGGGGCACAGAAAGGAAAAAAAACGAGCACAATCAGGGCAGCAAGGGGGCACAGAAAGGAAAAAACGAGCACAATCAGGGCAGCAAGGGGGCACAGAAAGGAAAAAACTAGCACAATCAGGGCAGCAAGGGGGCACAGAAAGGAAAAAACGAGCACAATCAGGGCAGCAAGGGGGCACAGAAAGGAAAAAAAACGAGCACAATCAGGGCAGCAAGGGGGCACAGAAAGGAAAAAAACGAGCACAATCAGGGCAGCAAGGGGGCACAGAAAGGAAAAAACGAGCACAATCAGGGCAGCAAGGGGGCACAGAAAGGAAAAAAACGAGCACAATCAGGGCAGCAAGGGGACACAGAAAGGAAAAAAACGAGCACAATCAGGGCAGCAAGGGGGCACAGAAAGGAAAAACGAGCACAATCAGGGCAGCAAGGGGGCACAGAAAGGAAAAAAACGAGCACAATCAGGGCAGCAAAGGGGCACAGAAAGGAAAAAAACGAGCACAATCAGGGCAGCAAGGGGGCACAGAAAGGAAAAAAAAGAAAAAAGAAAAAAAACGAGCACAATCAGGGCAGCAAGGGGGCACAGAAAGGAAAAAACGAGCACAATCAGGGCAGCAAGGGGGCACAGAAAGGAAAAAAACGAGCACAATCAGGGCAGCAAGGGGGCACAGAAAGGAAAAAAACGAGCACAATCAGGGCAGCAAGGGGGCAGAGAAAGGAAAAAACGAGCACAATCAGGGCAGCAAGTGGGCACAGAAGGAAAAAAACGAGCACAATCAGGGGCAGCAGCAGGGCACACAGACGGAGCTGTGTGGTGGGGGAGCGACCTACCAGTCAAGGTCAGGGGCCCTGTTTGTGTCTGTTCCCCTCTCCGGGGTTTGTGGGTGTCCTCCTGGGTTTCCCCCGTGCTGTTGGGTTTGTTCCCCCTGCGATGGCGCCTTTGTTTGCTGTTATTCTTGCTTTGGCCCTTTGTTGGCCTTACTTACCTGCCCTCAGGGGTTTGGTTGGGTCGGGCCCGGTTGGTCCCTGGTTTGGGGTCTGCCAGGGTCTGGCCGGTGCTGTGTGGTGCTTTTGTTTTGCCTCTGGTGGGCCATCTGGCCAGTGGGTCACCTTGGCCTGCTGCCATGACTCCCTGTGTCCTCCTGCTCTCTGCTGATCTCTGTGGTTCCACAGGTTTGGGTGTGGTCCTTCCTGGTTTGGTGTCCGCCTCGGGTTCCTGGTGCTGTCTGATGGCGGTTGCCTGGGCGCTTGGGGCTGGCTGTGTTGTTGGGTTTGTGCCAGCTCGGGGGTTTGTTCCTCCTGGCATTTTTCTTTCTCCCCCCTCATGTGTGGTCTTGGCCTGGTGGCAGGCTGGTCCCTCTGCCGTTGGGTCTCGGTCCTCGCATGGGTGGGGTGGTCCTGCAGTTTGTGGCCTCAGCCCGTGGTTCTTTGCCTGGGCGACCACTCCTGTCTTCCCTGCGTGCCCCCTTGGGTCCGCTCCTGTTGTCGGTGTCGGTCAGTGGGCGTTCCCACTGCCCCCGCCATCTCTCTCTCTCTCCTCCCCTCCCTGGGGTGCAGTCGAGTGGGGTGTGTCTTGCAGCTTTGGGTGCCTGCTTGCCTTGCTGCTGGTTTTCCCAGTGCCTGCCGCTGTGGTTCGGGCGGGGCTTTGTGCCTCTGGTTTCTCGGCTCCCTCCTGTCCTGGGCTGTTGTCCCTCTGTCGGCGGCTCTGTTTTCTGGGTCCGTGTTTCTCTGTTTTGGGGTCCTCATGGCCGCTTGCTCTCCTCCGTCTTGTGTCTTTGCCGGTTGGCCTGCGAGGGACTGTTCCTGTGCTTTGGGTTATGGTTTTGTCCCTCTTACGGTCTCTGCTCCCTCATTGGGGAGTGGGGGCTGTTGTCCTCCGTGTGCGCTTGACTCCTGGTTTGGTTGTGGTCTGTTTTCAGCCCTCGCTGGTCCAGGCCAGTGGGCTGTTGCCTTGTTTGGGTTTCAGTCCTGGGGGTCCGGCGGTGCTGGGGGTGGGGGGGGCTCTGCCGGCCTCCCTGCCCTTGGCTTTGCCTTTGCTCTGCATGGTCCTTCCCCGGGTGCGGGTTTGGGTCCTTGAATACTCCTGCCTGGGCGGGCTGCTTGGCTTGGGCCCTGGCTTCCCGGTCTTGGTGGCCTTGCTTGTGGCTGGCCCTGGGGGTTTCTTTCCCCCTGCTCCTGCCCTCCTCTGGTGCATGCTGGGCCATGGCTTTGGTATGCCTGTGTGGTCTGCTTGGCTTCCGCCCTGGCTTTTTGTTGCCTCTGTGGCTGTTGGCCCTGTTCCACCCCTTCCGGGCCTGTGTGGGTTCTGTGTTGGTGGCCTCCGGTCTTGGCTGGCCTGTCTGTTGTTCGGTTGGCTGGCTGCTCTGTCCCTGTGAGGGCATTTCTTGTGGCTCCTGTCGATCCCCGGGGTTAGGGTTGGGGTGTCTTCCTGGGGGTGTTTTGTTTGGGGCGGCGTTTTCCCTGTTGTGCCTCTCTGTTGTTTTGTTTGCCCTGGTCTTGGCGGCCTTGGATTTTGTCTCGCCCTCCCCTTCAGTTCTGTTCTTTCACGTCTGGCCCCTTCTCGGATTGGGTCCAGGGTCGGGTGGTTTCCGCCCCTTTGCCTTTCCTGTGGTTGGGCTCTGTTACCGGCCTTGTTTCTGGTGGGGTGTTGGGGCTTCCCGGAGTTCTGGTCTCTGGTTCTTCCCCTGTCCTTACGGTTTGGTTGGGGCTGGGGTCTGGTTCCCTGGTCCTCCTGGTTGGTCTTTCGGTGTCTGGTTTTCTTTTGGGTGCTGTGCCTGCTCCCTTCTGGCTCTGGGGGCCTGCCTTGTTGGGCTGCGTTCCAGGGGTTGTCCGGGTTTGCCCGCCTTCTGGTGTGTGCCTTGCTCTTTGGTCTCTTTGCCTGTCCGTAGGCTCCCACTTTGGCTCCTTCTCCTGTGCTGGGTGCTTGGCGGTTGTCCTGTGTCGGGACTCCTGTTTGGTGCTGGACGTTCCTGCCCTGGTCCTCCTCTGGGGGTTTCGGTGGCGGTGTCCTCTGGGCTCTCTGGGGGGCCGGTACGGCCTGGAAGGGGGGGGGGAGGCTGGTGTTTGGTCGATGCTTCCCCCCTTTCTGGTTTGGTCTGTGGATTATAAAATACGAAAATAAGGAGTCCCAAATACAATCTTGTATTATCGTGTTGCCGGTTATCATGCCGTCGGAAAACTTTCTCGTTGAAGAATAGGTGATTACTGGTTGACCTCTTGAAATTTAAAGAGCAGTGCGCCGTTTGGGACTCCTTATTTTCGGACTCCCTTATTATTACTGATCAATCTAAAGGAGTATTCTCTAAAGACCTTTTATATAGGGTGTCTTGACCATATCAGGGGACGTACGATCTTGATTTTGAAACGGCACCCCGTGACAACAATTGGACCTGTGACTGAGTTGTGTACGTTCTCTCTATATTACCCATAAGCCCTGACGAAGTTCCCGTGGCACAAGGGAACGAAACGCGTTGGCTGTGTGCCGGTTTTAACCAAACTACGTAAATAAAGAAAAGAAACTTTGGACAATACATGTTTCCTGATTGCTTTCATTTAGAGTGCACCTTCCTTTCTTATGGACTGGTTTGGTCTGTGTAGCCCCGCCCTTGGTTGGTTCTGTGGGTTTGTGCCTTGCCCTGTTGGCGGGCCCTTTTCCTCTTTCTTTTTGGTTGGGGGTTTGTCCTGTAGTTGGCCCTTTTTGTCCTTTGTGCCTGGTTGTTCGGGGCTGTGGGGTCTTTCCTTTCTTCCCCTTGTCTTCCGTTGGGGTTGCTTGGGTGTCTGTTTGGCTTTCGGGGCTTCCCTTCCATTCTGGCTTGGGCTTGCTCTGTGTCCGTTCTGCCCCCTGATCGGGGTGGCTGCCTGGTGGTGCTGGGCTTGTCTGCCTTTTGCCCGGTGTGCGCCCTTGTGGTTTTTTGGGTCCTGTTGGGGCTTCCTTTTTATGGTCCTCTGGGTGCTGGTGGTGTTGGATGATTTGGCCCTGTTTCCCTTCGGGGGCTTTGCCCTTGGGGGTCTCTGGGGGGTGCATCCTCTTTGGCCTTAATTTCTTTGCCTTGTCGCCTTTGTGGCTTTCTCCCTTCCGCTTGGTGGTTTGGGGTTTGCCTTTCGTGGGGCCTGGGTGTTCTGCTTCTCCTTTCTGTGGTTGGCTGCCTCTTTGGTGTCGCTGTCACCTTCGGCTTTCCGGGGTCCCAGTTTCCGGGCCTTGGTTGTGTCCCTGTTGGCCTGTTCCTGGCTTGCTGGGTGGGGGGGGGGGGTTTGGCGTCTTGGGTCTTCTTTTTTGTGTGGCCTCCTTGCTGTCCTTCCATTTGTTGGTGGCCTTTGGTGGTTTTTTGGAAGGGTTCTCCTCCTTCCTTGGTGGTTTGGAGGTTCCTGGTGTGTGTTCGCTGTCCTCTGGGTGGTGGTTCTGGGTTTTTTTTCGCCTTGGTCATTTCCTGCTTGTTTTGTGCGGGGGTGCGACCCTGTGTTTTGGTGGGGTAATTTCTGGGCTGTGTGCCCTGCCGGTTCCCTGCGGTTCTCCTTTTTGCTTTCCTTGGGTTACTGCTTTTCATGTGGTTTCCTGAGTTTGCTTGGAGGTTTTGGAAGGCCGGGATTCTGGCTTTGGTATTCTCCACTTTGTCATGAATGGGATGAGGACAGGAGTGACCTGGGGGTAATGCCCTATTACTTACCAGTAATCTTCATTACTCCTGGTCCCGTTGTCCTTGTCCCATTCATTACGCCCCGCCCTCCCTCCCGGACGGCCGGCCTTCCTGTTGTACTTGGTAGTTCAGGTGGAATGCTGGGTAAGTACTGCTTAAGTACTCCCAGTGGGAGGGTTGGGGTTAGGGTCCCAGCATTCCTGTTCTTTTTTCAGTTCGGGAGATGGTTATCTCCACTTTTTCATGAATGGGACGAGGACAACTGGACCAGGAGTAATGAAGATTACTGGTAAGTAATAGGGCATTAATTCTGTTTATTTAAAGATATTCTTGAACTTCTTTGCTCAAATCTTGTTCATAAAGTCTATCTTTCACGATACTAGTGTCAGATCTCCATGTCCTTCTTCTCACATATATCCCTCAGGCCAACATCTCATGTGATTGAGGCATGATCCAATATCATGATAAGACCTATTTTGACCCTTCGTGTCTCCATTATGAGGGCATTAGAACCCCAGGGGCATCTATTCTGGAATACTTATTGTGACTATGTTAAAAAAAGGCATAATATTTATCACAGGGGTGAGTGGTCCTCCATATGTCTAAAGTGTCCAGTTAAAAAAAAACAAATGACATGACATCATCCCTTGTGTATATCCATTTTGTGAATATCTATCAATGACTGAACCTAGGATCATATTAAAAACTCCATCCAGATTAGCTCACCTGCTACATTTTCTTTGGAAAGGTCTAATAAAGCATTTAAGAATTTCTCATGATGTGAGTTTAGGACATAAGAGGCCACAATGGTGGCTACAGTGCTGCTGAGATTTGCATGTAACGTCCCTCCTTGGAAGTTTTCACTACTTGTAATTTGAAAGCTAAGTCTCTATATAATGCTACATCATCCTACAAGTCTTCCTAGTAGAGGCGGCAAAGAACTGTGCCCGATATACTTTTGAGCCAGATATCTGGTATCCTTAGAAAGTAAGTGTGTCTCCTGTGAAGATATATCTGGACATTTACACTTGAGGGTCTTCCAGATTTTCTGAAATTTTTAGAGGAGAATTAAGCCCCCCTCAAAACAATCATACCACCAACATTGTGGATATTAGTAGCGTAGGTAGGTGAAACATTGTATTAACTCCCTTGTCATATGTGTGTACTTTCAGTCCTTAAATTAGAAATGTACGCCTGGCTCCATCCCCCAAATCATTTCTCCACCGCCCCCCAACACTCAACCAGAAACATTGAATAGTTCTCAACGAGATAAAATGACCTTACAGTGGAAACTGATCGCTCTTAGATGTGGCTATAAGTCTACACCCATGACCATCAACCTCCCAATCCCCTCCTCCCAACCACTATGTTTAGTGATCAACAATTTAATCCCCTCAAGCCATTTTGTAGGACTTCAGATATTTTCCAGTGGTATAGTAAGGCATGAAGACAGTAAACAAGCAGATAAGAAGAGGAGCACTTTGAGTTCTTGTTTCTTTATAATAGTAGATGTTCGAGTCCTCGTGTATATTGATCAAACGTATTCTTGTCGCCTCTCTTTCTATTACGTTTGCCCTCATTTCCCCAGAAGGTGCATATCGAACAGTGCCCGTGGCTGCCTGATGCTTTACAGGAAGACACAGAACTTCCTCGCCTTCCTAGCGTAGGATATGGGTTTTTGGGTCTTACTGAAACTACAGTGTAAATAGCAAGGACCAAGAGTATTTAATCTGCCTCTGTCTCTGCTCGATTTTGAAATAGTTAATGTCATAGTCATAGTCTATTTGATTTCTGTTTTCTGACTTCGCACACGATTTGTCAATGTCAGAGTCAAAGTTATCGGTTGTCCAAAGAATGTTGCGATAGAGAATAAAGAAAAATCAATAGGGAAATGGATCACTTGTAACCACTATACCAGGGTTTGTTAGTTAGTGGTTCCTTCTTAAAAAACCCTCATACACGTACGTAGCTGGAAATGGAAAAGGGCGGTATATCTTGGTTCTCCACCTATACGTAGCGTGACAGCATAGTCATAGGGTTTGTTAGGTATGCTGACATCCACCCGGAGGTTAACCATTGGTATTTGCAGTAGTGTCCAGAGACAAATAGATTAAAAAAGTACTTGAAGTGAAATTAAAATTCTTCAAGAATCCTCACTTGAGTGCAAATATTTATTGGTGAGTGGGAGTTTAAAGAAATTAAAATGGTGAGCGTGTGATTTTAGACCGTGTTACTATGTCTAACACACTAGGAAGTCCATTTATACGGTCGACATGTTTCAGCCCCGTTTGCCCAGCCGGGTCTAGGGGGCTTTCTTCAGGACCAGAGAAAGTGTATCTGTGCAGATACGATTTGTATTGCACTTGTCAGCTGGGTTAATATTAGCCCACTGTGAGGATTAGGTCAATAGTACCTGTAATTTGAAAAAAAGAGAAAAAGAAAGAGAGGGAGAAAACTAAGTCAGTATCTCCCTATGATACTATCCGGGTTTCATCTTTACATTCAAATTCTTATAGAAATGTTAAGAAAATTTCAGGCTCATGTCTTATGCCATCTGGCACATTTTGCCGTTAAAACACACATTACAGAAAATATGGCATCACTTCTAATTGTCGTGCATTAGTTGTAAAATGCGTAAGGTCTCATAATGTTAGTTTAGATTGTTATCGGTTAGTAGTTAATTAGGGAAGGGTACTACTTAAATCAATATTTGTCACGTAAAATATTGAGACAGGGTCATGGTGATTTTTGCAAAAATTGGGTTCTCAAAAGTGTCGGTTACGGCTCAATAAACAGACCTCAATGCGGTTGGTGGTTTACCTTAAAAGACACTTGTTTGTGGCATCTTCGGGGGTTGGCAAGTGTATCCCGGCTTGCTGTAAGGGGAAAACGATATTTAATAAAGGCCTTACTTTAGTTGTTTCAAGCGCGGTCCTTCGGCATCTCTCCCTCACCTGCAGCTCTGGGAACTTCCTTGCTTGTGCTTGCTCTGCCCTCGGTGGTACCGGTTGTTCTTAGAGCCCTCTTTTATTTCATTTCTTCAATAGACATGGAAAAAATACTAATAGAAAAAATATTCCATGGCTTGTAAAAGTGAGTGTTACGCGATATGGGATCAATAAAGTTTTTTTTGGTGCAATTAGTGTTTTATGTTGGTTTGCAAATTCGATCGTGAAGACTAAAAAATATATATTTTCAATTTTACGAATCTTCAACATTAGTGTGAATAGAGTGTGTTTAATAATCTCGTGACGCAGTGAATAATATTAAAGTGACTGAGTTCTTGTTCTGGGGTTCAATAACCTCGCTATTTTTGTGGCGAATAAGGTGTAAGTCTTCTAGGTATGACTAAATCCGTATTATAGGTCTTGTTTAGTCGCATGTAAATAGTTGCTAATTTGTAGGTACCGGTTTATCAGACAGGGAATATTGTCAATTAAACTGGTGCCAAGGTATATCGTCGTTTAATCCGAGCACATTCGTTTTTAAGCGGTGGACCCAACGTTGTTCTTTCTCAAACAATATACGTTCTGCATTCTGATTTCTGTTGGTTAACATCTCTATGATTGTCCAGTGAAGCTCCTCAATTGTATGGTCAGAATCTATATAATGTTTGCTCATTTTGGTCGTCGCTTTTTTACATTTGATGTTACTTTTATGTTCTCCGATCCGCAGTTTTGCTTTTCGACACGTCATCCCAATGTATCTGAGCCCACATGGGCACGTTATCATATAGATCACGTGTGTGGAATTACAATTGGTATGTTGTCACTGTGTCCATACTAAATTGTCAGACAGAGACAGGGTTTTTGTTGCAGTGGTTAGCTTGCAGACCACGCAGGACCCGCATGGATAGTGTCCTGTGATCGGGCTCAGGTTCCAAGCTGACAATTTAGTATGGACACAGCGACAACATACCAATTGTAATTCCACACACGTGATCTATATGGTCACTTTAATATTATTCACTGCGTCACGAGATTATTAAACAGACTCTATTCACACTAATGTTGAAGATTCGTAAAATTTAAAATATATATTTTTTAGTCTTCACGATCGAATTTGCAAACAAACATAAAACACTAATTGCACCCAAAAAAACTTTATTGATCCCATATTGCGTAACACTCACTTTTACAAGCCATGGAATATTTTTCTATTAGTATTTTTTCCATGTCTATTGAAGAAATGAAATAAAAGAGGGCTCTAAGAACAACCGGTACCACCGAGGGCAGAGCAAGCACAAGCAAAGAAGTTCCCAGAGCTGCAGGTGAGGGAGAGACGCCGAGGGACCGCGCTTGAAACAACTAAAGTAAGGCCTTTATTAAATATCGTTTTCCCCTTACAGCAAGCCGGGATACACTTGCCAACCCCCGAAGATGCCACAAACGAGTGTCTTTTAAGGTAAACCACCAACCGCATTGAGGTCTGTTTACTGAGCCGTAACCGACACTTTTGAGAACCCAATTTTTGCAAAAATCACCATGACCCTGTCTCAATATTTTACGTGACAAATATTGATTTAAGTAGTACCCTTCCCTAATTAACTACTAACCGATAACAATCTAAACTAACATTATGAGACCTTACGCATTTTACAACTAATGCACGACAATTAGAAGTGATGCCATATTTTCTGTAATGTGTGTTTTAACGGCGAAATGCGCCAGATGGCATAATACATGAGCCTGAAATTTTCTTAACATTTCTATAAGAATTTGAATGTAAAGATGAAACCCGGATAGTATCATAGGGAGATACTGACTTAGATTTCTCCCTCCCTCTCTTTCTTTTTCTCTTTTTTTCAAATTACAGGTACTATTGACCTAATCCTCACAGTGGGCTAATATTAACCCAGCTGACAAGTGCAATACAAATCGTATCTGCACAGATACACTTTCTCTGGTCCTGAAGAAAGCCCCCTAGACCCGGCTGGGCAAACGGGGCTGAAACATGTCGACCGTATAAATGGACTTCCTAGTGTGTTAGACATAGTAACACGGTCTAAAATCACACGCTCACCATTTTATTTTATTTAAACTCCCACTCACCAATAAATATTTGCACTCAAGTGAGGATTTTTGAAGAATTTTAATTTCACTTCAAGCACTTTTTTAATCTATTTGTCTCTGGACACTACTGCAAATACCAGTGGTTAACCTCCGGGTGGAGGTCAGCATACCTAACAAATCCTATGACTATGCTGTCAAGCTACGTATAGGCGGAGAACCAAGATATACCGCTCTTTTCCATTTCCAGCTACGTACGTGTATGAGGGTTTTTTAAGAAGGAACCACTAACTAACAAACCCTGGTATAGTGGTTACAAGTGATCCATTCCCCTATTGATTTTTCTGCATTACGTTTGGAAGTTGAATGGATCATCGCTTCCCTTCTCTCTCCCTCCCCTCTACATGATTGAAGCGATAGAGAATACTGCAGAAACAGTCAAGGTCCTCTCCTTCAACCATCTTTTATTTCACATTTTACTGCCTGAGATTGTCTCTTTGAGACTGCTCTTCCAGATCGTCACATTTAGCCCTAACTTCTTGCGTTTCATCATCTCCTGGTGATCACAGCATTTCGTGTTTCTTCCAGAGCTGAGCCAGAAGCAAAATATCTTCATGTATATACGATGAACGAATAGCACTTTAAAATATAAGAAATCGGAGCAGCACTCTCTTGTTGTCCGCAGTCTGTTGCACTAATACGCAAGAAGACAGGAAACATATATATATATATATATGTGTGTGTGTGTGTGTATATAGTAGCCTAAAGAGAAAGGAGGCAGTTTGTTAGTTTCACATGTGATAGAGGTGCAGAGTCATTCTTTTTATTCACCATTTTCCCTGTGTTTTCCACTTGGTTGTCCTCTTTGTGGTTTATCCTGGAGCTCTTCCAGGTTCCTTCCCAGCAGGATCTTAGGTTTCTTTGGCATTTGTTAAGTTCTAATTTCTTTATTAACATTCTTCCCAGTCAGATATTTTGATTCCAACTCTGACAACTAAGGGGCCCTAGAGAGAACTCCCCTTAGTTATGTATTTGCCACAGTAATTTCACTCCTTGCTTCTGAATATTTTCAAAGAGTTGAGATGGAGTCTCGCTACCCCGCCAGGATGCGCACCTCACACAAGAACATTTAATCCGCCTTGCCGTCCTCTCAGCGATGAAGGGAGGTCTCCACAGATCTCAGATACTATGCTTTACCTAAATCTTGCTGCTTCAGTATGTCCCTTTCCAGGCAAGTTCTATTCTTTGTTGAGGGGAACAGGGGGCTCTTAAAAGAGTGTCTGCTGGGCTACCTGCCTGCTGCTGGCAAACTTCATCTACACCTCCAGGCTCTCTCCGCATTCTGTCATCAAGTACAAGGCTTATTGTATGATTAGTTGAAATCTTCACAATATCATCACAATACATAAAAAGTATATCCAGTACATCTCGTTAAAACTAATATGAAAAAAGACCCAATGCATTCAAAGTCTATTTCACTGAGATTGCAATACAGTTTCATAAAAAGTGCAATGTGCAATAAAGGGGCGCCAGGGGGATATTTTGTATTTGCTCCATGCCAGCTTTCTAAAGCAATTTACACGGCCTTGGTAGCACCTGCCAGGACATTCCATGACTTAAGAGTGTCATTTATGGCAGTGAATAGTCTAAAGTCCAACAGACGCACCTACCAAATCATTACATACATTAAAAGGGTCATGGATGGGAATCAATGCTATAAAGTCTAAACAAATATTATTATTTTTTTTAAAACAACCATGATACAGAGCATTCAAATGCAATTTCACAAAAAAATGCAGTGCAGTTCAGAAAAAAAAAGTGAAATGTGCAATACAGGAGCCCCAAGAGGATATTTTGCGTTTGCCCCAAACTGGTCATTTTTAAGAAATGTATACATCCGTGGTGGCACCTGCCGGGGCGTTTCATGCCTTGAGAATGTTATATATGCCAATCCATACTCTAAAGTCCAACAGAAGCACCAACCAAATGATTACAAAAAGTGTCACAGATGGGAATCAATGCTTTAAAATCAAGATATTCTGTCCTAACAGAAATAGACTATATCATACTTTAACTGCGGCACACAAACAAAGAGTCGAGTAAACGCGCACATGGAACAGCTTCTGCTTCATATCATGCTGAAAGCTCGCCTTCCGAAGTTAAGGAGTTTCGCGATGGGGGGCGTGGCTTGGCGCCCTGCGGGAATGGCGGCGCACGGGTGAAGCTCCCGGAGGAGTCCCGGAATAACCCACTTCTAGGTCCGAGTTGTGACTCGGAATGGACGACGGAAAGTAGATGAAGGTTGGGAGAGCACCATGAAGCCTTCGCTACCATCAAATCTGATCAGCAAGCATATTTAAACCGGTAATATGTTCTCTGTCAAAACCGCACTCTCACGGCCGCCATTTAGAATTTTTGCCGCGATTGCGGATTTTTCTGATTTGCATCCCGAACCTCTATTAACTCCTGTAATGATGTTCCCAGAATATCTCACCACCTAATAGGTGCTGGAAGACTCATCATCTAACGGAATTAGGAAGTTACAGCGAGCATAAAGTTTTTTTAGAGGTTCGAGGCAGGAATGCATGGCGGCCATTTTAAGATATTTGGGTCAGCCTTCACAGAGAGCATTGGTTTTGCGCTACAGGCTGCTGTAGAGAAATAAGCCCGATGAGCTCACCACTACATCCACAGACTGTCTTTTGGATACACTCAGCATAACTCAGCTTTTGTCAAATGTTTGGCTCTTCTTCAAGACAAACAGATATATGTTGATTGGGGGTGCAATGGGTAGATGAGGATGCTCTGAGCTTCTTGTTAGTGCCGGCCTCAGGTTTAAAAAAAAAGATCCTCAGAAGGAGTGCTCCTTTTGCTCCCATATTGTTCTGTTGACTGGCGGCGAGGGGCTTGTTCAGAGGTTTATGGGCAGAACAAAAGTACTCAGTTCGTCCAGCTCCAAGAAAATTTTTTTTATAAAAAACTCCAGAATCTTCACTGAATTCTCTAGGCTTGAGGAGTCTTTGTTATCCTCACCTCGACAACTAGAAACAACTATGGATCCTTCCTCTGGCCCTACGGGGAAATCCCTTACCAAGCGTCTCAAGAAGGACCCTCCCTCGCCACCCAAGTCAGCCTCACCTGTGTCGATGGAGTTGCTGCTTGAGGAAATCAGAGCCCTCCGACCCTTTATGGAAGAGACTAATACCAAGCTGCAAATTTTAACAGATAACTGGTCCCAACTGGACACGAGAGTTACAGAAGTGGAAAATACTGTTTCCTCCCTAAAAGATACATGTGCAGGTGTTTCTCAGCTGCGATCTCAGGTATCCACACTCCAGAAGCAAGTCGAGGAGCTTGAGAACCGTAATAGACGAAACAACCTACGCATTTACGGTATGGGAGAAGGACTTGAGGGTTCGGACTCTCTCGCTTTCTTTAAATCTTTTCTCCCTAAACTACTTCATATGCCAGAGGGGACTCAACTCAATATTCAGCGAGCTCACAGGTTAGGTCGGATTCCATCTCAAACTAGTTCTCCACAGAGACCAAGAGGAGTCATCTTATATTTCTTAGAATATACAGATTTATTGAAAGTGCTTGCGGCGGTCAAAGCTTCTCCAAAAATAACATGGTCAGGCTCGTCTTTATTCTTCGCACAAGACTATGCTAAAGCTACTGCCAACAGACGCAAAGCTTTCCTGAATTTGAGAGCGGATTTACGTTCCTTGGGGGCCAGATACGGTCTCTTTCATCCTTGTCTCTTCAAAGTCACGTATAACAACAAAACAACGGTGTATGAAGATCCGATACGTTTACAAAGCTTCATTAACTCTTGTAAGACAGTCGATATGGATTCCTCTGGACCCTCCTCTTCATTTAACGCTTGACGGAGTGTTGCTACTCTTCTTCCTCCCACAAATTCCTTAGACTTTGCTTGCTTAACAGTTATACTCCGTCATCTTAGAAGTGCTTTTTAACAGTTGGTGATATATCTGATACTGTTACTATGATGTTACAGAATGAGTCACGTTGTTTAGTGTTAACAGTTGGTTCTCCTGTTTCTGTTTTATGAGATAAATGGTTCACGGACATGTTCTGACGCATCTCCTAATCATTGATTGTTATTGTTTCCACAGGTTTTTCTACTCGTGTACCGTGGTTTTTCCTTGGTCCTCCGTTTTGTTGATCCCGGTTGCGTTGCCTATCCCATGTGGTCCCATCCATCCTCCCGTATATCCATGACCCTTCCTTTGTAGGTATGTTTTTTTCCCGCATTCCCTCAAGATTGGTGTTGGGTATGTCTTCCGTTTTTTGTCTTTTTTCTTTTGTTGTTTATATCCTTTCACGTGCTGGTGTCACATGTATTATTAACTCTTCATACTTCTTTGTATCTATCACTTTCTGGATCATTATAATTCTGCTTATTTCTATTCTTACATTCTCCTTTTGCCCACTTCCCAGATTTTTCTCTTCTCTTATTCTTGTCTTCAGCTCACATTTCACGCTCCTGTTACATGATCTGCCTATTTTTCTTAACTTTAAAGTCGAAGAAACTGCTCCTTTCCTGTCTGGTATCTCTCTTATTTCATATGGCTATTACAATGAAATGGACTTATGTTTCACAATTTCAGTACAAATTGTTTTTATTTACTTATGTCATTAAAATTGATCACTTGGAATGTTAGGGGATTAAACTCTCCCATCAAAAGGCAGAGAATCCTTACCTACTTAGCCAAATTAGAAGCCGATATTGTATTCTTGCAAGAAACCCACCTCTCGGATGTTGAATCATTAAAGTTGAAAAGAGGCTGGGTGGGGGAGGTCTTCTTTTCCCCAGGGGATGGAAAACGTAATGGAGTGGTGATAATGTGCCGTAGATCCCTTTCGTTCACAGTCTTGTCCCAAGACTCGGATGCTGATGGTAGATGGTTAAATGTTAAGTTATCCTTGAAGGGTGTTCCAGTCTCTCTTCTTAATGTCTATGCCCCTACATGCGGAGAACCTTCCTTTTGGCCCACACTGGCTAAGCAAATTACCCAACACATGGAAGATAATTTCATTTTGGCGGGTGATTGCAATCAGACCTTTGATCCATTTATTGACAGGAATTCCAAAGTTTCTTTCATTCCCAACAAACCCCATAGATCTTTTGTGCATGCTATTAATCAACACAAACTCTTGGACGTGTGGCGTCTTTGTAACCCAACCACCAGAGAGTACTCTTTTTATTCCCCTTCCCATCAAACTCAATCAAGGATTGATTACATATTTGTCTCTCACAACATCTCACAAACTCTTACAAATGCAGAGATTGGTCCCATCCTATTATCAGATCACGCACCTGTCTCGATTGGCCTCGATATTATACCTAAAGTTACAGGCCCCAAAAGATGGCGCTTCAATAATGCCCTCCTTCTAGACCCAAAGTTTACTGCCTCGTTTACTACTTTTTTTGATGAGTTCTACGAGATGAATCAAACAGATTCCATACCATGTTCAACTATATGGGATGCTTTCAAAGCCTCAGCGAGGGGTTTCATAATTGGCTTTGTTGCAAAAAAACAAAAACTTTTCCGTAAATTAACTAAGGATCTCCTTCAAGATATTAAAAGATTGGAGCATTCTTTCTACACTTCACACTCGAAAGATTGTCTCACAGCTCTTATAAATGCCAAAATGCAATTTAATAAGAAATCAACGGAGGATGCTTCATTATATTTGTTAAAATCCAGTGCAAAATTTTACGGGGGCAAAAATAAGGCTGGAAAACTATTGGCTAATTATTTAAAAGTTAAACAAAATAAGCTGAACATTGAGTCTATTTACGACAACAGATTAGACCTAAAATTTAAAGATGATGAAATTTTGAATGAATTTTCTCTCTTTTACAAGTCCCTGTATGTCTCTGAAACACAACCCTCTGAAAATTCTCTTAAGCACTTTTTCTCTGGTATTCCAAATCCTCAAAACACTTTGCCAAACCTATCTTCCCTAGAGTCTGACTTAACATATCAAGAATTGTTAAAGGCTCTTCAACATCTCAAAAGGGACAAAGCACCGGGACCAGATGGTTTCACCGTAGAATTTGACCAACACTTCTCTAAACTCATAATGCCCAAGTTACATTCTCTATTAAATTCCTTTAGTACATTAGGTTGTTCCTCGGGTTCTTTCTCAGAAGCTCATATTTGCCTTATTCCCAAAGAGGGCAAGGATTTTAAATATTGCAAGAATTATAGGCCTATATCCCTGGTTAACATAGACTACAACATTTTTTCCAAAGCATTAGCCATACGATTAGACTCATACCTACCTGACTTATTGGGAAAAGAACAATCTGGATTCGTTACGGGGAGATTTATTACTGACAATACGAGACTTCTTTTTAACGTTTTGTCTAAATCCTCCCATTTAAAATACCCCCTGGCAGCAATTGCACTAGATGCTGAGAAGGCGTTTGACAGAGTTGAATGGACCTTTTTGTTTTACACTCTCAAGTGGTTTGGCTTTGGTCCTAAGTTTACCTCCCTAATTTCTCTTCTATACTCCAATCCTCGTGCGGCAGTATGTGCCAACGGCTTGATCTCACCATTTTTTGATTTAGGGAGAGAAGTGTGTCAGGGATGCCCACTCTCCCCTTTCCTTTTCAACCTGGCTTTAGAACCTTTTCTCTCCAAATTACGTCAAAATCCTGACTTATATGGCTTTCAATCGTCTAACTCCCATATTAAACTCGCAGCATATGCTGATGATATTCTGCTTTTCATGTCCAAACCAGGTGACTCAATACCTGCTTTTCTGGCGGAGGCACAGGCTTACTCTAGTATTTCTGGATACAAATTGAATAATGATAAATGCGAGATTTTACCCTTAACTAAATATACTTTCAAGTCGGACTTTTGTGCCTCCAATTTTACCTGGAGTCCTCACCACATTAAATATTTAGGACTACACGTGACCTCTTCAATAGCTGATACGGTGGCACTCTGCATGACCAAATGCATACAAAAGGTTTCGGATTTAGCCACTAAATGGCATCCCCTTTATATATCTTGGTGGGGTCGTTTGGACACTATAAAGATGATGTTGTCACCTATAATTTTATACACCATCTCTAATATCCCAGTCCCTATTCCTAAAAATTTTTATAAGAAAATCAATTCCACACTCTCTTTCTTCCTATGGAGTAACAAGAGACCCCGAATGTCTTTATTTAAATTAATTCGTCCCAAGACAGAAGGTGGGGTTAACTTCCCAGATTTTCAGACATACCAGACAGCTTTTCTCCTACGCCAAGCATCCCTTTGGTTACTCGAATCTGTGGACGATTGCCCTTTATGGACTACAATTGAGCTCTTCTTTTTATCCCCTTTCTCTTTTCATGAATACCTTTCCTTTTCACGTAAACCACAGGTTTTGTCTACTCCCATAATCAAATTGACCTCGAAGCTTTTGGAACCCACACTTGCTTCTACACACAATACTATGGATCTATTCCTTAATTCCACAATTTGGCACAACAAAGGTCTAACTATTCGGAGTAAACCTTTCTATTGGAAGACTTGGCGACAGAGGGGTCTGATTTGGATTCATCAGTTATTTTCACAATCAAACTTTTTATCCTTTCCCTCTCTTAGTCAATTATTCGACTTACCTGCCTCGAGCATTCATAAATATAGATTACTTAAAACTGCTGTGATGGACAGATACACTCAGGTATCCGCCACACCCACTACCTTCACTTCATCAGACCCTTCTCCTATACTTTGCACTTTATTAAAAACTAGACCCAGAGCTTCTACTATATATAAGTATTTACAAGGCGGGGACGTTAATAGGCAGAAATCTAAAACAGAGGAGGCATGGGAACGGGATCTCACGTCAACATGGCCAGTCTCTCTTTGGAATAAAATATGGTTTAAACTACGTAAATCATCCAGGGCAGCTAACACAACACAGACGCTGTTTTTGTGTACAACAGACTTTTACTTACACCGAGTACCTTGAGCACAAGATTTACGACTGTGTCAGACGCTTGTTGGACATGTTCCTCTTCAAATGCTGACCTATTTCATATGATATTTTCATGTCCGATTGTAAAAAATTTCTGGAGGCAAGTGTGGTTTCAAATTAATCTGATTTTTGGAACTAGATTTTCTTTTTCCTTCATTCATGTTTTCTTAGGTAGTCTTGCGCCTTGTTGGGAGAATGTTACACTTAATGTTAAAATTATTGACCTGTTATTAGCGGTTGCATTTCAACAGATCACCGTAAATTGGAAGGATTTCTCTAAAATCTCCTATAAGGCATGGTGGTACACTGTTTGTCATAATCACAGGTTGGATACTTCCTTTGTTTATCCTATACACTTGGCAACGAAACGTTTAGATCTGTGGTCACCTGTTACAGTATACCTAGATGTCTGTGCCAAACAATGTTTCCAATTACAACCATCCCAGCAAGAAGTTTTAAAACCCCCCTAAACCCCCTATATGTTCCTACAATATCTATTAATTAACTACTTATAAGATTCATTCGTATTGTTTAGATCTTTCCAAATTTACCCATAAGTCCGGTTTCTTACTCTTTACTGTAGCAGAATTTATTGTAATGACATGTATTTAATGCTATGAACTCTGTATTGACACCTTTATTTCTACTAATAAAATTTTCTTTTTGAACTTAAAAAAGGAGTTTCGCGATATGGTCCCTCAGTAACTCTCTAGTTAATGCATAAAACTTGGAGATTCCTGCTGGTTCCATAGGGACCACACACGTACTAAGATAATGCACTGCCTCCGTACAGGTTCGAAGTCCGTACTGCAGAAATATTGGCCTTAAGGGCGCCTTTGGGGCAGCAGTGCTGGGCAGCAACATAATTCATTAATCACTGATTCCGAGGCGTGAGCACACAGTCTGCACTGCTGCAGTTCTGGCAAGTGTGTTTTCCAATGCGCTCTAAATTTGTGGATTGGTAGTGCCAGGAGTCTGGTGTGTAGGATGTTCCTAAAGGCCTGACTCCGCCAGGCGGCTTTCAGATATGAGTGGCAAGCAACATCCACATGCGAGTTATGGAGAACCAGGGCGCCCGGAATCTGTCTGATCACGGACAAATCTTGTTCTTTTGACAGATACTTTCCTTGCTTTTTTAGTATGCTTTTTAGATGTGGCAGAGTCAGGGCTTGGTGTTTCAAGTTTTTGTAGAGCGGCTGCGTAGGTATCTTGTCCAAGGGCTTCTTACATCATTAAAAATCACTTGCAGAGCACCTTTCATTGAGCCAGCTTCAGCCCGGATTACTTGATGGTAATAGCTACTATGGGCCAGATGTAGCAAGCGAAATAGCGATCGCAAACGCTGAAATTCGCAGAATATCAGCGTTTGCGATCGCAATTTAGCTGTGTGCTATGTAGGTAGGCAAATACCTACTTGCAAAATAAGGAATTTCAAAAATTGTGATTCCTTATTTTGCACAAGCATTTAGAGAATCGCAATTTGCGATTCCCTAAATGCTATGCTAGTAGGCATCGCAAATTGCGATATTAAGGAATCGCAAATTACCACCAACATGAAGTTTGGTGGTAAGTTGCGATTTCCTTTAAAAAAGCACTTTTTTGCTTATTTCAAAATGCCATGTGGCACACATACATGCCCTTAGGGCATGTATGTGCACCACAAGTGCACACATGCACAATGCAGGGGTGCAACAGGGTGTCCTTTTGGAACCCTTGCACCCTTGAAATTGCGTGCGCAATTTGCGAGTACCTACTGGGTACTCGCAAATTGCGTGCAGCAATCTCATTCATTCCTATGGGCCTCCTGGCCCATAGGAATGAATGGGAAGCCATTCCTTATTTGCGAGTCGCATTTTGCGAGTCGCAAATAAGGAATGTGTAGGAATTGCTAAAATTATTGAGATTCCTACCTACATAGCATTTTGCGAGTCCTTAATAGCGATTCCCTAAAAATCGCTATTACGGACTCGCTAAACTGATTTTACCTACATCTGGCCCATAGTCCTTTTTACTATCTACGTCCATGTTCATAAGCCCAAACTCCGTCATATCAAGGTGTGCTGTGCTGTTTTGGGGAGCTTAAAGATTTTCTTAAAGGCCGCCGTGTGACAGTGTTCCAATGTGTTTGTGAGCATTCTTGGGTGCGCAAGATGCCCATAGTTTATGGTGGGGAAGAATAGAGCATGGATTGCTGTATGTATCCTTTCTGCTATTGGACTCTGTAGTTTATGCTGAAGCTTTGCTAAGGCAAATGAGGTTTTAGCCACCTTCTCCTCTATTGCCCTTGCTTGTAGAAAGGCTTTGCCTGTGTCTGGCAGCTAGACACCAAGGTAGTTGTATTTGCCAGTCGTGGTGATGGTTAAGGGCCCAGTGTTCCATGTCACCTGGTGTTTTTTAACTCGCTGTCCAAAGATTAGGACTTTGATTTTTGCAGCATTTGCTTTTAATGAATTTGTGGTGTTATAGTTGTGTAGTATGTCTACTGCCCTCTTCATTCTAACGCTTGTGTGATCTAGTATTACCAGATCATCTGCATAATGAATAATGGGTAGCTTGAGGGTCCCGAGCCTTGCCACATACAAGCTGCACAGTATAGGAGCAATGACGCACCCCTGCTTCAATCCCTTGTTGTGTATATCTTTGGAGTAGCATGAATTTGGATTAGCTTGACTTGGACCCAGGTGTATGTATGTAGGGCTATTATTGCCCCAATACTTATTTTGGAATCCTTTATGCGGCGAGTTTGGCCCATAGTATTCTTCGGTCGATGCCCTCAAATGCTGCACTGTAGTCTATGAAACACGCATATAGTGGGCTCAACAGTATTTTTACTGCCATATCCCCCACGTATGAGAGGGCAATGGCATTGTGGAGGCCTTTGGGCGGAAGCCCGTTTGATAGTATGGGATGATGTTGTTGCCAGAACCCAAGTCTCTAATTCACTTCACATAGGCTTTCACTTCTACGCCTAATAAGGCGATTAGTCTATAATTCTCTGGGGTTGTATTATCGCCTTTTTTATGGATAGTATACAAAACGGAACCCCTCCACGAACTGGAATACTAAATGACAAAACACATTCCTTAAAGAGAGTGTGTATGTAGGGAGTCCAAAAATCAACATGTTCCCTGTACACACTACCGTGCAGGCCGTTTGTCCCCAGAGCTCCACTCATACAAATTGATTTAAGGATTTTGCTGTTTCTGCCTCTGTTAAATCAATTCGGTCATCTTTAAGTGTCTCTGTCAGCTCACTAAGTGATTCACCCAGTGTGCCCGTCG
This sequence comes from Calotriton arnoldi, assembly GCA_963921515.1. Lineage (NCBI taxonomy): Eukaryota > Metazoa > Chordata > Amphibia > Caudata > Salamandridae > Calotriton > Calotriton arnoldi. The sequence goes on from CAWUFW010012292.1 coordinate 381,809, forward strand.
TGATTGTGGAGCCCTTGTATATACAATGTACATGGTCTATCCAATTCTCTGCACAGACGGCGTTCTCTTTGCCAGTGGTTTTGTTTACTAGGCCGTTTACATATCTCCAGAATTTCCGTGACTTGCCCGGCGCAAGTAAGGTGAATATATGCAACCACTCTTCCTCTCTATGTTTTTAGGTCGAGCCTGAGCCAGCCCGCATGCGCTGCTCTGCGAGGCTTCTTGTAAGCACTTAAAACTTCTATGTGTGGGTCTGACTCCCCCCACGCACTGGGTTGGCTGTTGCCTGTGTCCTTTTCTTGTTGTAGCCTGCAAATGGCTAAAGGCGGGCGCATGTCCGACCTTTTTGCCAAATGTTCACTCCCACAGCATTTTGCTTGCAGGAGCGAGCAGGGGCGCGCAGGCTGGCAGTTGCATTCCTCTCCTCGTGAGTCAGGTTACACGCACAGCGCCGTGAGGAATTCCCGCGCCTTGTGGGGATTTTGTTTACGATTGGTTTCATACTGTTTGAGATTACAGTTGTCACTTTGAAGCTGTCTTTTACCCATCATCCCAGTGCCTTTCGCCCAAAGGTTACTTTGCCAAGGAATGCCAATTCCATAGCTCAGAAAGGTGGAGTACGTCAACCGTCATTGCTTCTTACACGACAGACACACACAATGTATCAAAATGTAAAGTATGAAGTATGAAATGCACTGAATACAGATCAAAGCAGGTTGTCGTCAATCTCACATAAACCTGACCTTAAAACATATGTTTATTTCTTAAACACATTAATTCACACAAAGTTGACAAAAATAAAAGTTGACAAAAATAAGATGAGCCTAAGATGAAGGAGAGATTTCAAATGCATTACTCCTGCGTGAATAAGCTAATGAGCACACCGAGACGGTGTTCACTTATTAATGTTACCGAGAATGTCAGTCTTTGGTGTTTTTCACAAACAGACACTGCATATACCACCAGAATGATTTATATAGCATCTAAGAGCCAAGAATGTACGAAAACTGGGAATTTAAATTACCAACGTGCCGTCCCCTTGAAATGGGATTCTGCAGCTCCTTGGCAAGTACACAATGTACCGCTTTCAGCGTCTCTTAGCTCTAATCGAGGTGACTCCTTGAACGCCTCTGCAAGCATAGTTTACCGTCTGCCAAGAACGCGCAGGACTCGGAGAAGTGTCAGTGGAACTAGGGGGTGCGGGAGGTGCAGCAGTACCTCCATAAACCACTTCAAAGAGTTTAGATGGAGAGTGAGACATAAAGAGGACCTTCAAACGTTTTTCCTCTGGTAATATGTTTTGTGTTTTAAAATAAACACTATCAAATATTCCCTATGCCTTTGGTGAGATGATGTTATTGAACAGCACCCCCGCTATAAAAATCGTTTCAGTACCACTGACTTAAACGAGCCTCTAATGCATCACGTACATTCAAAACAGCGTCAGATTGGACACTGCCCCGCGAGGGGCCTGTTTACATTCAGCTGATGTGCTAAGTCTGTCACCTCCTGTCGTGCTTGCTGCGTGTGGTCTGACACGTTCGCCGTTTTCGCATGTTTACGCTAGGGTGTGCATGCGTGTTTGTGTGAAGACACAGAGAAGCCGGGGGCGGTGGGCGCTTATTTGGAAGTCAATAAATCTTTGTTTAGTTAAAAGCTTTTTTATTGGTCTAACAACAAGAAATTGAAAATAAACATGAAAGAAGAAAAGGACAATGGCCATGCAGCTAGAATCGGGCAAGGGTCAAAAATGGTCCAGGCATCCCAAAAAATGTGGCCCACATTTGTTAATTTAGACATCGTGCAAAATTCTATAGGTAGTACCAGTAGTGGTAATGCTGAAGGGTGCTACTCAACATAGCCAAAGATGATTACAGATTGGGCAAAGAGGGAGAAAAGCAAAGCCAAAGAGGCAGAGCCGGCCCCTACTCGGATAGCGCCCTGGGCGGAAAGACATTTGGCACACTCACTGCAGCTGGTGAATAAAATGAGGCAGCAGGGGGGCCCGTTTTGAGTTGACAGGTCAGTCACACATCAGCAGTGACTGGCTCTGAACACAAACTTCTAGTCCCCTCCCCCAACTATTCTGATTCACTTACAGTTTAGCTGGATGACGCTAGTGCCAAGTGGTTTGTGGTGCTATGGTGGTGTTGGTGAGTGGCGGCAGGGGTTGAGAGGGAGGGGAAGGAACGAGTTAAAGGGATGTAATACGCTAGCAGTGGCAAGTAAAACAAGCATTTGCAATGCAATAGGTCGCGCATTTGCGAGAGTTTAAGCTATTGGCACTGTAAATGGCAATGCCTTTTATTTAGGTTTTTGTTTCTGAAACATAAATAAAACACATTGCCATTTACAATGCCAATAGCTTAAACTCTCGCAAATGCGAGACCTATTGCATTGCAAATGCTTGTTGTTTTAGGGACCAGGCTATCTTTTTATGTTTTCTACTTGCCACTGCTCCTTTCTGCTTTTTGTACTGCAGCCGGCACATCCTTTTGCTTTGTTTGAGTTTGTTATCCTTAGTGTGTAAATTATGCGTAAGTGTCAGCAGCAGCCATGATTTTGTGCAGGAGTTATTAGAAGTTAATGCAGCGTGGAGACTCCTTATTAAAATCCCCCAGTCTTTTTCTACTAAGGTCAGATTCTGATCAAGTGCCAGTGGTCTGTGTCGTGCCTTCCACTTTTGGTACAACAGCTTACTGCCGGGCCCCCATTTCACTATTTTCTGTACAGGATTGGCTTCTGGTGATAGCAAATGCCCAGCCGGTATAACTAGCATATGAGTGTTAGAGCTTAAATTAATCTTAATTGACAAAGGAAGATGGTCGCTTTCAGTTCTAAATCAGACCTTTTATTCAGCGCGTCTCATTCGCAAATGCCTGCTCAATAACACATAATCCAGTGTGGAAATGATTCTGAATGTGGGCTGTCGTCTACTCTCCAGGCATCCTTGCAGATCACGTGTGTGCAGATCAAGTTAATTGATGCAAGCCTTTAGGAGATTTCAATTTACATCTTTTTGGTCCCCTCCAGTTTGGCCTAGGTTACGTGTATTAAAATAACCTGCCAGGATCACCTCATAGTGTTGTGAACTTTAACAGGGCCCATGCACAAAAGCTTCCATTTTGCAAGTTCATGTTTAAACTTGACATCTTTTTAGACAGTGACTTTTTACTTGCTATGCACGTACATGATAATGTACTCCGAAAGTATTCTGCTTGGAAGCACTTTTTTTCATAAGCATTCTATCACGACACTGTACGTTTTGTTCAAGGATAAAGTACACTGAGCACGCCGCCCTTACATTTTGTTGCTCTCCATTCAGAGATACAAACAATGACTAACAAATGACCTCAGGCACAGTGTGTACAGAGCCAGTTTTTATTATATAAAGTGCTTCTGACACTTAGCTCATCAGAGGAGCACTTTCATGGATTCTCCTGGACGTTCACCCGTGACTGATTGCCAGCCCTGATGACTTCTATCACCATCCTGAAAAGGATGGAGGCCTGTCCTACACCAGTCTGTGTTCCTTATACATCACTCATACAGGTAAATGGGGAGTTAGGCTATTCCAAGACAGCTGGCAGAATGCACACCTTATTATGCTCGCTCTAGCATAGTTAGTGTTAGGTAGGATTATCATTATGATATATTTTCATATAATAACTGCAACATTAAAATAGTTGAATTAAGATAATGCTCTTTGGAGAGGCTCCCCTGCTATGGACCCCAGATTGGTGGCCGATCGACTTGGGTCCCTATCCTGCTCCCAGGTCTACGGTCAAAAATCTGGGTATCCGTTTAGATCAAGCCCTCAGTCTGAAGGAGCACGTTGCTCAGACAGCTGGCTCCTGCTTTCATGTAATAGGCATGCTCCGCCGAGTTTTTCCCTTGCTTCCTGATTCCACCCGAAAAACCCTAGTCCAGGCGCTGGTATTGAGTCGTCTGGACTACTGTAACGGCCTGCTGGTCTCTGCTAATGATGCCTCACTCAGTAGACTGCAGGTAGTTCAGAACACGGCGGCGCGGTTGGTCCTTAACGTCCCTTCCAGGACCCCCTCCCGCCCCCTTCTCATGAAGTTGCATTGGCTCCCCATCCGCCAACGGGTCAAATTTAAAATCTGCTGCACCATTCATAAGGCATTACTTAACTTGGGCCCTTCCAATCTTTCCGAGAACTTCATGCCCTATATACCTTCAAGACCCCTCCGCTCGAGTGCTAAACACCTTCTGGTGGTGCCCCGAGTAAGTAAGGCAAGATTAGGAGGAAAAGCTTTTTCTCATCTCAGCCCTCGTTACTGGAATGATCTCCCCTTGCCCTTAAGACAGTGTCTGGATCACTTGCAATTCAGGAAGCAGCTTAAGACCAATCTTTTTTGCACCTGTTAAACTCTGCTGGAATTGCTCTACACCCTCACAGCCCGCTCTAAGCGCAGAGATACCCCTTCGGGGGTCGATTCTAGCGCTATATAAACTAATAATAATAATTCATCTTTTTCACCATTTTTGTAATGCTGGTAACAATGCGTTGTTTACTTCTGCTAATTATTGCAGCTCATGTCTTTTACACAAGAATCCAATTGCTTCAATGAATGTTTGAAATGCCAATTTGTGTATTTCTCGTATCTCTTTGGGCATGCCTTTGGTAACAATGAAAGGGTAGATCTGTTTCCATGATTTCCTTGGGAGAATCAGAGTGGTCATGTTCTGAGGTTGCAGACACATTCAGGTACCCTGTCAGGTTTAGGGGTCCAGATGGCACATTGTGAGCTAGTGCAATGAAGATAGAAAGATGAAGAGGTAGAAAAGAAAAAGACACCGGCAGACGCATGGAGGGGGTAGGTGTAGAGGAGGCAGCACCCCGGTGAAATTCCCAGTAATGTGCGGGCGTCCCTTGCTTTCGCCGGTAGAGGTACCTTCGTAACAGTGCGAGGTATTCATCAGGAGCGTTTTTTCACCATGCAGCTGTAGCCATATTATAGGTATACAGGTCACTGCCCTGCCCTGTTTGATTCAGAGGGTATAGTAAATTGTTTTTATCACATGCACTTTATATATTATTGCTCTGGTCCTCTAGAAGCACCAACGACCCTTGGCGACGCAGGCGCGAAACATGTTGACCTATGACCTTTTGACACCCGGGCATAGTGTGCCTCTGGGGCAAGATTTTATTTAGCAGTTTATCTGCCAAGGGTTTACAATCCATACATTCGCTGCATGTTTACTCTTTTTTAACTTTTTCACCATTTTGCACGCACCCTTATCACCCTCATTGGACCCACACCCCACACACCCACATGCACCATCCGGCAGTCCTTAAAAAGATCTCCGATAAAGAGACCCTTCGGGGGACCCGTAGGGAATTGCAGCGCCGGCCCTACGAGGAGCAACTGCCCGATGATGAAGCATGACACCTCTTGGGGTGTGTGAGGGCAACAGAGGACTACAAGTGGTTTCTCCACTTCATTAGTGGGTCCCATTTACCTAGGATGTCTTTTTCTTTTCTACCTCTTCATCTTTCTATCTTCATTGCACGGGTGACTATTTGCACCCTCATGCATGGGTGACTATTTGCACCCTGCTATAGGAACAGTGTCCCTTTGTGAAAACGAATGTAGGTAATAGGAGCATGGACACTGGACCTTGAATAGCTCCTTGGCACCCCCCTCTTTTGTGATACATTGTGAGCTAGCCAGGAATTGGGCCAACATATTCTGATGGTATGAGTGGACTGAGTCCCCATACTCTGATGCATATGCTGTCCAAACGGACAGGCCTACTTGATTTGGTAGGAACCGTACAACAATAGTCTGGGTGCTGATATAGGATTGCCTGAATGTCCTGGAGAACCTTTTTTCCCTTCTTTTCATGGACTGATGTATATATTTAATAGTATAATACAAGTTGGTTAGCCACCTATTTCTAGACCTGCAAGTGCAAGTGCCTGCAAATCATGATTAACAGTTTTTACCGCTTTTATTATTAGCTGAAGGTCAAGCTTTACAAAGATAGATAACCCACCGCAAGGCCTTCTAAAAAGGCTCTTATTCTGTGCGGTTTTGTAGATTGCATGGTAGCCAGGGATTGAGGTAGCGACAGTGGCCCAAGTTTCCTGTAGACACAAAACATCTCCAGTGCTCAAATATTCAAGGGCATTTTTTTCTCTAAAAGGGTCACTAATCAGGCGACTTTACAACTTATCACCCTTATGCTGTGTCTGGCCATGTTTTCAGTATCTTCCATAGTACTAGGAACACTGTCGATCCTTGGTTGTTAGGGTGACTGATAGCCATCTTATTAGACCTGGCATCTTTAGTGTGTTTCTCCTGTCTTTGTTTTTTTGCTTCTGACGTCCTGTTTTTGACTCTGTGCTGCATTTTGTTTTTGCTGCTTTTAGGACTCTGAGTACTTTACCACTGCTGACCAGTGCTAAAGTGCAAGTGCTCCTTGTGTAAATTGTATCTGGAAATGGTTACCCATGATTGGCATATTTGCTTTACTGGTTAATCCCTAGTAAAGTGCACTGGGTGTACTCAGGGCCTGTAAATCAAATGCTACTAGTGGGCCTGCAGCACCGATCGTGCCGCCCACACGAGTAGCCCGGCAACCATGTCTCAGACCTGCCACTGCAGCTTCTATGTGGGCAGTTTTAAACTGCCATGTCAATCTGGCAAGTGAAACCACTTGCCAGGTCCAAACCTTCATTTTTACTACATGTAAGGTACCCCTAAGGTAGGCCCAAGGTAGCTGCGTACGCAGGGTGCAGTGTATTTAAAAGGTAGGACATGTACTCGTGTGTTTTACATGTGCTAATTTCGTTTTTCACTATTGCAAGGACTATCTCTCCCAAAGGTTATCATTGAAGCCGCCTTGTAACCTCTTACAAGTGTAACTTCCAATTGGGAAGAGATAGAGATTTGGAGTTTGGGATCACTGAACTCACAATTTAAAAATACATCTTTTAGTGAAGTTGTTTTTTTAATTGCGTGTTTGAAAATACCACTTTTAGAAAGTGTACAATTTCTTGCTTTACCATTCTGTGGCTCTGCCTGCCTTTGGAATCCACGTCTTAGGGAGAGTGACAGTTGGGCTGCTTGTGCATTCACTCTAGACAGTCACACAAAGGGAGCTAAGGTGTGCTCTGCATATCCTGATGGTTCATCACCATGCTGATAGGTCTTCCCAAGCTAGAGTTTTGGGAGGAGTTGTCACTGACACCTGGATAGGGCTGTGCCTGTCCTCACACAAAGCTGTCTCCACCCCCCTGTCGTGTGTCTGGAGCCAGGTCAGGGAAAGGCAGGGTCTTGTGCACTACAGAGTCTTTCCTTTGAAGTTTGCCTACTTCAAAGGCAGAAACTGGTATAAGTACTGGAGCTGCGACACCTTAACTTCAGTACACTTCTGGACGAAGAGGACATTCTGCCAAGAAGAAGACCTGGATGCAGTAGGCGGGAGTGACACTCTGCTTGTTGCTTTGTTGTGCTGGCCTGCTGCTTGTTGCTTCTGTCTTGGGAGTGAAAGGTCTGGACTTTGCTTTCTACATCTTGCTTCCAAGGTTCTCCAAGGTCTTGCGCATATGTGCCTCCTGTTACGAAGTCTCAGGGGAATCAAAGACTTCACCTACCAGTGCCTGGGCTCTTCTGCTGAGAGCCCTGACTTCCCAAGTCATGCAAAATCCAGTTCTTGGGCCCTTGGAAGTAAAATCTGGTAACCTAAGAAGAAAATCCACACATCGACTCTCAACGCCTTAGGTTGCCCGATTTTCCCATCGGTGTAGTTCCCTCAGAGATGAGCCTTTGGATGGGAGTGGGTATTGCAGTGTTTGCCATATATTCCCTGTTGCTGGATTTTGAAGGGCTGCCCGAGCCGTTGTAAAATACTTGGGTATAGTATTGACATTCCTTAAAATGATGACTGCATGACCTTGCTTTCCACTAGCTGAGTTCATCCTCGCTGCCTGGCCTGTCTCTGGTGTCTGTGGCAACTACTTCAGCAAAGCCTCCGTAGATGCAGCGTTTTTGCCAGGACCAAAATGGAGCTGACCCTGGTCATTTATTCCCTTCGTCACTGGCCCCAGTCTCCACTTGCTCTGCTCTCTTCTAGCCTTAGCGTTGAGTTTGGTTGACTCAAACACTCTATGGTAGACCTTCCAAATCAGGGCAAATACTGTTATCCGGCCTCGTTGGTGTCACTCCCTGTGCCGTGTTTTCAGCTTTATCACTGCCGCAGCGCAGCCATTACCGTTGTTGTTGTCACAAGCTTCTTTGGTGTTGCCACTGATATTCCCGCTACCATTGTTATGGTCTGTGTTCAATGCTCAGTACTTAATGCTACAGGATGTGTGGCATGGTGTGCTCCAGATGAGCATTCAGAGTTGCTTAGGCTGGTTATCATGTATGGGCAGTTTATGCCTGCTTGGGTGTTTACATTTCAAGTTTTATATCCCACTGACAAGGAGGATGAGTGGGAGCTTACCGGGGCACCTCCAAGCCGCAACCAGACCTAGCTGGGCTGCTTCTGCGGGCACCCCAGGCTTGAACTTACAAGGACTTAGTACAGCCCTTGATCCCCCCCCGCTTGCTGGCAACCCCAGAATGTGCTCAGCTGTTTCTGGTCCTGTTAGGATCCTATGACGCACCTTGTAAGACAGGCACTCGGGCAATGGCCGAGGGGCCGGTATCTGAGTTCCAGCTGTGGGCTGCTTTTTTGGGCAGCCTGGGGGCCGATTTGGGTGGTGTCTGTAATGTTCGGATGCCGCCAGCTGCCCAGTGGGTGCCTGAGTGGCCTTTCTGGAGGCAGATGGGCATCCATTACCTCCCTTTTACCAACGGGCAGAGGTGTCACTCCCTTTCTCTCACTGGGCCGGCCCATTAATGTATGCATGTTCAGTGGGGGCAGGGGGCCTGAGCAAAAGTTGCCTCACTTGTTGTCAGGTGTGTTTCACCACTGTGAACTCATATGTGCATTTTTTTTTATCAAAGTAAAGTTAGGAAAACATGCCTCTGTCAGAGACCCCTCGTCCCTTCTTTTTATAAAACTTCGCTGAAGCAGTGTTTTGCAGAAAGGCAATATGCAAATGTGGGCCACTTTTTTTAGCGTGCCCGGGTCGATTTCTAATCCCAATCCAACCCTGGCGGGGGGGGGGGTATGGGGATGCCTTAACACTGTCCATGCTCTGCCTTAACTTTAGCTTTAACTTTGGCTCTACTACCCCCACCTCATTTGTTGCCTTACCTCCTCATGCAGCAGCCCACAGATCTAGTTTCAGGTGCTCTGCCGTCTCGTGCACCATCCCAAATGTCTGCTCTCTGCGCGGCAGTCAATACTCCACACCAAGCTTGCCAGTTCCGGCTAGCCCGTTCGCACTGATTGCTCGCACCAGAAGCGATGGTGTGCAGTGTGCAGCACTGGTAAGCCAGGTGAGGAATTAAGGCAGGGGAGGGACTGGGGACCGCCTTCTCGTCTTGCCCGGTCCCCTCCCTCAGTCGGCCCCCTGAGCATGGGCAAACCAGGCAAAATCGGGTGGATCCGGGCTGATTTCAAGCCCCGATCTCCCGCGCCTGTATCGCACGCAGTCAGCAAAGGACTGGCGGTCCAACGGTCTGGCGCACATATGTCTGATGTAGCTCAGGACAAAATCCTGTCTGTTTCCGTTTCTGTAACCAAGTACCACTACCCAAATACGCGGGTAAGGCTCTCAAGTGAAGCTCCTGCTTCCACCTAACGTTCAGGGCTGTGTAGGCACAAGATGGCTGTAGCACAACTTCAAAGAAACATGCAGTTGAATTTCACCTCTTACTAGTTGATTTGCTGCTCTTTGCATTGGTATTTTATTCCGTTGGACTGTTTCCAGTTTTCAGGATCTCATCATACCTGAAGCGCATGCTGCACTGGTGCCTGTCACGCCTCCCAAGAGAGTTTTTTGTTGTGCGTGGTTACACACTTCACTGCTGTTCATGACTACTGATTGGAATAAAGGTAGGTGAGTTGTGTCCTGTAAGCCTTCATTCCCTACATGTGTGAAAAGGTTCTTGGAAGAGTGAAAGTGGATCAGAGAACGCAGTGATGCAATGTATTGTTCAGGGGCGGCTCCTCCGTTTGAACGGAGGAGCGTCACCTAACAAAGAAAAACCCAAGGCTAGAGCTGAAAAATAAAATGGTAATAAAGTATTACCATTTTATTTTTTAGCAACCAACCCATCCTGAACTGAGTGACAGGACAGGGCGGGCCAGTGCTGCTGAGTGACAGCAGGGAGATGTGCGCTTTAAAATGCCTGATCCACTTCCTTCTCTGGTGGCATTTGCATCTATTAATCTGGATTACTCTCTCAAGGTCCTCAAGGCCCTGAAATCAGGCTCCCCTTCCGACCCTTGCGATGCCCGACTTCTCGCATTCGATACTGTTCCCCCCTCTCTGCTGCTTGCTCGACTTGCAGATATAGGAATAACGGGCACTGCTTGGTGCTGGCTGAAATCATTTTTGGAGGATCGCTCGCAACAGATATGGCTCCCCCCGTTCACCTCTTCACCACAGAGGGTGGCCTCAGGGGTCCTCATTGAGTCCCCTCCTTTTTAACATTTATGTGACTCCTCTAATTCAGCTTGCAGAAGACCTCGGTGCCAAAATTATTGCCTATGCTGACGACACGCAGCTTTTGTTTACCTGGAAAAAAGCTGAGTGTTCCACCTCATCTGCAAAAAACTGTCTGTCAGCTGTCTTTCATTGGCTTTCCGCTGCTCAACTCAAATGTAATGAGGACAAACCAAAAATCCTCCTTTATGGTAGCTTCCCACCTCAGTTTAGGGAAGCACTTTGGCCTGATGACTATCCTCTACCAGCCTCAACAGGGCAACCCGCTAAGAATCTTGGAGTCTGGTTTGAAGAGAATTTGTCCTTCTCTACCCAGATTAAGAGACTTGCTGGGAGCTGTTTTGGGGTCCTTAAATCCCTCAGGAAATTTCTCCCACTCCTCCCTAGGGCCGCCAAGGAAACGGTCACTCGAGCCTTGATACTTTCACGTATCGATTATGCCAATGCTCTGTACGTTGGCCTACCAGGCTACTTGCTTAACAAACTACAGGTAGTCCAGAATGCGGCAGCCAGGCTTCTTCTCAACGTCCTAATCAGAAACAGTGTTAGGCAGCATTTGCGCACTCTTCACCGGCTGCCTGTGGCCGAATGAGTAAAGTTCAAAGCCCTAGTCTTGGCACATCGTGCTTTGCTAGATGCCGGCCTAATGTATTTAAGAAAGCGCTTTATGTTCTACACGCTAGCTAGACAGCTTCGTTCAGCTTCCCAGCTTCTAGCACACATTCCTCGCTTTCGTCTACAGAGGATGGGTGGCAGCTCCCTTGCTTCTAGGGCTGCATCCGCATGGAATTTGCTCCCATTTGCTCTGCGCAGCATCCAGGACCCCAATCTCTTCAAAAAAAGATTGAAAACACTCCTCTTTACTTAATTATTCCCTTTCACTCCTCAAGGTTCGCGCCGGGACACTCCTTGGAGTAGCCGGCCGCGCTATAAGCTTGAATAACATAACATAACATGTCTCTTTGGCCGGCCGTCTTGCGACAGCCAGCCAGACATCATGCGCATTTTAAAATTCTCTAACTAAGCTGTTTTAGACAGCTGGGTTAGGGAAAGCGCAGGCCTCAAGTGCTCTTAAGAGCGCTGAGTGAGGCCTCTCCCTCCAATCCTGGAGTTGCTCTCATGCTGATGAGGGCAGCGCCAGGATTGGTTAAAGGAGTTGGCTGGGTCCCGCGTTGGAGCCTGCCTGGAAGAGAGACGACCGGGGGAGGAGGACTTTGCGTCGCATCTCAGGGTAAGTGTGTTCTATTTATTTTATTTGTTTGCGTCCCTCCACCCCACTACTCTCGGTACATTACAGCCGCCACTGGTATCGTTGGTGTGTAGGCTTGGGTGCACCTAGCAGCTAGTTACAGGATTATAAAGCCCTGAGAATAGTTATGAGGCTGATCCCGTACCTAAGGGCTACATGTAATAAAAAAAGTTGCTATCTACAACCAAAATGGCTGTTATCATCCCTGTATGAGTACTGCCTCCTAGAATCTACACCTGCCTTATTTGGTAAATTTAATGTAGTATAGCTCCTGTGTAATTAATAGTCGATTTTGTGCCCCTGGAACTGTATTTTGTTTCCTTTCCCTCTCTACAGCTGCCTTGTTTCAGTCATCTATAAATGATTCTCTTTGCAACTTTTTGATGGTCTTCTACTTGCCTCATGCTGTTTATCCGCAATGTTAATACAATTTAAACTCTATGACACCCTGTCAGCCTCGTTTATGCTACATAAAACTGCATGAAATAAATCAAACATATAGAGGGCCACTGCTTCTGTAGCACATTTCTAAGCAGTTGGAGGGGACAAAATACGGTCCCAAATTTTACTTGGATACGTAACACCACTCCTAAGAACATAAGAGAAGAAACACATGGGTATCTTCATGTTTCTTTCATGCGTTTTACAGGTCGAGTTTGCGAGGAACACCATCTCAGGGGGCGCCATTACCTGGGCAATTGACCTGGATTACTTTTCGGGCACTTTCTGCAATGAGGGAAAGCACTCTCTTATAAGCAAGCTAAAGAAACTCCTTAAAGGAAGGTAATGAGGAACACAATGAGGAATAGAAAAACCCAAAATAGTTTTTCTAGAGTACATTCAGCGTTGATGCTTAGAGACGTCAGAACAGCACGCTGTTAAAGTCTCTTAGGAAGATAAAGCTCACTGACTGTGATACCAAGGGAGAGGGCATAGGGTAGTGCTCCAAGTTCTAGTTCAGCTTTTGAAACAACTGCAGGATAACTTGCCTGAGCATCTAGGTAGCTCATAAAACAGAAGTGATAAGTGCAGAGAGTTCTCGGGTATTGAGACCCTCATAGTTCGCCAAAGGACCATATGTGCAGGTCACTGACTTTCTTTTACTTCTCATAGAGACCAGAAACCACATGAAGAGGAAGGACACTTCCTATGCTATCAACAGGGAATTTATTCCTCCTACACTGCCAGAAAGTTAGGACTTATCAGGGCACCAATGTCTCACTGGAAAGAGGTGGCCACCAATTCTTGGTGTTGAGGCATTTCCTGAGGAGTCATAGTTTCCCGCTCACTGGAATCGAGCAGAGGCCTGAGGCAGTGGATTTCAAAGCTGTGGAAGCTAACCCTTATAACACCAATACAAGAGACACCGAGTGGGCATAGGATGAGAGGCTGTTTCAAGCCTCGGTATATACTTATGCTATTGCACATATCTCTCATTCTTGTTTTTATTTAAGTATGTGAATCTAAGGTAATCATTTGACTGTTCATAACAGTAGTATAAACCTATAACAATCTAAGAGACCCCCACCATATATCCTTCGCAAAATTCTTCAATATACTTTTATTAAGGACTTTTATAGCATTAAATCCTTCTCTGATATTGTAATTGTATTTATATAGCACTTACTACCCTTGACGAGGCAGTGAAGCACTTTACGGTGAGTAGAACGCTACTCCAGAACCCAAGGTTAGCGGATATCTAGTGGTTATTGTGATTAGTAATGTGTCTCAAGAAAACAATTTCATGCATTTATTTGTTTCACATAGTAATAGATTATATTAATACCAATTTGATGTGATCAATAGTGGGGGCAATCTGGTGTCAGGTGAATTGTTGTTGGAGATTAGATAATGTTCGGTTACAGGGATTGGGTTTTTAAAGAGGAGAGGCTGTGATCTATGAAATGAGTTATCAGCCAATTGCAGAATTACAATAAGAAAGATTAAGGCAGACAGACAAGAGACTGAGAAGAGGCTATACTCGGAAATAGAAGACATTCAGAGGATGGAAGGTAAGAAGAGGGTCACTTTGGCAAAAGAAAGGAGAGGAATCAAGCGGAAGTAAGTCAAGGTAATTTTTTCATGCAGGGTTTTAGGGGTATAGTGGGAGAAGGCTTTCTGAGATAGCAACCAATCGGAGGATGTAAGCTGTAGAAAGAAACAACGTTATAAATAGTAGTACATCACCACCACCCACATCTCTGCATTTCACTGCCACCCATGGCCTGGAGCAGGCCCCCCCGCCACCAGGACCAAACCCAGGAAAAACAAAGTCCCAGAGCACACTTCTGCACACCTAAAACCAAGAAACTGGGGTCCCAGAGTGCCACTGACACACTGACCCAAAAAAACGATGCCCACAGCTCGTTCACACCTTGCAGCCTGAAACCAAGACCTCGGTAGCCCACTCCGAAGATGAAACCAGCACCACACACTCCACACCCACCAGTGGAGCAGCAAAAACGAAGTGGGCCTCCCAAACCCCTTAGCCCCGGCGTCACCGCACCCGCTGCACCACCGAAAGCCATGCCTCTGCATGAATCCACCCGCTCTCAAACACAAACACCCCAAGGGCCCAGAAGGGGCTGCCAGACAGTCCAAAACACACGCCGGTGCACCCAGAGACACCCCCAGGGGTCACATGTATTCCCATGTTCACAACGAATATGCAGCTGGGCAGACCCCGCAGACCCGAGCACTGCGACGCGCCCCCCTCCCCCACTCCCAGGTAAGAGAGGACCAGAGGAGGCAACCCATTCTCTCTGCATCCGGAGTCCGTGACACTCTATTTGAACACAGCGACCGATCCAGGGAGCACCCTTCAACAGCCCATGAGCGGGAAACCCGGGACCCCAAGAGCCAGACTTACAAAAAGAAACATCTTATCTACTTATGTAAACACTAACCTCTCTGTGACATCTACTTACTTGTGCTTGCTAACATGCAACTCTTGAAAGTTCTAACCATGGCCCGCTGTTGCTATAACTCGTTAAATGATTTAATGAATAGCCTCCCTTCTGATGCTGCTGTGTATTTGACCCTGTTTCCCTGCCTCAGTGACGGGTGTGGAGGACTGAGACATCCCGTCCAGACACTGACTCCACCTGCTACAAAGGCACACCTTGTTTAGCTTTTCTCAAGGTAAATTGCAATCCTTGCAGATAGTCATGGCGTTAGGGCGAACAACTGGTGCTGCTGCGCCTGGAGCTGACCTCGGTTAGGGGGGTACTGTGTTCAGAAATAGCTTATGGTTTTTAAAGCACATGCTCAGCAGTTTTCATGCAGCAATAAAATGAAATGTATCTGATCTATGACAAACCTCAGGAACTTCTTGTGTCTGCTGATCCTTGGCTTATCAGGTATAACTCCGAGGTCTAGGGTTGCCATACAGTCCCCTTTCCACAAATACAGAATGACCTCCACTGTTATCTTGAACTTTTGAGCCTTGATTAACTTTTCTGTTTAGCACCTACAGATTTAGGATGGTAGGATGGGGACGAGTGTCTTGTCTTTGTTTAGGTACCACGAAGTAAACAGAGTAGACTAATGATATCTCACCTTCTCTATCACTAAAGAGGTAAGAGGCCTGAGGGACTTTAAAGACTCTTTGAGGCAGGTGCCATGCCTACAGTCAAGATCAGCTTGGCCTCTGCAGGATAAACAATTGCGTCTTAAAGTGACAAAATTGTTTATTTGTTAGCAGATGTGCTGAACGCAGGGCGTATGTCCAGAAGAGTGGATAGCGTGAGGACGCAGTTAAAAAATAAAATGTTGTAAAATTAAGCGTGTATAAATAAAACAAGAATTGAGTATGCCACAAGCACCATGGAAGCAGCAACCTGTCTCATTAGAGTAAAAAAATACAGTTCAAAAATGTAAAACAACAAATAACCACTGTACGATGACATTTGCACTTGCCCTTGCACCCTGGTCGCCATAATGCTGCATTCAGGTGTTTTTCGTGAACTGAGGTCTTACCCACACCAAGCTGAATAGCAGCACCATTTACCATTAAGCATAAGAAAACAACTCAAACACTGGAGACCCTACATACAACACCTATTTATTTCTAACATTGTCCCATAAAAGTTAAAAATAAAGACATTATCTTATTGCAGCCCCTCATGACCTACGTGTCCCCTGTTATTTAAGATTAAATCTAACTTCTGTATTTTTAGCGTCTTCTAGTTTAATAGCTCTTTACTTGAGCGTGTTTTAAATCACTGTTTATTAACACGCTGCAACCTTGATTTCTCAATGAAGAATATTGAAAAGAGCTGTAAGATAGAAGGTAGTGTAAGGTGGTGTAATATCACTTTTTGTGATGTCATGGTGATGTTAAATGATATGTGATCAACACACAAAAAGGGGGGCCTGAGGAGGTTTAAAGACCAGGAGGGGACGACTCCCTTCTATCACAAATAGAAAGCACAAAATTGGCCCCTGGGTCTCAGTCTAAAAAAGAAGATGAGTGCTGGAGTGTCCCTTTTCTCACAAATAAAACATCCCTGAGCTCCTCCCTCTCAGAGAGGGGGTTGTAGCCCGCATTGCAACTAGGCTTGCAATGCAAGGAGGTTACCCGATGATGAAGCATGCCACCCTCGAGTGGGTGAGGGAAACCGTCCTATAAAAGGGACACTCCAGCACTCTCCTTCTTTTTTAGACTGAGACCCAGGGGCCAATTTTGTGCTTTCTAAATGATGTGTGATGCCAATGCTGGTAGCCATGCAATTTTCATTAAATTATGCTAGTAGTTTTAAGTGGTGTGATAAATGTCATCCTAAATGTATCTGACTGTGAACTGTGAGAGGTTGTTGGAGGAATTGCTGCAGAGCGTATTGCCTGATTTATATAGCATGTGATTGGGAATGTTTCGACAACCCTGCTCGATCGAAGCCTCAGGAAGAGCATGATGTCCAATAAGGGAGAACACCTGATTAAGTTTCTCTCTTCTTGGGGGGGCGTGGTTAGCGCCCGAGGAAGATGGCGGCACTCCCGTGACTCGCCTGCGAGGTCGGGGCTCTCTGAGGGATTTTCGCACTCCAATGGCGTCTGAATGTATGGCAAATTAACTAAAACAAAGTCGGAATGTGAGAGCTTTCAGACGGAGAGTCTCTCGTTTCATTTCTGGCAAGCTTTGTACTTCAAATGAGCTCTGCGCTCACAGCTGAGGCACTGACGGCCGTTATTCTATTGTGGCTCTCGCGCTGAGGGAGCTGTTTTTCATCGAGTATTTTGTCTCCACTGACAGCAGGAATTCACGCTTGACAAGGAAACACACCAGCGTGTAATGGAGCCCACAAGCTAAGTTCTGTAAAGATTTATTGCCTCTCTTTGACCCGCAATGCCCCCTTTCTGGTCCTCTTTACGTCCTAACTAAATAGAGCAGCAACTATTACTTCAAAGCTGCCTGCATGCTGAGGTAATCGCTTTTACCGCGCGCTGTGTCTGTTCAGAGGAGGAAATTATTTACTGCCTTCATATTAATGACTATTGATGTCTGGCACTAGAGGTTAAGAAGGAAAGTAAAATTTGGCCTTTTTTCAACGCACTCATCCTTTTTATTAGCAGGCTTTGTTTAGGCATATTAGTAATCTCATCTCTAAATTGCTAATTTGTTTATGTGGAACTGTCTGTATCACTTGGTTGATTTTTCCAATGCTTGCAACGTTACATGGAAGTACCTCACAGCTATTTATTTAGAATGAGTTTTTTTATTTTTTTTTTATTTTTTATTCTAGCATTAGGTTTAGCATGCTGTGTTGCTCGCTATGCTGTAGATATGTTCCTGTAATGACTTATGGTGCCTCACACTTCACACACTCTCCTCTCATTAAGCCTAAGGTTACCACCTTTATACCTTATTTAATGCTTATTGGTAAACGTGTGTCATAATAATCTGTTACGTGCCAAATGCACATAATTTCCATTACAGTGTATTTTTTCTAATATTGTTAAGTGGAATTGCATACTTAAATTGTATCTTGCAGTTTTATACATCCTTTTACATACAGACTTCTACTCTTCCTATTGTATGGGCAGGTTAAAGAGGGTATCCCCTCTGCAAGCATCCTCACATCGTAGTTTCATTGTTCGTCCAAAGTCACGTGCGAACTTCATTCAAATGGAGGACTCCCAAGCATCAACGCCCAAAACAGCTGCTTCACCAGCTGTGGCTAATGGTTCCTCTTCTCTTAATAAGGTAACAACTAAACGTCTCAAAAAGGATCCCCCTTCTCCACCAAAGCAATCTTCGTCTGTTTCCATGGATCTTCTTTTGGAGGAAATCCGAGCCCTATGACCATTTGTCGAAGAGACAAACTCCAAGATACAAATTCTAACAGACGGTTGGGAAAAATTGGAAGAACGAGTCACTAAGGTCGAGCATAGTGTTGAAACTCTCAATGCATCCTGCACCAAAGTAGACATTCTTCACTCCCAAATCACATCTCTGCAAAAACAGGTTGAAAACCTTGAAAACAGAAATAGACGTAACAACCTCCGCATTTATGGCCTATCGGAGGGCGTGGAAGGGTCGGATCCTATCTCCTTTTTTCAAAAATTCTTACCGTCAACACTGAATCTACCGGAGGACACTACTCTCAATATACAACGTGCGCACAGATTGGGCCCACTGCATTCCACATTCTCAAGTACGAAAAGACCGAGAGGAGTCATATTGTATTTTCTTGAATATACGGATCTCCTCAAAGTGCTATCAGCAGTTAGGCTCCTGAAGCGTATTTCATTCTCTGGTCACCAATTGTTTTTTTGGCAGGACTATGCCAAATTCACAGCAGATAGACGTAAGGAATTCCTTGCTTTGCGTCCAGCATTACATTCTATCGGAGCACGGTTTGGACTGTACCACCCTTGCTTGTTCAAAGTCACTCTCAATAATAACACCATGACCTATGAGGATCCAACAAAGTTGAAGAGTTTCCTTAATACACATTGCCCAGAAAAGATGGACATTTCTAGTACTCGCTTTAAATAGCTTCTCTTTTGTTATACACTGGAACAGGGTTTAGCTTCTCAGCATGCTGTTTTACTTCCAGAATTTTAGAATAGTTTCTGTCATGGTTTAATGGTTTGTCTGTTCTCATTATCTTCTTCCACTTCAGGTCGTGACATTATTTTGCCTGACATCATAATTTGTCATGACATACTTCATCTCGTCTGTATTAACCATTTTTTTTGTTTGTTTTGTTTCTATTTTACACAAGACCTACCTCATGTGCTTAACCTATTAGTCTTGAATGTTGTTTACATCCCGAAGTCTTCCCCGTCTTGCCTCATGGAGTCCGGGTACGTCATCATTCCATGTGGTCTCTCCCCCATCCTTCCATTGTTTTGACTTCTATATGGATATGATCCTTTTTCTTATATTCTTCTTTACAGCTCTCACCCTTTCTCCTTTATCCCCTTTTCTTTCTTCTTATCATACATGTTTCTACTATTTGTCTCTTTTTCCAATCTTACTTCTTTCTTTTCTTCATCTTTCCCACCCTCTCAGTTTTCCTCAATTGGTTTTAACTTTTAATATCTTCGTACCTAATATACGGTTTACTTCAAAGTTTTTTATAGTTCTTATTGTTGAATTTTTCACAAGTACCATTGTTCACAATATATGGGTTCTCATTGGTTCACTTATGCTCTTACTACTGTCATTTTACACATGTTTTTGAAAATTGTCACATGGAACGTCAGAGGCTTGAATTCCCCCATTAAGCGACAGAGAATACTTTCCCACCTCTCCAAATTAGATGTTAATATTGCATTATTGCAAGAATCCCATCTCACCGAAAGCGAATCATTAAAACTCAAAAGGAATTGAGTTTTCTTCTCACCAGGTGATGGAAAACGGAATGGGGTTATAACTCTATGTCACAAAGCACTGAACGCCAAGCTTGTATCTCAAGAATCCGACACAGAAGGCAGCTGGATTCTCACTAACCTCATGTTGGGAAAAACCCCTTTGACCTTCCTCAACATTTATGCCCCTACCAGCGGAGACGTCACATTTTGGTCTCGTATATCTCAGTTACTGCTCAAATACCCATCAGAAAACTTTATTCTTGCAGGAGACTGTAACCAAGTGATGGACCCGTTTATTGATAGAAATTCTAAATCCCCCTTTATCCCAAACACACCACACAAAGCTTTCACCCGAACTATTCAACAGCGAAACCTATTAGACTCATGGCGCCTTTGTAACCCATCCACAAGAGAATATTCCTTTTTTTCCTCTCCGCATCAAACACAATCTCGAATAGACCATATTTTTATTTCACGTAACATTTCCCAATCCTTACGTTCTGTTGACATAGGCCCTATACTCATTTCGGATCATGCACCTCTTTCGATTCAACTAGACATTTTAAACCAATTCACAATAACAAAAAAATGGCGCTTCAATAATTCCTTACTCCTTGACCCTAATTTCAATACATCTTTTACCTCTTTCGCTCAGGAGTTTTTTCATATTAATTTAACGAATGATGTCTCCTTTCATACAGTATGGGACACTTTTAAGGCCACCGCTCGGGATTTCATCATCAGATTTGTGTCAAATAAACGTAAAGCTTCCCGCACATCACATAACATACTTCTTGCTAAGATTAAACAGCTTGAGCATTCCTTCCATACCTCCAAGTCGAAAGACTCCCTCAAAGATCTCATCAATGCAAAAATCGCCTTTAACGAATCCACTACTGAACAAGCCTCCCTATACTTACTAAAATCCTCAGCGAAGTATTATGGTGGCCAAAACAAATCGGGCAAACTGTTAGCTAATTACTTAAAGATTAAACAACAGAAACTTCATATTGATTCCATTATGGATGATAACCAAACATCGAAATTCAAAGATACTGAAATACTCCAAGAATTTGTACATTTCTATCAATCCCTCTACACACCAGAAAACACACCCTCAGATACAGACATATCCCAATATTTCTCCACAATTCAAAAACATATTAATCCCCAATTAGATTTAGCGTCTTTGGAAGCTGAACTTACACAAACAGAATTGTCAAATGCTTTAAAATCTCTTAAAAAAGACAAGGCCCCGGGCCCAGATGGCTTCACAGTGGAATTTTATGTACATTTCGCTAATTTATTACTCCCACATTTACACACTCTTCTTTCTTCCTTTATCACCTCCTGTAACTCCACTGGCTCTTTTTCCGAAGCCTTGATCTGTCTAATTCCAAAGGCTGATAAAGATCTTCGTTATTGTAAGAATTATAGACCCATATCCTTAGTCAACGTAGATTATAAAATGTTCTCGAAAGCTTTAGCCCTACGATTAGAACCACATCTTCCCAAGCTGCTTGGAAAAGAACAATCAGGTTTTGTCAAGGGTCGCAATATCACTGACAATACACGCCTATTCTTTAACATTTTATCCAAATCATCACACTATCCGGACTCCCTGGCAGCAATAGCATTAGACGCAGAAAAGGCCTTTGATAGGGTATACTGGCCTTTTATCTTCCACGCTCTCAAGTGGTTTGGGTTTGGACCGAAAATCATTTCTCTAATAGCCCTACTTTATTCTGAGCCCAAGGCTGCCATATCCACCAATGGCCTCATCTCCCCTTACTTTAATCTCAAACGAGGAGTAGGCCAAGGATGCCCCTTGTCCCCTTTTCTTTTCAATTTGGCATTAGAACCTTTTCTCTCAAGAATACGCCAGAACAACTTAATCACAGGTTTTGTCTCATACTCTCAACAAATTAAGTTGGCAGCATATGCTGACGATGTTTTAGTTTTCCTCTCCCAACCACAATCTTCACTTGCAGCTTTCATGGATGAGGTAGAGGCCTATGGATTGGTATCTGGATATAAATTGAATAGAGGAAAATGTGAGATATTACCCTTAACCAAATTTACCTTTAAGGATGATTTTAAGATTTCTAACTTCACTTGGAGCCCTAAACATATAAAATATCTTGGCATTTGGTTCTCTCCCTCTATAAAAACTTCTATCTCTTTAAACATAGACAAATGTTCTGCCAAACTTAAAGCGCTGGTCGCAAGATGGCATCCTCTTTATCTTTCTTGGTGGGGCCGTCTTGACACAATCAAAATGATGTTGACTCCGATAGTTTTGTATATCCTTTCTAACATTCCATTGTCCATCCCATCTAAATTCTTTCAAAAGATTAACTCTATTTTGACTTTTTTTTTATGGAACGCTAAAAAATCAAGAATGGCCTTAAACAAATTAACTAGACCAAAATCTGAAGGCGGTGTCAATTTCCCCCATTTCTCCAATTATCACAAAGCCTTTCAGTTACGACAACTATCGAATTGGATCACTAACCAATCTGAGGATAAACCTCTCTGGGTGGATCTCGATACCTCATTTTTAGCTCCCTTCTCATTTCAAGAATATCTCTCCTTTACCCGCAAACCACAAAAGCTCTCTACTCCCATAATTAAGGAATCCTGTAAACTACTATCCACTGCACCCCACTTAACGGTACATAATTTAGACACTTTTCTCAATTCCACGATTTGGCACAATAAACAAATCCTACTTAATAGGAAACCTATATATTGGAAGGTTTGGAGAAACAAAGGTCTAATCTGGGTTCATCAACTTTTAGATCAGGGCTCACCCATTCAATTCACGCAATTACAAACTCTTTATCATTTACCTTCTTCCTTTAAAACTACATTTTTTGACCTTGCAGAGCTCAATACTTGATACTTACACTCAACTCAAATCTTCACCTTCCTCGCCCTCCCAACCCCTTTTCCCTTGGCATAACCTTTTGCACATAAACCCCAAAGCGTCCACCATTTATGCCCGTTTAATGGTACCTCCTGAGATACGGGACAAAACCAAAGTGGAACTTTCGTGGGAATCCGATCTAGGAACGAATTGGCCCATTTCTTTTTGGAACAAAATTTGGACGAAACTCAGGAAATCGTCCAGAGCGGCCAGTACAACACAAACACTCTTCTTTATTTACAATAGATTGTTTATTACCGCCACATTCTTACATAAAATACATAACACAAATCTCAACACTTGCTGGACATGTTCCCAGGCTGACGCTGAGCTTCGTCATATGCTATTCACTTGTCCACATGTTTTTATATTCTGGAAACAGGTCTGGCACCAAATTAACACTATCTTTCACACCACAATTCCCCTCTCTCTCACAAACATTTTCCTAGGTAGTTTAACATCGGACTGGAAAACAAGTCATTCCCAGCCACCACTTATTGATTTGTAGCTTTTCAGCAAATATCAAAAAATTGGAAAGACTCCTCTAAATTGTCCTATTTAGCTTGGTGGTATGCTGTATGTCATAATCACCGCCTTGATACAGCACTTGTTCACCCTATCTCTCTTGCTACTAAACGATCCCACCTGTGGGGCCCACTCACACATTTCCTAGATGATACTGTGAGGAAAACTTCCTTACCTGTCCCCTCACAACAAGAAGTTACGAAGCCTCCATGACCTCCTATTATTTGTTTATAATTATGCTTAATTTATCGTTTTCTATAACATGTTTTAAAATTGTGTATTTTTTGACATGTACTGTTATTTACGCTTTTTGTGGACCTTTGATTATATTGTATTCTTATCATTTTCTATTTTATCCTTTTTACTATTTTAATGGATATCATAAATCATTATTATTCTTTATTACATCTTCATGTATCAACAAATAACTATGTATACGAAGTATTGTTTTTATGATCATATTAATCTTTTCAATAAACCTTTTCTTGAACTTAAAAGTTTCTCTCTTCTTTTCCAGGCTCTATGCAAGTATTCAGTTACTCAAACACAAGTGAGAGAGTATATTTCACTGAAAACCTTCATTTTATATGGCTCTAGACAAGGCTGTCTCTACTTGTAGAAGTCAAGCGCAAAGGAGAAGCGGTTAAGCCAGTCGCCTTCTAATCATGACCCGCCCTGTACTGAGGCTGGTGTATTTAATTAGGTCCATGAATTGCCCTTTAGGGAGGCAGCTGTTCAACCAAAAGTCCTTCAAGACTGGAATGACTCCGTTTTCTAACCAGCCTTTAATTACATTTTCACACAGCCCACAACCAACTCCAGATGACACCAAAAATACAACTCCCCCACCAACAGGCCCAACAGACGAAATAACCACAGCACTCATTGACCATGGGTTTTTGCTCCTGGAAGAATGATGGCTTACATACCAATCCAGAAGACATCACCAGGTTCAACCTGTGTGCCGGGTGCCGGCACCAGAATGTGCCCAAGGAAGTGCACCGCTGGGCTGGTGTTCTACACTAGTTGCTCATGCTGTGATTGGTCGCCCAAGAGAGGAACCTCAGACAGCTGATCTGTGGGTGATCGGAGTATGGGTGCAGTAGGAATCCTGTACCAATAAATGCTCATTTTAGCCTAGTGGTGCAAGTCTATTTATGTGTCATCTGCCTACGTTTCTCAACATTGGTCTGTTAGTGTTTTCTCTTTTGGGAAATTTGTTATTGCCATACAGGTGTGCACGGTCAGGGAGGAGTGTGGAAATATCTTGGAGGGAGAAACGTGACATGGGACATTTTTAACTTTTGGACATTCAATAGTGATACCTCTTATTCGTACTTTCATAAGACCACTATATTCACTGTGTGTTTGTGTTTTCATCATTCATGTAGCAACTGTTAATGTTATGTTATCTTAATTCCATTTAAAGAGTACGCACATAAAACATTTCATGAAGCTGAGAAAGAGTATGAGTGGGTGTGATAGAGGGATTGAGTCAGTTCAAATAAGGAGAAGGAACAGGAAAAGGCTTGTTTTAAAAAACACGTTTTTAGGGATCTCCTAAAGGATTTAACAACAGGATCACAGCGAAAATGAACCGGAAGGGGGCACCATTCCACTGGAGCTAAAACCAGGAAGCTCCTTCCTCCATACCTGTGATTAGGGAATCTAGATACTGCTAAAAGGTGTGCTGAGTAGGGCTGGGCGTAGTTGGCGTAGCGCCACTACGCAGAATTTTGGATAAAATGTGTGGAAAACGAGCGCACGTCCTGAGGGTCCGTGTGCCAGGGACAGGGGTCCCTCGTGCCTGGGCAGGCTCCCCGATCTCCCCGGCCTGGCTGGGTTGAGAAGCACGGACCGGCCCCGGGGACTGCATTTTGGTCAGGGCCTGGGGTTTGGGAGCCCTGGTCCTGCCACCTGCCAAGTGTCCATCTGCCCGGGACAAGGGTCCCTGGTGCAGAGCCCCGGAGACCTGCAAGGGCATGCAGGAGCCCTACCGCTATGGCTCGGCTCGGGGCGGGCAGATGGCAGTCCTTTCGGTCCCGGCCATCTGGTCGTACCTCTCCCCTCGGCCATCTGGTCGCACGCAATGCTTTCCAATGGGGCGACCCGATGGCCGGGCCGCCCTGGAAGTCCCGATGAGGGCTCATTTGCATCCCGGATCCCAGCCAGGGCTCCAGGAGGTCGGGCACGTTCGCGCCCAGGGTCCCCTGAGCCTCGCGGTGCGCACGGATTCCCAGAAAGCGGGGTAGCCTTCCTCCGGATTACTAGGGGCAGGGCATGCCGGGACCCCCCTCCCGGGCTGGCGGCTCTCTGCCGGGGACCAGATGGGCTATGCCCGGACAACACCTCCTGAGGCATCCGGGGCTCCCTCCTCCGGCCTGCGGCATGGCAAAGTGCCCAGGACGGGCTCCACGGGTCCTGGGCAGTCCTCCCCCGGGCGTCCGGGCCAGAGAGCTCCGGCTGGCCTCCCCGTGCCTAAGGCCCGGCCGGGGTCCCCGAGCACCCGGGAAGCGGAGCCCCCGAGCCCTGCAAGGGCAGGCGGGAGCCTTACCACGAAGGCTCGGGGGTGGGCAGATGGGCGTCCTTTCGGTCCCGGCCATCTGGTCGCTCCTATCCCCTCGGCCATCTGGTCGATCGCAATGCTTTCCAATGGGGCGACCAGATGGCCGGGCTGGCCTGGAAGTCCCGATGAGGGCTCATTTGCCTCCCCGATCCCAGCCAGGGCTCCAGGAGGTCGGGCGCATCCGTGCCTAGGTTCCCCTCAGTCTTGCGATGCACACGGGTTACCAGAAAGGGGGGTAGCCTTCCTCCAGATTACTAGGGACAGGGCACGCTGGAACCCCTCTCGGCCTAGCGGTCCTCAGCCATCAGCTGGATGGGCCAGGATGCTGCCCCAGCCTGGGGTCCGTCCCCGGGCCAGCCGTGTGGCAGGATGCCCGGGACGGGGTCCCGTGGGCCCGGGAGCCTCCCCTGCTCGGCTGGGTTCAGGGGCTCCCAGGGGCCCTGGGAGGGCGGCCTCCCCACCCTGGGCTCCGTCCTCGGTCCTGCCGCGTGGCAGGGTGACCGGGACGGAGTCTTGCGGGCCTGGGGAGGCTGCCCCTTTGCTCCAGGAGCCCCGGCTGGGTCCAGGGGCCCCACCGGGCCCCATGTCAGGTGCTCCAGCCCTGGGCCCCGTCCCCCGGCCTGCTGCCCTGCCAAAGGCCCGGGACGGGGTTCCGTCATGCCCGGGGAGCCTCCCCCTGCTCGGCTGGGTTCAGGGGCTCCCAGGGGCCCCGGGTAGGGTGGCCTCCCCACCCCGGGCTCCGTCCTTGGTCCTTCCGCGTGGCCGGGTGCCCGGGACGGGGTCCCGCGGGCCCAGGGAGGCTTCCCCTGCGCCTCTGGGCCCGGGAGCCCTGGCTGGGTCCAGGGGCCCCTCTGGGCCCCGGGTCGGGTGCTCCAGCCCTGGGCCCCGTTCCCCGGCCTTCCGCTATGCCAAAGGTCCGAGACGGGATTCCATCGTGCCCGGGGAGCCCCCCTCGCTTGGCTGGGTTCAGGAGCTCCGTCCGGGGCCCCTGAGGGCCCGGGGGAGGGCGGCCTCCCCACCCCGGGCTCCGTCCTCGGTCCTGCCGCGTGGCAGGGTGCCCAGGACGGGGTCCCGTGGTCCCGGGGAGGCTTCCCCTGTGGCTCTGGGCCTGGGAGCCCCGACTGGCTCCAGGGGCCCCTCCAGGCCCCGGGTCGGGCGCTCCAGCCCTGGGCCCTTTCCCCCAGCCTGACGCTATGGAAAAGGTCTGAGACGGGGTTCTGTTGTGCCCGGAGAGCCCCCCTCGCTTGGCTGGGTTCAGGAGCTCCGTCCGGGGCCCCTGAGGGCCCTGGGGAGGGTGGCCTCCCCACCCCGGACTCCGTCCTTGGTCCTGCCGCGTGGCAGGGTGCCCGGGACGGGGTCCCGTGGTCCCGGGGAGGCTTCCCCTGCGCCTCTGGGCCCGGGAGCCCCGGCTGGGTCCAGGGGCCCCTCCGGGCCCCGGGTCGGGTGCTCCAGCCCTGGACCCTGTCCCCCGGCCTGCCTCTATGCCAAGGGCCCGGGACGGGGGTCCGTCGGTCCCGTGCAGACCTCCCCCGCTTCACCTGCTTGTCGAGGTGTCTGCGGGCCCCGGGTCGGAGGGCCCGTCAGCTCCCCCCCTCGCAGCCCCCATGGCTGGGGCCCAGCTGGGGCCCTGGGCCTCCGGTCCCCCATGCCCCGGCGCCCCCTCACTCTTTCGTTGGGGCACAGAGCGGCCAGATGGCTTCCCTTTCGTGCCCGGCCATCTGGTCGCACCTTTCCCCTCGGCCATCTGGTCGCACCCAATGCTTTCCTATGGGGTGACCAGATGGCCGGGCTTCCCTGGAAGTCCCGAAGAGGGCTCATTTGCCTCCCCGATCCCAGCGAGGGCTCCAGGAGGTCGTGTACTTTTGCGCCTTGGGTCCCCTCTGTCACCTCGTGTGCACGGATTACAAGAAAGGGGGGTAATTTTCCTCCGGATTACTAAGGAGAGGGTCAATCTGACCTCCATGAGGTCCGGCGATTCTGATTCAGGGGAAGGCAGCACCTGGGCCCGCCCGCCGGGGCCCCCAGGGGCCCGGGTACGCACCTGCCTCTCAGCCCCTTCCCGATGGTCCTTTTTCTCCGAGTTTGCTCAGTCAGACCTCCGTGAGGTCCGGGGATGCTGAGACGGGGGAAGGCAGCACCCGGGCCCGCCCGCCGGGGCCCCCAGGGGCCCGGGTACGCACCTGCCTCTCAGCCCCTTCCCGATAGTCCTTTTTCTCCGAGTTTGCTCAGTCAGACCTCCGTGAGGTCCGGGGATGCTGAGACGGGGGAAGGCAGCACCCGGGCCTGCCTGCCGGGGCCCCTAGGGGCCAGGGTACGTACCTGCCTCTCAGCCCCTTCCCGATGGTCCTTTTTCTCCGAGTTTGCTCAGTCAGACCTCCGTGAGGTCCGGGGATGCTGAGACGGGGGAAGGCAGCACCCGGGCCCGCCCGCCGGGGCACCCAGGGGCTCGGGTACGCACCTGCCTCTCAGCCCCTTCCCGATGGTCCTTTTCTCCGAGTTTGCTCAGTCAGA
>CAWUFW010012292.1:417500-552121 GCA_963921515.1 Calotriton arnoldi
AAATGTTGGATAGCAAAATAATTAAATTTACTATTCCAACTCCAGTGAGTGCAACAGTAGGGAAAGTGTTGGATAGCGGAGGGGTAAAAATTAATATTCCCACTCCAGTAAGACAAACAGTAGGGAAAGTGTTGGATAGTGGAGAGGAAAAAAATACTATTCCCACTCCAAAGAGTTCAACAGTAGGGAAAGTGTTGGATAGCGAAGGGGCAAAAATTGCTATTCCCACTCCAAATAGTGCAACAGTAGGGAAAGTGTTGGATAGCGGAGGGGTAAAAATTACTATTACCACTATAGTGAGTGCAAAAGTAGGATAAGTGTTGGATAGCGGAGGAATTAAATTTACTATTCCAACTCAAGTGAGTGCAACAGTAGGGAGAATGTTGGATAGTGGAGGGGTAAAAATTACTATTCCCACTCCAGTGAGTGCAACAGTAGGGAAGGTGCTGGATAGCGGAGGGGTAAAAATTACTATTCCCACTCCAGTGAGTGCAACATTAGGGAAAGTGTTGGATAGCAGAGAAACAAAAATTTCTATGAACATTTAAACAATAGAAAGAATTAAAAAAATCATAAAAATAAACAATATTAAAAAAATATACGATTAAATATATTAAACATATTAAAAGAACACATATTATAATATAGATTACATATAACAAAAAGCTACAAATATTATATAAAATAAACTAATAAATACATTTATAAACAAGAATTATTTAAAAGGAGCAAATATTAACAAAGTAAAAACATTATTTAAAACATAAATTTATTTATTTTATTTCCTACCCTATAACACCACACCAATAAAAACAAACTTCAAAAGTTTTATTTAAATGTATTTCCATAATTAACATAATTAATAATTAATTAAAAAAATATTATTAATAAAAAATAATAAACATTCATTAAATACACATGCTTTAACACTATAATATCCACAACACACACCTACAATTGATTACACAATTACCATAATTAATTACTAATTAATTATTTAAAATTAATTAACAGCTAATTATTAATTCATCAATTAAAAATAAATTACTTCCCACCATTTACACTTATAAACACCACAATACACACCTAAAACTAATTACACAATTACCATATATAATTGCCAATTAATTAATAAAAATTAATTAACAACAAATTATTAATTAATTCATAATACATTACTTTACACATTTAACACTATAACAACTCAATTAAACAAATATTAATCAATTTAATATAATTAAATTACTTCCCACCCTATTCCCCTATAAACCCACAACCCACTACGGAATTAAAAACGCAAAATTCAAATAAACAAAATATTAATAACAACTAAAAATAATCTATTAATTTTATATAATTAAAGTACTTCCTACCCTATTCCCCTATAAACCCACAACCCACTACGGAACTAAAACGCAAAATTCTAGTAAAAATAAATTAATAACTACTAAAATGTTACCACATATAATAAAAATTCAAACAATTCTTATACAAAAAAATACATCACATGCATATAAAATATATACTAAAATACATAACATTAATAAAAAATCGATATTTTTAACAACTATATTTTTGCAAACGATATTAAACACTTCGATATTTTAAACATCGATATTACTTACCTAAAACCGATATTCTTGACCACGATATTTTGTCTGTCGATATTTCTGACCCACGATATTTTTACCTCGATATTTGTGCAAGTCGATATTTTTACATCGATATTCTTTCTCTGCACCCCTGTGACGATGTTTATCAGGTAAACCATTTGGCTATGAATGGAGAAGACAGTTATGCTAGGCCTTAAAGTCCAAGAATCAGGTTTTAAACTATATTCATCAATGACTGAGAAGGCAAGTGTTGAGGCTCATTAAAAATATAATAAAGAAAACAGGCATGAAAATACACAAGCCCAAAACACCATCCGAGCATGACTAATAAAAAAGAAAAACTAGGATGAAAACCATATTAATGTGTTACTTATTCAAGTTGGCCTTGGTCCAGAGAGAAATCACCTCATAGGTTGGGAATGGACGAGTGCTGCAGACTTCAGATCATGCTCCACCTCAACTTCCAGAACAACCATAGATAGCTTTAAAGTATCTTTATTGTGTCCTTGATAGCGTAATCTAAGGTTATTTAGGAAGTTTGATTTTAACTTGAAGTCTAGTGGGCCAATGTTGTCTGATGTAACTAAGAAGGAGAGACTTCCCAATTTGAGTGCCTTACAACTTTCTGACAACATGCAAACCACTCTTGCAAACCGCTGTTTGCGTGGATGTCAGAATTATACGTTTGTTGGATTTTATCGACAGTCAATTTTCTCCCAATAAATTTTGGCAGGTCAAACCTGCTGAAATTTACTAGGTGTAAAAACACAGGAATTACTGGGAAATGCAGATGTTGCACTGTAAGTACAGACAACTGCACGTTTTGCCCCATTTTCAGGGCATAACTCGTAATTGGCGTTTATTAATAAGGATAAATAATGATCCGCAGGGTATCATTATTCATCGGTTGTTATAACAAAAGATCAAATTACGCAGAAATCGTAATCAAAGCCAAAATGTCTTTATAATGAGACAGTGTCCAGAGTGAGGGCAACGCTGAAGCTCTCACAGTTGGATAAGGAGAAGTTAACTTTAAACTTAGGGGCATATTAGCAAGACCCACGTTAAAATTATCGCCGTTTTAGCGGCAGGAAACTGCCGCTAAAACGGCGATAATGGGCTTGCTAATATGCGTTATGGAATTCAATAGAAGCCCAGGTTAGATGTCCTGCACATCTAACCTGGGCTTATTGAATTCTATGACGCATATTAGCAAGCCCATTATCGCCGCTTTAGCGGCAGTTTCCTGCCGCTAAAACGGCGATAATTTTAACGTGGGTCTTGCTAATATGCCCCTTAGTTTCTTTTATGGAACTCCAACTTAAAGCTGTTTTTGGCGAGACATCATGGATGTCTAATATGCTGATTGTGTCTCTCACTAGACAAGCCCCAACAGGCTGGGGATGAGAGAAGTGAGGTAGATTGCGACTGGGTGCTGATTTTCACCCAAGTCTTCTAACAGGGGTGCCCTAAAATGACTAAGGGGCCTATTATGATGGCGGTCTGAAAACTTCCCCGACCGCCATGGTAGCGGGAAAAGACCGCCCGAATGGACCGCGACATCACCGCCGGTCGAATTACGATGACCCGCGGTCGAAATCCGACCGTGGCGGTTGGATCGCGGGCCTTAACATTGCGGCAGTTGCTGCTGCCCGCAGCACCGCTGCGATGTCCAAAGGAGCATGTCCTGCATTTCCCTGCACTGGTGGCAGGCACTGCACAGTGAAATGTAGGGGGGGACCATGGGTACCCCCCCAGTGCACCCACACCCCCTCAAAACATTGGGCCCCCGGAAGACAATCTCCGCATGCCTTTCCATGGCGGTTTGACCGCTGAGGAAAGGCTGGCTACCGCCGGCATCATAATCCTGCCGGCGGAGCCTGCTCTGCACCGCCACCATTATCCTGGTCCTGCTCCATCCGCCAGGCAGGAGTGCGGATGGCAAACGGCAGAAAAGCGGGGGTCGGAATTTCCCACCGCTGCGGTCACCACAGCCATCCTAATTTGACCAGCAGTTTTCTAGGTTGCGATCGCGGGCGGATGTCCACCACCGGTCCGGCGGGCGCCGGCGGTGGACATCCGACCGCCATCGTAATAGACCCCTAAGTGTCACTGTGGGTTATTTTATCTTTCAAAATGTTCATTGTTCTTTCAAAATCACAGAAGTAAAACAGTGAGAGAGACATTATAGCCTGATGAAAACAACTAAATTGATTCCCTTTGTATCCTCTCCCCACAAACTCCCATCCCCTCTGCCCCTAAACTTCCTTCCCTGACCGTTCCCGACACACACCCTCAGTCTCAGATCTGCTTATCATTGAAACCTTAGATTTTGCTACTTATGCCCCTCTAATAGTACGTGACTGCTAGCTTTGCTTTCTTTCTGTCCCTATCTCTCAATCAGTGTGAATTTTCAAAATATTGAGAACCCTGTCTTTTAATGCACATCAATGTCCAGCAATCTAGTGCTAAAAAGAATACCACAGTGCCTCACATCTTTTCAAAGCCATATTCCTTGTGTTGTACGCGGTATGCCATCTTTTCAGTCCCCAGAAAGGACCAAACTTTCTGCAACTACATCAGAATGGGAGGTGCAAGGATTGTTCTCCACAGAGTCAGGATTGTTTGGTTTCACTGCAAGAAGTAGGTGGGACGCTGTCTTCCCCTAGATGAATATAGTGGGTAAGATTTCTCGGATGGACAACTCAGAAGTAATACTTTGGCACTCTGGGCTAGATTGGATCCCATGGCTAGTTATTTTGGGGAAAGACCTAAGCATATAAGTATAACTAGTTCCAACAGCCCCTCCAGTATATACTATTTGGGAATGATCAATTGTATGGAGTCACAAAGGTGTATAGGGAAATCTGTGTAAGATTGCAGAACGTTTGTTTTCCCTTTGCATATTTAGCAAAGCTGATGTGCTGGCCACTTAGCTTGGCATACTGTTGTATATACCTAGGTCTGTCTCCCACTGTAGCTGTTGGGGGTGTGTGTCCCCTGAACATCGAAACCACAGTATCAATGGGACACAATATTAAGGTCAGAACATTGAAAAATATTAAAAATAAAATATTGACAGGTAAGTCTAGATTTTTCTATACCTAACTCCACATATATGTACCTATGCAGTGCATTTATCTTCAACATACATAGAGGTGGACTTAGGAAGAGTAAATCTATGCTTTCCTATATTTTGTCCCACAATATTCTGTCCTCGATACTCTTCTATCACAACATTATTAGTGTTGATATTCAGTAGCACAACCTTTTACAGTAGTTTAAGGTTTCACAACAAGAAGCTCTCCTTCCGAGACCACGGACCCGAGAGAGGTGCTGCGTGTGCCGGCGGAGCACGCCAGAAATCAATCTTCAAAGCAAAATGTAACGTGTCAAACGCACTCTCAGGACACAGTAGAAATTGCAGCAATAATATGATTAATTAATCTGCCCATTAAGCGTTTTGATTGCCCAGCAGTCTTGATGAAGATTTGCTTTGAAGGTAGTTTAAGGTTTGACTGGTTGATAGTGAGGATTTTGTTGATTTTAGAGGTTGCATGTGCAGTGGATTTATGGGCCATAACTAGCTTTCTCCTTTGTCTTCACTAGTCAATTGGACACCCAAAGCTGTACCTGTAAATGTAGGAAATACTCAATTTCTAGATTTCTAGTAATCAGAATTTCTCACACATTGCATAAATGGCTTTAGGGAACCTTTGTGGTAAAAATCTGTCATTGTCCAGCATCTGCCCACTTTCCAAACTTTGAATTCCCACTGACTGAGCCCTGGGTCAAATCACTATTACCAAATAGTGGTAATTCTTGCTCTTCAGGATCTAGTGTGAGCAAAAGGGGCCAATCCACATGATGTGTGGTCAATAAAGCAGCAATCCTTATCAGTATTGGAGTTGGACCGTTCAAAAAGAAATCGGAGGGGTGAGGCTTGATAATATAGGAACCAGTGTGGCACTCCTAGACTTCCCTCTCTCAGGCTCCATGTGGCCTGATTTCATACCACTTCCCCAGATGCACTATGAACATAGCTCCTGTAGTCTCCTAATGTCCTTCCCCGCAATAGCGAGTGTTAGCATCTGAAAAACATCTTTGGAAGCACTGACATGTTTAATGCAGCAATCCTGCACATCCATGAGACCATGAGACCATGAGACTGTGTGTGATGTAAGGCATTTTCTTGCAAGTGTCTGAGATGCTGGGCTGTATGCAGCTATCAGCCATTTATTGGGGGCTGCAGGTCTAAGCTCTGTCCTGTGTCCTAGTTAAGTCATATTTACCTTAAATTGAAAGACAACTTAAAATGCCCCACGGTCTTCAATCAAGGTTAGAGAACATAGGAATGTCATCTGCAATGGCCATAAATTTCAATTTATAAATTCCTATTTTAATGACTACATTTTGCAGTTATCTCAAATTCTCTGGGTTAAGTGCTGTAGCTTGAGTGCCAAAAGTAGATGTGAAAACAGGCACCACTGCTGAACTCTCCCCAGTATCCATTCTATTGAATAAACGGCCATTCATTCTGATCCTTGTAACTGGGGCTTTTCTATTTGCCCATCAGCTAATTGAAAAAGTAGTCCCTGAAATCCAATGTGTGTAATGAGTCTTGGTTAAATTACCAGCCAACTCGGTGGAAAGTCTTCTCGACATGTAGTGGGAAGATACATGTATTCTGTCATCTCTTTCTTGCAATGTCTATAAGATGTAGCACCTTCTTTGCCTTGGCTTGCTGGCCATCTTGTGGCTATGTGCAGCCTGTAGCACCTCCTCTTTTTTAGATTTCGCCTGCACAGCGCTTGCGCTGTGCTTGTGAAATCTCTTATATTTAATATATCTTAAAATGGGCTCTTATCAGTTCCCATCGCCGAAATACTGTGGGGTCGATTCCGATTCGGGCCGGAAATTTCTCCGACCGAGCCGGACCCGGAGAGATTTCCGACCGAATCGGACCCGTGCAGTCCGACCGAACGAGTACGATGCGTCCGTATGTTATCGGACTCGAAGTCGGTCGGACTCCATTGATGTCAATGGGAGCCGGTCGTACAACGCGTACGCGGGCTCCCATTGACTCAATGGGTGCGGAGTCGGACAAGGGCGCCCCCTACAGCGGGTGCGCGGCGAAGCGGTCGCGCCGTACACGCACAGGTAGGTGCGACTCGCGCGGCTACGCGTACAGGGAGTCCGACACGGACCCCCAAAGTACGGCTCCGACAGCTCTTACGAGCCGGAGTGCGCGGCTCGGTCGGACTGCTCGCGGCGCGCATCGTACTTACCCGGCCGGGAAACGTCTCCATTGCGCGGTGCGAGTCGAGTCCGAGCGAGTCGGTCGGAGCGGTTCGAGCCGGGAGCGAGTCGGTCGGAGCGGTCGGGACGCCCGGACGAGTCGGTCGGCGATTTCGCATCGTACTCGCTCGGCCGGACCCGCGTACGGTTCGGTCGGGAAACAGGGCTCCGAATCGGATCCGGTAAAGCCGAATCCGATTCGGAGCCCTACCGGCCGAGATCGGAATCGGCCCCTGTGTCTTTCCGCTTTTTTGTGTAACTTTCTTTTTTGTTTACTTTCCCTGGCTGCACGCATTGAAACCGTGCTTTTGTAGATGTATCTGGCACTGCTACATTGAGGTTCATAAGGTCAAGCTGGAATTATAAACCCCTTGGAAGAAACAAACTTGTTTTCTCACACATAGAAATACATGTTGGTTCTTTCTGCCTTATCACTTTCAAACGTCATCCACCGCCACTGAAAAAAACGGCTTCACCATCACTTTGTCTCCCCAAGGAAATCAATGACTCTTTCCTAAAATTAGCTATTGTTGTAAAGATGAGTGGTTAGTTTTATAGGCGAACCAACCAAATATAACGGAACATTTGTGGTCACCAACTAGTCTTTAGAAAAGAAAAAATGGAGCCACACTGCCATCTTGTGGTTAATTATTCACATTTCGACTGCAGCTGAACATCTACTTTATTTCTACATGAGATGAGATTCAGAGAGAAAGCAAACGGAAATCTTAGTGTTCTCGTTCAACTCCAGGTGGAAAAGGTCAAAAGCAAGTGAGGCACTGCTTACAGTTCAGTAATGAGAAAATCAAATCTTAAGGCTGATAAGGAGGCGACATTGCCAAAGATGCAATAAGGCTCCAACATTTTCATGCAGAAACAGGTGGGTGTAGTTGCTGGAGCTTGCTCAAAAATGTATCTTTGCATCCAGAAAAGATGTCGACTAGAGCGGACTTGTGGCAGTTTTCTAGCTACCTTCCTCCATCCTTGCGAACCAGTTGCTAGGAGCAACAATGGAACACCAGCTTTTAATAGCTTGGAACATGTAATGCTGGAGATGCCCAGGGGTGCACCAATGTCTTCAAGTTCACAAGAAGTGAGTGGCATACATCACTGAAGGGAAAGCAACCACGCAGCGCTAGATTCCAAACATCCGCTCACATACGGAGGGATACACACATCAAAAGTAAAAACATACACCACCAGGCCAATATGCACTTGCTCTATTCTGCACGTTTAACTGTTGGATGCAGCAAATTTTCCTTACACGCATGTATGGTTTACTAACATGGATTAAAGGCTTACAATATACATTCACAACGTTGTCACCTACATTTCATTTGCAAAACATCCTATATTCTTCACCTTACCTCTCAGGGCTCCAATTTTCAAATTTTTTTCACCGCTATATTTAACTTTGAAACAGGCAGTCACAAGTGCAGTTACCTTGTAGGCACTAGGGTCATGATTTCAATGGTGCAGCAGGTGCAGTGACACTGGGACCCAAAGCTCGAGGAGCCCCTATGAACACCAAATATTGCAATATTTTACTATTATAAGGCAGTCACAAGTGCAGTTACCTTACAGGCAATAGAGGCATGATTTGAATGGTGCAGCAGGTGCAGTGGCACCGGGGCCAAAATTTGTCAGAACTCCTCTAAACACATAGGGGTCGATTCCGATTCGGGCCGGAAAAAGCACCGACCGACTCGGATCCGGAAATAATACAGACCGACACGTACCCGTGGCGCCCGACACGCCAAGTACGATGCAAGGCGTGAAAAATCCGACCGACACGTACCGAAACCAAGTCGACCGACCGAGCCGCAAGGAAAACAGCAATCCGGCCGGAAAAACACGCGAATCCAACCGACCGACACGCACCCGGAACAAATCCGACCGAAACGTACACGCAAACTCCAAACCGCAAAGTACGATGCAAGGCGCGAAAACCACGAGCGAGTCGGACGGAGGCTAAGCCGTACGACCGACACGCATACAAAACCGAGCCGAAGCAACACAAAACACCGCGACCGACGCGTACGCAGCATAGAAAACTGCACAAACACAGCGTGAGCGAAACGGAGAACACCGTACGAGACAAATGCAGGGTCCGACTCGGTCACAAGAACGTTTCCAACATACACAAACAGCACAAAGGAAAAATCACCCAAAAAAGGCCAAACAAGCAATTACCAAGCCAATAAATACTGGGGGTGGGGACAGAGAACAAAGACACACCCACAACTCCACCTATATAAAGGACACAAATCACAACCATGAGCTTTTGCAAATGCCATTCCACTGCCAGCACCCAAGAGAAAGCAACCACACACCCACAGCTCATCCCTCACACAAGCCACACACCATCAGCACACCAACAAATACCTACCTCACATACACCCAGCAAAACACACACTCACACACCCTCACCTGCACACCAACACACACATCACTCACCATCACCACCCATCACCATGCCCCCCAAGAAGAATCCCAAGTTCCTAGATAGTGAATTGGAAGTCATGGTAGACGAGATCCTCAGGGTAGAGCCACAGCTGTTTGGCACACTGGTCCAACAGACCCCCATCTCCCAGAAAACCAAGATGTGGGAGAGGATCATCAACAGGGTGAACGCACAATCACCATGTCGGCGCACAAAGAGCGACATCCAGAACAGGTGGTATGACGTGCGCAGGAGGGTACGGTACCTGCTGAAGAAAGACTACATCAACAGCCAATACACCGGCAGTGGCCCTCCTGCCAAGCCAATATACCTCAGGCCCTGGGAGGAGAAGGTGCGGGCCATCCTTCCGCCAGTGAGCGTATATGGACTAGAGGACATCCCAGAGCCTGGTGAGTACACAACAAATGTACACAATATACTGCCACAAAACACACACATCACTGTCAAGGGAGAGTCAAACCATGCACTCATAGCAATTACACAGCAACCAGAACAGAATCATCCCAAAATGTGTATGTCAGTCAGATAAACACAACACATGCCATCAAAAAAGTCACATCCAACTGTTCCAACACATGTACAAACACAACTACAACTACAGCTAGGCAGTGGCACAAATAGAACTAACAAACACATCCAGACATGTAGCCACCACAACAACACCAACACACAGTGAAGACCACTCAAAGGAAGGAATTCTGTGTATGCTGGCCAAGTCAGTGTAGCCAATAGCATCATGGGAGTCGCAGTCACACATATTGCCCCCCCACAACTGTCCCATCAACACCACCATGAACCATGCTCACATCACAGGGAGTGGAGAAGGACTCACAAGATGGCTGACACTGGCTACTGCTGTGGGGAGCACAAGGCCCTGCTGGCAACTGTGCACCAACAAACAGCAGGACACCACTGACTGACATCCTGAGAGACAACTTCCACTCCCTGCAATGCAAGCACGTTCCATGGTGGGATATCTGGCTAGCTGGGTGGGAAGGAGGACTTGCAGCACTGACCATAGTCACAAGCACCTCCCCTCACACACACCCCAACACAAACTCCACAGAACCCACCTGGTAGAATGCAATGCCCCCATCCTAACACAAGATCCCACAAAGAACCACCACCCTGGGTTATGTTGTGTGAAGCACAGGGCCACTCTTGGGACTTCTAGCCAAACAACTGCCAGGACAACACTCCCAGCCATCCTGTCAGCACAGCCAGCCCACCCCACAGGGAAGCAGAGTCAAAAGGAAGGAAGCATGGGCATGCTGGGAAGGGGGGAGGAGGCAATAGCATGATGGGAGTCGTAGTCACAGCTCTACATCCCCCACCACATGGCCCAGCAAGCTCACACTCACGCATGCACATCCCACAGAGAGTGGAAAGGCCCATCAAAGATGTCTGACACTGTTGCTGTGTCGTGGGGAGCACAAGGGCATGCTGGGTACTGCACACCAACCAACCGCAGGTCACCACTGTCAGCCATCTTGCCATTGCTCTCACACCCACACACACTGAACTCCCCACAAAAGCAAGTAAGTATGGGAATGCTGGGAAGTGGGGTGGAGGCAATAGCATGATGGGAGTCGTAGTCACAGACATAGCTCACCCCCACAACTGTCCCATCAACACCACCCTGAACCATGCTCACATCACAGGGAGTGGAGAAGGACTCACAAGATGGCTGACACTGGCTACTGCTGTGGGGAGCACAAGGCCCTGCTGCCAACTGTGCACCAACAAACAGCAGGACACCACTGACTGACATCCTGAGAGACAACTTCCACTCCCTGCAACGCAAGCACGTTCCATGGTGGGATAACTGACTGGCTGGGTGGGTGGGAAGGAGGGCCGGCTGTCAACCAAACACAACCAATGCAGACCATGTTCACACCCCAGAAAATACATAGAAATGCCCAAATAATGCCGGACAATGTGCCACACCAATATCAACCCCTGACTGTGACGACTTAGGACAATGCAATGTACAGGCCCGCACCCAGAGGCACAGTCACAACTGTCATGTGTGTCAACCATTGATGCCTGCAGAAACATAACATACATTGTTTGTGTCTCCCAAAAACAGGTGATGATGGGGACACAGCAGCAGACGCTGAGGAGTCCCAGTCCCAGGCTCAAGAGGATGCGGAGCTCACTGGCGTCGTACAGCCTCTGTCCTCCTCGGACGATGAAGACCAACCTGGCACATCCGGTGCAAGTCAACATGCAGCACCAGCAGGACCACCAGCTGCACCCCCTGCACCCCCTGCACCCACCCCTCCAATGACTGTCACCACAAATACCATCCCTGCCGACATGGACAGAACAAGGAGCAACACCAGCACAGGGACCCTGGACCAACCTGGGGCCATGGACACCACCACCACCACCAACCCCCAAGGTGGACCAGGGTTATCTGTGCGTGCCACTGCACACACTGCACATGTCAGCAGGGGTGGTGGGAGGGGTGGGAGACAGAGGTCGCTGCTTGCAGACGTTGCTGGTGTGCATGATGACCCACAACTGGTACGCATAGCTGATGCGTACCAGTCCAGCACCGGAGACCTCAGCCAGGTAGTGGGGCTCCTCAGAGACATGAAACAGCAGCAGGCTGCCCATCATGCCCGCTTGGACTCCCACATGTCCCACGTGGAGTCACACATGTCCCGCGTGGACTCACACATGTCTCGCGTGGAGTCCAAGTGGAATGCACTGCATGAGATGACGGCGGTGCACAGGGACATTTTACAATGCCTCCGCCAGATGAACAGCAACCAGTCCACACCTCCCTGTGTGCCAACAACATCTGGTGCCGAACAAACTGCAACTGCCACAGGGAGGGAGGAGGACTCTGGCGGAGAGTCCCCTGCACCGCAGCAGCCTGTACTTGAGGGCCCCCCCAAGAAGAGGGGTCGTCCGAGGAGGGAAAAGTGAGAGGCCGATGGCCAAGCGCAACTCCCAGGAAGCCTGAACCTGTTCTGGATGTTCGCCTTTGTGCACAGACTGTTCACCCTGTTGACGGCAACACTACTCCCACACATTGCATGGGGAGTACAAGTTGGACCAATGTGTCAGACAACTGTGGCCCCGATACTGGGGATCCTGTCTACCAGGACTTTCAATTCACCTAGGAACTTCGGATTGCAAGATTTATGTACAGCACTACCCATCCTATGCACTATTAACACAAATGTATCACAATAAACACACTAATACACCATACTTGCCTCTGTCGTGATTCCAACGTGGGTGCTGTTATGGGGATGATGAACTGCAAAATTACACTGTGTATGCGAACTGCAACAGCAAGGACAACACAGGCATGTGAGTAAAGGCAACGTGACACATATGAGGGAGACACACCACCAGGGCTACACAACACATACACACCTAGGCCATCTGACTCATTGCCTACACTGATGTTGCCAGGGAAGACGGTGCAATGCACAGACACCACACCCATTCCCAGTTGTAGTCAAGTAGCCCACAGGTGCAGTAAGCAAATGGCAGTCAAATGTGTGACCACAGACAACGCACATCACAAAGTGAAGCACAGGTTTATTACACAGTTGCAACATGTCGTAACCACTACAGATGCAAGGTAATCCCACCTGGCAGCGGGCACACAGTCAACAACTGTAGACGGAAGGAAGTCCATGGGTGTGGCGCACATCACCTGTAGGGACACTACAGCTACCACCCTGGATGTGCAATCACGTCGTCGGTGGACACAGTTGACCAAACGAATCTGAAAGTACCCTGTGAAGGACAGAAATGACACACAGTCAAAAGCAATGGAGTACAGGACAGAACAGCAAAACTCATGCACAATACATGTTACAAGATACCCACCCAGAACCAAGTTAGCATGTCAACACTGTTGGGGAGTACAGCCCACATCGCAACACACATCCAGTCAAGTAGCCCATGGACACACTCCAACAGCACCAGAGCACCACCCACACATCATGCCAACTCACATCATTGACATGACACCTCAGGATACTCACATTCAGCTAAAGAAGTTGGTGATGAGCTGTGTGCGGACATCACCATCATCATCATCATCATCATCGTCACTGGCATCGTGGTCCAGGCCAGGATCCTCCACAGGTGGCGGATGTTGGTCATTGTCACCCTGGATGAGAGGCAACTCCTTCCGCACTGCCAGGTTGTGGAGCATGCAGCAGGCGATGATAATCTTGCACACTTTCGCAGGGGCATATGGGAGGGACCCTCCGGTCTTGTCCAGGCAGCGGAAGCGGCTCTTCAGGAGACCAAATGTCTGCTCAATCACTCTCCTGGTCCGACCATGTGCCTCATTGTAGCGCATCTGGGCTGGTGTCACAGGGTTCCTGAGGGGTGTCAGCAACCACGGCATGTTGGGGTATCCCGAGTCACCTACGGACAGACAAGTGCACATTAGCTGACTTGGAAAAGTGGGCGGAATACTACAGATCAGATCACACACAATGGCACAAAGTCAGTACACACCGACAAGCCAGGCACGCTGGTTCTGCATCTGTGCCATCATCCTGGGGATGCGACTACTCCTCATCACAAAGGCATCGTGTGCTGAACCAGGGAAACGGGCACACAAGTGTGTGATGGTCATGTCTGCAAGACACACCACCAGTGCATTGACCGAGTGGTAGTGCTTGCGGTTCCTGTAGGCCTGCTCCTGGGCCTGTGGTGGTACCTTAGCCACATGTGTCCCATCAATGGAGCCAATGACATGCGGCATCCTCCCCAGGGCATAAAAGTCACTCTTCACGTCAGTGAGTCGTCGCAGTCTAGGGAAATAGATGTACCGGTTCAGGAATAGCAACATTGCCGCCAAAACATCGCGGAGCACACGGCTCAACATGGTCTGTGACATCCCACCAGCAGTCGCCACAGTATGTTGGAAGGTACCGGTGGCAAAGAAGTGTAGGGCTGCCATCACCTTCACCTTGGGGGTCAGCGCTGTAGGATACGGCCGGCCAGACTGCAAATGTGGGGACAACTGCACTGCCAAATCCTCAATCAGCTGCCTGGTGAAGCGGTACCGTCGGATGCTGTCCCGTTCCACCATCGTTGCCAGGTGTGGGAATGGTCGATGGACAGCAGGAGCCCTGCAGTGCAGAGGAGAAGTAAGCAAGATTGTCAGTCACCCCACATATGCGGCATTGAACACACTCAAGATCCCAACATACATCATTATGAGGCACAACTACATGAAGTGTGCAGTTCCGGAAGGA
This sequence comes from Calotriton arnoldi, assembly GCA_963921515.1. Classification (NCBI taxonomy): domain Eukaryota; kingdom Metazoa; phylum Chordata; class Amphibia; order Caudata; family Salamandridae; genus Calotriton; species Calotriton arnoldi. Next base: position 432,119 of record CAWUFW010012292.1, read on the forward strand.
CATGTATGGTACATACATGGCCAACATCTGTCAACACGGTCCAACAGGTGGCATCAATTAGTCCCAGGTTGGCCCATTGGATATCATGAGGCCGTGTCACAGTTCCCATCTCCTGCTGCCGTGTCACAATAACCCCCACAGTGACATGTGAGGACAGATGTGCCCCAGGCACCACAGCTCAATGACAGGTACATTCCCAGGGACCCTGTATTGCCACATGGACACTGGCATTACATGGAGTATCATGTATACACCACAGCAAAACAACCATGACCCCCACAGGTAGTGGCCCCACTTGCCACGGCAGGACAGACATGGACGTCTGTGACACACACACGCACAACATCAAAGTCCATGCACACACAACCTGGATGTGGAGACTGTCTCCCATTGTGCACATGAAATCAGAGACATTGTAAACACTACATGCACAAAGACTGTGGAGGACCATCACTATTGTGCCACTGGGACACCCTGGCTCAAACATACCGTCCCACATGGGACTCACGGGGTATGTGACATGACATACACATACACCACCGTGAAATGTGACCATGGCACATGCACAGATATGAACAGTTGCACATCACAGTGGTCATGCACACGTAACACCCAGGATCCTGTCCCCATGAACACGTGCACAGCCTGGGGGTGGCTGCCCACAGGTGACACCCACAGGACAACATGTACACCAACATACACACAATAGGAAATGCAGCCTTACATGCCTTATGATAAAGTTTGGACAGGCTGTCATGATGTAGGTGTGCCCCTCACTCCCTGGGAGCTATCTGTGGCTGGCATATGTCCATCTGAGACAGGCATGCTGACATATGCCAGTCACATGTACAGTGATGCGTTGTACTGCAATGGACCGATCGGTGCCTCCGGCCGGCCCATTGCATTCAATGTGTGCGGGTACGCGTTGTACCCCTGTACGCGTTGTACTGCAATGGACCGATCGGTGCCTCCGGCCGGTCCATTGCATTCAATGTGTGCGTGGTACGCGTTGTACCCCTATGCAGCGTTGTACTGCAATGGACCGATCGGTGCCTCTGGCCGGCCCATTGCATTCAATGTGTGCGAGTACGCGTTGTACCCTGTACGCGTTGTACTGCAATGGACCGATCGGTGCCTCCGGCCAGCCCATTGCATTCAATGTGTGCGGGTACGCGTTGTACCCCTGTACGCGTTGTACTGCAATGGACCGATCGGTGCCTCCGGCCGGCCCATTGCATTCAATGTGTGCGGGTACAGCGTTGTACCCTATGCAGCGTTGTACCGCAATGGACCGATCGGTGCCTCCGGCCGGCCCATTGCATTCAATGTGTGCGAGTACGCGTTGTACCCCTGTACGCGTTGTACCGCAATGGACCGATCGGTGCCTCCGGCCGGCCCATTGCATTCAATGTGTGCGAGTGCGCGTTGTACCCTATGCAGCGTTGTACTGCAATGGACCGATCGGTGCCTCCGGCCGGCCCATTGCATTCAATGTGTGCGAGTGCAGCGTTGTACCCTGTACGCGTTGTACTGCAATGGACCGATCGGTGCCTCCGGCCGGCCCATTGCATTCAATGTGTGCGGGTACGCGTTGTACCCCTATGCAGCGTTGTACTGCAATGGACCGATCGGTGCCTCCGGCCGGCCCATTGCATTCAATGTGTGCGGGTACGCGTTGTACCCCTGTGCGCGTTGTACCGCAATGGACCGATCGGTGCCTCCGGCCGGCCCATTGCATTCAATGTGTGCGAGTGCGCGTTGTACCCCTGTACGCGTTGTACCACAATGGACCGATCGGTGCCTCCAGCCGGCCCATTGCATTCAATGTGTGCGGTGCAGCGTTGTACCCCTGTACGCGTTGTACCTCTGTACGCGTTGTACTGCAATGGACCGATCGGTGCCTCCGGCCGGCCCATTGCATTCAATGTGTGCGGGTACGCGTTATAGCCCCTGTACGCGTTGTACCCCTGTACGCGTTGTACTGCAATGGACCGATCGGTGCCTCCGGCCGGCCCATTGCATTCAATGTGTGCGGGTACGCGTTGTACCCTATGCAGCGTTGTACCGCAATGGACCGATCGGTGCCTCCGGCCGGCCCATTGCATTCAATGTGTCGGAGTGCAGCGTTGTACCCCTGTACGCGTTGTACCGCAATGGACCGATCGGTGCCTCCGGTCGGCCCATTGCATTCAATGTGTGCGAGGACGCGTTGTACCCCTGTACGCGTTGTACCCCTGTACGCGTTGTACTGCAATGGACCGATCGGTGCCTCCGGCCGGCCCATTGCATTCAATGTGTGCGGGTACGCGTTGTACCTATGCGCGTTGTACCCCTGTACGCGTTGTACTGCAATGGACCGATCGGTGCCTCCGGCCGGCCCATTGCATTCAATGTGTCGCGAGTACGCGTTGTACCCCTGTGCGCGTTGTACCGCAATGGACCGATCGGTGCCTCCGGCCGGCCCATTGCATTCAATGTGTGCGGGTACGCGTTGTACCCCTGTACGCGTTGTACTGCAATGGACCGATCGGTGCCTCCGGCCGGCCCATTGCATTCAATGTGTGCGGGTACGCGTTGTACCCCTGTACGTGTTGTACCGCAATGGACCGATCGGTGCCTCCGGCTGGCCCATTGTATTCAATGTGTGCGGGTACGCGTTGTACCCCTGTACGCGTTGTACCGCAATGGACCGATCGGTGCGCACCCATTGACAATGGGCTTGCCTGGCAACGGACGCGTTTCGAATTTCGAGCGAGTCGGTTGCTGGAAAATCAGTTGGTCACCCACAACAATGTTGCAAAATCATGTATGTCATGAAGTTGAAGATTTGAAGGATGCTGTGGGCGTGTTTTGGTGCTGCTATTCCATGGATTGGCCAGATTCAGAAGATGCAAACGACTTGGACCTATCACTTTGGACACAAGGGACAGTATCTGCCTCTCCAGCACATATATATTGCTGGCTGTTCCCCTGAGAGCTCACTTGCCTGCACTACATGCTCCAGGACGACATCTGCCACTGCACTGCTGCTGTCTCTGCCCCTCTGGACCCTGCAATGGCACGTACTGTGGAGAGAGCCCCAGCCTTCAGCCTTGAAGAGAACCAGGCCCTGCTGGATAGCCTACTTCCACAGTACAGCAAGCTGTATGGGACACCAGGGGAGCAGGTGAGTGTTCTGTGCACTGCCTTTCTGAATGTGCATTTTGTCTGACTAGCAAGGCTGAAAGTCTGCACGCCACTGGCTAGCAGGCTCACTGAGTAGTTGTCACCCCCATAGTGTGTAGTGACATGCACTGGACAGGTATGGTGCAGTGACAGTGCATTTGAACAAGGTTTTACTTCCCATGCAATGATACCATGTAGTGACGTCTGGCAAACTGTCCATGGGCAGCTTTGCACTGCCTGTGTACATCATGTGCCCCTGTGATTGAGACATGTATATACAACTGTGTCATGCACGGATATGTTGCATGTGTGGTAATGGCCTTTTCACTTTGTCATCCTGACAGGTTAATGCCCATCGGAAGCAGGAGATCTGGAAGGACATCGTCCGGGCCGTCCGGTCCGTGGGGGTCTACAAGCGCCGGATCCGCAACTGCCAGAAGAGGTGGCAGAACCTTCGGGGTTGGACCCGGAGGATTGCACGGGTCCAGCTGAAGCTGTCGCCTCCTCGCAGGAGGGGCGGAACACGGACCCTGACCCCCCACATGCTCCATATCCTGGCGGTGGTGTTTCCAGACCTGGATGGGCAGCTGAAGGCCAGACAGCAGCAAGGAGGGGTGAGTCAAAGACTGCACTGTGAACTCTGTATTACATGCTTTGTGCCCTCCTCTGGCCTGGTTCAACTGCCACAGTGCAGCAGTCATGTTGTCCAGGAGCCATGTCCCTCTATTGTGCACTGCCCACTGCTCATCTGATACCCAGGTGTGGCCCTTACATTCAGGGAATTGTGTCACTTGGGACTGTGTCCTTGCAGTTTGCTTCACTAAAGGTGGGGGACAGCATCTGTTTCCCTAACTCTGTTGTGGGCATCATGGGTGGGTCCATTGTTCACACAACGCCTGTGTTTGGACATGTGATCTGCGTGTTGCTTTGATATGCGGTCCACTTGCTGAGCTGAGCCACCACATGTGCCTGGGGTATGTGGCACACGCCCATGCAGCGGGTGGGAACAATGTTTGGGCCCCAGGAGTGTGCAGATTACGTGTGTCACACATACATAGCCAGCTATCCACTGTCCAGGGCACATCCCTCATTCATGTGGAGCAGGACAGTCATGCCTACTCCAGGCCATACAATGCACTCTGTACTCCCACTCCCGTGTATCAGCTGACACATTGTGCACAGTGATTTGACCCCTCAGGTGTCTGCCTCTGTGTCAGTGTGCTGTGGATTAGTTGCCAGGACTGCTGGGGTGTTTCTTGGTAGGGGCTCAGCATGCCCCTGGAGATGTGACCATAGGAGACGATACTTGTGTGTCACATAGGTGTTTGATCAGCTGCCCGTGCAGACTGGGGTATGCGAATGTGAAGTTCAGGCAGCTGTTCCCCATTCACAGCAAATTGTGAGGGCTCAGGTTCAGAGGGTAGTGTCACAGGTCTCCCATATGTCCAATAGGTATGACCTGGACAGATGACGGTTAAGATGATGTGTTGTGTGGGGGATGTACATGTGCACTTGTGCAGCTCCAGGACTTGCATTCCCCATGACCTACTATTGTGACACAGTGCATAGTGTTGTTGTCTGGCTGCCAAGTCATACATCACTGAGACAGTGATGTATGACTTAGCAGTCATGCCTCTGCCATGGCATGTGTCAACTTATTGGTGGTCCTGCAGGGGAGTGACATGTGCTACATGCACACCATTGTGGCGATGGCTATCAGGACATGGGTGCATCATGGTGTCTGTCGCTGGTATGCATCACATGCATTTCCTATTTGACTCTGGGCATCCCTTTCATCCGGAAACCTGTACTGACTCAGTGGCAAGAGCTGTGATGTGTGCATGTCCACATGCCACACCGTGTCCTCTGCACTGTCCAACTACTGTGTACTTGGTGCATGTGTCCACACTGGGGTGTTGCAATCCAACAGACACCAGACAGATGGGTGCAAGGCCATGTGGGATGTGAGTGCCATGCTTGGCATCAGACTGACAATTGGCTTCTCCTGTTCAGTGAGGGCACTTTTAGCAATGTACAACTAATGATGCCAGGGCTTGCTCTGTAATGTGCTGTGCTCACAGTGGTGTGTGCGTTTGGTGCAGGTGACTGATGTCTGTCTGTTTCCCCATTGTTTGCAGATACATCCACGGCCACGGAAGGGGACAGCTCCACGGACCAGGAGGAGCCAGAGAGCCAGACTGGGTCAGCAGCCGAGGAGTGGTCGGAGGGACCCAGTGGCACGGAGGGCGAGGGAGCCACACCGAGGAGTCCTCAGCACCATCCACCTCAGCTGAGGACCAGAGCAACTCGGAGGATGACTCCCTTGTGGAGGCGGGTGTCAGCAGCCACCACACCCCAGCTAGTGTTGCTGTCCCCGCCACCACCAGCACCACCACCGCCCTCCCATCGGCTCCCATTCCCCAGGTCCGTGGAGGCTCCCATGTTCGGGAGCATGTCTCCTTTGGGCCAGGCACCGCACCCCTGCCCCTGTGTCCCCTGCTGCCCTGAGTGAGGAGTCTGTGTACCTCCTTCGCCAGCTCCATGTAGGGCAGACAGCCATGCTGAGTGTCCTCCATGCGCACACCGCACTGTTGACTCAGCTGGTGTCGTTCATGGAGGGCATCTCATCGGGCATGTCTGACCTACAGAGGGGCAATAAGTCCATGGACTCCTCCCTGACGGCAGCAGTGTCCCTCCTCAGACAGTCCCTCACCCCTCCTGCCTCTGCTCCATCCACACTCCCCAGCACCTTACCCGTCCCAAGCACACACACACCGGCACAGGCACACACCAGCACACACACGTCCAGCACACAGACACACACGCCACAAACAAAACGCACATGCACGCACAGTCAGGGGACTGAAACCAGACTCACAGGGGATGGGGCCCTGGTACACACACACGCATCCACGGGCACTGCGCAGTCCTCAGTTGCCTCTCCCTCCAAAGCACCCTCCCTTGCCTCACCTGCAACCCCAAAGACCCAGCGCCTCTTCCTCAGTGACCTCGGCCTCTTCCCCTCCGATCCAGCTGCTCCAGCATCCAGGGTGAAGAGGAAGCCCCCACACGGAGCAGAGTGCCCCTCGCCCCCGGACACCCTCCCCCAGGCGCAGACAGACTGAGGCCCCCACCCGCAAGTCCCCCGGAGTGGTAAGAGCAAGACCCCGCCGCCGCCCTGCAGCTCAAGCACCAGGTCTCCTTCCTCCATCCCTCAGGCCCCCACTCCACAGGTGCCCCCACCACACTCTGCCCCAAGTTCCCCCACCCACAGATATACCATCCCCAAGAGGCTCCGGCCTTCTCCCCCTGCCACTTGCTCTCCCGGCACCACACCCCCGCTGCGCTTGTCTGTGCCACTGATGTGGTGAGGGTGTCCTCCCCCTCTGTCCAGCCCACCTTGCCTGTTCCCCATTCTCCTCCCCTGGTGGTAGGCACTGCAGTGGAGTCCACTACCACCCTGTCTGACTTGGGCATTGCAGTGGCGGACCTGTCCACTCCATCTGCAGGGTCCACTGCAGTCGTGCCGGCACCCACAACATCTGAGCCATGCCCCCAGTTGTGCCGGCACACACCATGTCAGACACCTCCACTGCAGTTGTCAGTGGCTCTCCAGCACCCACCACCCCTTCCCTGCTTCCTCCTGGTGAGCCCTGATCCTGTCCCTGCGGTGCCTGGCCTACCCCCGGTTGCCCCTCCTAGTGGATTGTCCCTGGTTTTGTGCAGGCATGTGTAGGGTGGCATCTGCCACTGTCACCCACTTGTGATTTTGTTGATGGACTGGCCATTGGCCTTTGTTTATGTTCTACCGGACTTCTACTTTTAATGCCACATATGCTGAATAAAGCAACTTTCTGTTCTCTAGTGCTTTTGCTTCTGATGTACATGATGTTGATGATGCTAACCATGCCCTTGCTGCAGTGATGGTGATATTTGGTCTCATGATAATGAAGTGTTACTGTGCAGGAACCCATGTGGTCCAGGGGAATGTGTCCTATCCTGTGGTGTATCCATGTCATCCATAGCAGCATCTGAGGGTGTCATGTGTTCAGTATTTGGCAATGGGATTTCCTACTTAGATTGGCAATTTCACATCTGTGGCTTCCACCCCTGCACATCTGTTGTGCCTGCCATTGTTCAATTCGTCTACTTCCCTGACCGTGTGGCCATCTCCAGTGGACATGCAGGTTTGGGCATCAATGGGGAAGGACTCATCTGTGTTGTCAGTGCAACATTGCTATACAAGTGTGTTGGATCTGTGCTGATGATTCCGTTGGCACTTCCATGACCAGGCTGATGTGACGGGAGCCCTCATTTGGTGCTAATTGTTGATTGTGTGACCAAGTGCTCAGCTGACATGATGGGGCCCTACTGAGGCAACATATGGCACAGCTTTCCTCACACAGGAGTGGAGTCCCCTCATGGCAGTGTGTACTCCTGTGACATTGCCTGCGCCCAAGGTGTGTGTTGTATGTGCATGTCTGTGTGTTCACTTCCGTTTAGCTGTGCATGCTGTGATCCCTAGTGTTGTACCTGTTTGTGATGCTAGCTGAGTTGAGCTATGTTCCCCCAAAGTCTTCTCCCTGGGTTCTCTGTGATGTGGGTGCATGGCACATTACTGGTCATCAGGGTGTCACCCATAGGTGTGTTTGCTGTCAGGGCTGAGTTTGTGTGCAGACGCAGATGGGTCACAGTCAGGTTTCCCCTTGGCACTTGTTGTTTGCCCCTGTCATGTGATTTCCAGTTTGTGTTATCTTTCAGTGATTGTGACACGTTGTGTGTGTGACTGCTGGCACTCCTCAGGGTCCGGGCTGCAATGTTGGTTGTTGTCTATGTGTGTTCTTTGTGGGTGACCTTGGCTTCTTCATTGGTGTGTGACTGTGGCTGTGATCCCATTGGTTGGTGTGGTATTGCCGTCATGTCCATGTACAGCGTAGTGTGCAGTGTGTCAGACATTCAGGAGTCTTGTTGAGTGTCCATGTGTGATGTGTTTCTGCACCTTGGTTCCCACCCACCACCCTGGAATAGTCATGGGTTCATGTGCAATGTCACCAGTGCATGTGTGCTTCACTGCTGCACATTGTTGGAGGTCGAGGGTGTGGTGTTGAGTGTGTGCAGATGAGAGTTGTTGCCCGGCTAGGCCCCTGCCTCCATGTTGGCCTTGGCTTACTGGCCATGCTGTTTGATTTGTGCTTGTGTAGGTGTGATGGTAGTTAGTTGCTCAGTACACATGACTGTGGTTCACAGTGTGAACCACATTTAGCTTTGTCATCACAGTGGGATTGTAATGCAGCCCAGGGTCACCACATTGTGGGGGCCCTGGGGGTGGTGCTGTGGTGTGTCTGTGTCTTGCTGTGTCAGTTGCTGTCCCTACGTGCCTGTGTGACATGTGTGATTTGTGCTCCCTCTCATCTGACAATGCCTGCTTGCCCACATAGGGGATTTGGATCCATGAGTTACCTTTGTGTGGCACTGTATGCACATCTGTATGATTGGTATTCAGGTCTCCTCATGTGTTGTGTGGTTGCCTGGGGACACTGGCAACCCCCCCACCTGTTGTGTATGATGTGCAGTGTGGGTCTGCCTGTTTGTGCATCTGCACCACTGCATTGGCATATCTTGGGTGTGCCATTGGCTGTATGTAGTTTGGTGGGTTTCCCCTGCTGTCCCTGGGACTCCTAGGTCATCGGTCAGCACAATGATCATGGTTTGTGTGTCCCATTGCTGCCATGGTATGGTATCTGTTCACCTCACATCTGCAGTCTCCACAGGGTATCTGCATGTGTGTGCCCATTGGTGCAAATATGTGGGTCTGCATTCTGATGGTCACTTCTGTCATTGTGTCATTGATGATTGTTGACGGTGTCAGCCCCCATGAGTGTTGTTTGTCTGCACATGGCCAAAGGTATGTCTTATTTGCACTGCAGGATTTGGCTCCCCCAATTTATGTTGCAATCGGACACATGCACTACTTTGCCACTGATGTGTTTGTTGTTCTGTGACCAGGAATCATCCATGCAGTTTGGCAGTTGCACCTCTTTCTTTGTCAACACTTACCTTTTGGTCACTGTGATGATGGGGGTTTGGACCCCATTGCCACAATGTTCGAAATGTGCTTCAGCTATGGACCCCACACTTACATTTTGTTCACTGTGATGATGGGGGTTTGGACCCCATTGCCACAATGTTCAAAATGTGCTTCAGCTATGGACCCCACACTTACATTTTGGTCACTGTGATGATGGGGGTTTGGACCCCATTGCCACAATGTTCAAAATGTGCTTCAGCTATGGACCCCACACTTACCTTTTGGTCACTGTGATGATGGGGGTTTGGACCCCATTGCCACATTGTTCAAAGTGTGCTTCAGCTATGGACCCCACACTTACATTTTGGTCACTGTGATGATGGGGGTTTGGACCCCCTTGCCACAATGGTCATGGCCTGCTTGCATTGTGGGTGCCACACACATATATGTGTGGCACATGTGCTAGGGGGTCACATTGTATGTTCAAAGTCATGTTCGGTGTTGTAGGCATTTGACACAGTATACACACGCTTGTCATGGTGTTGGGGGGATGTCTTCTTCTTGCATTCCCTAGGTTGTGGTGTGCTGGTTGTGTCATGCATTGTCCATCCTATGAGTGGGGGTGGTAGTAGTGGTAGGCATCCAGCCCCCCCTGGGTGAGGGTGGTAGTAGTGGTAGGCATCCAGCCCCCCCTGGCTAAGGGTGGTGGTAGGCATCCAGCCCCCCTGGGTGAGGGTGGTAGTAGTGGTAGGCATCCTGCCCCCCTGGGTGAGGGTGGTAGTAGTGGTAGGCATCCAGCCCCCTGGCTAAGGGTGGTGGTAGGCATCCAGCCCCCCTGGGTGAGGGTGGTAGTAGTGGTAGGCATCCTGCCCCCCTGGCTAAGGGTGGTAGTAGTGGTAGGCATCCTGCCCCCTGGGTAAGGGTGGTAGTAGTGGTAGGCATCTCTGCCCCCCTGGGTAAGGGTGGTAGTAGTGGTAGGCATCCTGCCCCCTGGGTAAGGGTGGTAGTAGTGGTAGGCATCCAGCCCCCCTGGCTAAGGGTGGTGGTAGGCATCCAGCCCCCCTGGGTGAGGGTGGTAGTAGTGGTAGGCATTCTGCCCCCCTGGGTAAGGGTGGTAGTAGTGGTAGGCATCCTGCCCCCCCTGGGTGAGGGTGGTAGTGGTGGTAGGCATCCAGCTCCCCCTGGCTAAGGGTGGTAGTAGTGGTAGGCATCCTGCCCACCCTGGGTGAGGGTGGTAGGAGTGGTAGGCATCCAGCCCCCCCTGGCTCAGGGTGGTAGTAGTGGTAGGCATCCAGCCCCCCTGGCTAAGGGTGGTGGTAGGCATCCAGCCCCCCTGGGTGAGGGTGGTAGTAGTGGTAGGCATCCTGCCCCCCCTGGGTAAGGGTGGTAGCAGTGGTAGGCATCCTGCCCCCCTGGGTGAGGGTGGTAGTAGTGGTAGGCATCCTGCCCCCCTGGCTAAGGGTGGTAGTAGTGGTAGGCATCCAGCCCCCCTGGGTGAGGGTGGTAGTAGTGGTAGGCATCCAGCCCCCTTGGTGAGGGTGGTAGTAGTGGTAGGCATCCAGCCCCCTGGCTAAGGGTGGTAGTAGTGGTAGGCATCCAGCCCCCTGGCTAAGGGTGGTAGTAGTGGTAGGCATCCTGCCCCCCTGGGTGAGGGTGGTAGTGGTGGTAGGCATCCAGCCCCCCCTGGCTAAGGGTGGTGGTAGGCATCCAGCCCCCCCTGGGTGAGGGTGGTAGTAGTGGTAGGCATTCAGCCCCCCCTGGGTAGGGGTGGTGGTGCGCATTCAGGCCCCTGTGTGCATATGTGGCATTGGTGATGGGCATCCCGCCCCTATGGTGCTGCTGTTGCTGGTGTAAGTATATTCTGCATCCCTCTGTGTGTGTGTGATGTGTCGTGTACGTGTTGTATGTGTTTTGTGGTTGGTGTCTGGCTTACCTTCTGCGCCGTACGCGTCCGTGCCTGTTCCGGTAGTAAATGTAGAATATTGGTATGATCGGGACGAAGGGATTCATGGTTGGTTCGTGTCGTTCGTCCTTCTCGTTGCTTCGCGTCGTCCTCGTCGCTTCGCCTCGTCCTCGTCGCTTCGCGTCGTCCTCGTCGCTGCCGTGTTCGTCTCAGAGCCGTGGATCGTGTTGTGGCGCGAATCGGAGCTTATGTGCGCCTCTCCCGGATGCTTTGACGTGCCGTGCGTAGCGACGGGTTCGGCGCGTACGGAAAGCGCATCGTACTCGTTTGGCCGGACGGAGCTGCATTTTCCCTTCCGTGCGACTCGATTCAGCGTTTCCGGATTCGCCTCGGTCGGGGAACAGGACCTGGTTTGGGTGAGTACGGCTCGGCCGGATTCTTTGCTGTTGTGCGCATCCTACTTACTCGTTCGGTGTGCTGTACGGATCGGTCGGGAAACAGGCTTTCGCATGGCTTTTTTCCCGACCGAATGGTGTTGGGTACGCCTCCAACCGAGATCGGAATCGGTCCCATAATATTGCTATTACATCAATTCATTCTATTATTTCCCTCTTTCGTTTTTCAAAATGTTGCTATTGCTTACCAGCACTATACCACTAGTCACAGCACAATATATTGCCTTTTTGTACATAAACAAGTCATAACAGTTTAACAGACTTTCTGCAACTTATATTGTACAACTACTCAGCAAGCTACAACTTATAACAAAACACAGATCCTTATTAATCACATAGGCGAAACCTAATGCATTTACCAAAGCTTGTTAATTACAGTATCTCACTTCTTCTTCTGGAAAAAAGGAAGGTAAAGCAATAGTTATTAGATAGTCTACTATATTCTATTCCTGGGTGGGCTCCACAATATGTAATGCTCTGTAGAAATGTGTGGAACTTTCTAATTTAGCCTCTTAACTGACTCACTTACCATTCACCTTTCTAATATGTGACACAAAACATTGAGCCTGTATTGCCCTTTATAATGAAAACCTTCCTTGCCTTGTTACCTCCTTCATAATACGTTAGCTCTACCTATGGAGTAGGTACTCGTGTCAGACCCCAAACTCTTAATTTAGCTCTACAGGTCTAAAGGAATTGCTAACAATGTCAACTTATGTTTTGTTTCAGCATTTGATATGTCTTTCAGGGCCCACTCTTATACCATCTACATGTAAATAACCCCTATTAACTGCCTTCAGAGCATCCCAGACCATCGCCTTGCTAACTTCTCTGCTGTTACTTTTGGTTAATAATTATTTCATTTGATTTTTAATGTTCACCTGAATGATTGCATCTGATGTTGTTCAGTTTCCAAAAAACGATATGCTCCGCATCTAGGTGCCCTTACCAGTACAATATCCTGGTTAGGAGTCATTTGTCCAGTAGGGTTCTCTCTTGCACTTTTGTTATTGAGCTTAAACGCCGCTTATCAATTAGTAGGTGGTCAAATCTAGCAGATGAGAGGAGGGTCGCCTAGAAGTGAGACTAAATGTACTAAAGTGATACATTTTCACGAGCCCATCAACCCTGTCTCTTTCAGCTGTTTTTAAGCAGCTGGTGAAATCTGTGGTTCCTCCACACCTTTTTATGGTATTTATTTTTGTGGGCTCAGCATCCTCTTGAAGACTCTTCTAAATCAACTTCTGGAGGCCTTCAGAGCAGCTACCTTTAAGAAACCCCCTCGCACTTGGTTGGAACACTAGAGTGGGGCGTAATATTATCCTCCGCCCCTCTTGCTGTACCGTGAATAAAGTAACACCTAGAGACAGCACTAGCAAACATGAACCTTTGAAACAGTGCGAAGTGTATCCATTTGCTAGTTTAATACCCTTTTACATCATCCATTACTAGAGGACAAATATCACACCAAGAGCTAACTGCGAAATAACACTAATGCACATGACTAGACCACATCCCCATTGCCAACTTACCTTTATTGTCCTCCAGGCCAAGGATTCACAGTACCGGCATTATATAGAAGTACCACAGGCAGGCTAGAGCGGGAATATTAGGGAAATGGGAACGACCAAGACAGGAATATACAGAACATGGGGCAGACTTGGGGTTGAATCTTCTGGAATAGCTGCAATTGACCAAGGTGGGAATATACAGGGAGATGCAAGTAATAGACAGATATTGTAACTGAATACTAGCAGCCTCTGAACAGCCCGAACTAAATAAAACAGAAAACAGACACAAGCTAGAACACTGTGGGGGAGATTTACAAAAACGTCGCGCAACGCAGCACAGCCCCCCGCGAGGCTGTGCTGCGTGACAGGGAGGGAGCAGGAGAGCGCCATAGCTTCAAAGATATGGCTCTCTCCTCCCCTTTCCCTTGCGCTGGTGCTGATTACAGACTCATGCACACACCCTAGCGCTGCGGCGCTAAGGTGTGTGCAGGACACACCTTAGCGCCACAGCGCTAGGGTGTGTGCATGAGTCTAGCATAGGTTCTGTACAGGAAGGGTACCCTTCCTGTACAAAATACTATGCTAGACACAAGGGAAAGCATTTCCCACTTTGTATGTGTGCTGCACAGTGCAGCACGCATGCAAAGTCGGAAAAGGAAGGAGAAATGAATGCATTTCTCCTTCCTTGCGCCTAGTTGAAAAGGGCGCAGTTTTCTCACGCTAAACCCAATCTATTGTTTTTAGTAAATTGAGTTTAGTGTGAGAAACCTTGGGTGGTTGCATGGGAATGCCCATGCACCACCCTTGGTACGCCCCCATGGCACAAAGTAACGCGAAGCAGCGCAATGCGCTGCTTCACATTGCTTTTAACTTGTTTCCAGAGCTAAACAAGTTTAGCGCTGGAAAGTAAATTACAAAAAAAAGATTTGACGTCGTTTTGCGTAACTTTTGTGACGCAAACACGGCGCAAAAGCTTAGTAAATATCCCCCTGTGTGTCATAGGCGGGCCGTTGTGTGCATATTTATTCTGCATCAACCTGGTGTCTTTCAAGAGAACAATAACTTTGCTGGAAAAAATTGGGAAGCATCAATTAGGAATGAAAGAAAATTGCGTAACTGATCACACACATTAACTGTGTCACAACTTGGCAGCTGGGCTTTCAAACAGTAATTTATGGCTTTCCAAAACCTGAGTGGGTGTTAGCACCTTTAACATTTCAACCCTAACATTCCAACACCACCACCCCATGGGCTCTTATCCCTGAAATTGTAGTCTTCGAGGCATTACAATAGACGCCAGAAATCATTCCCCCAACCCTCCTTTAAAACATTGACTTTTAGGAGATTTTAGGAGGTCACATGGCTGCATCTGGGCACAGTTGGACGAGTGCGAAGATATATTGGCCCCTTGAATTCCTATAAGAAGAGGAATGCCTCCAGCTTTCCAATCACTTTCCATGTTCGCTTTGTGTTAAGACAACAGTTCATGGTCCAGATTTCTGTTATTTTGAATCCACATGCATTTCAAAGAACTGAGCACTTGGCCCTCAAAGACCCCTGCTATGTTGCCATTTACAGAAGCTTTCTGTTGAAATTAGTCCTTTCTTTATTATTTATTTATTTAAGAGTGTTATATAGCGCTGGCCAGACCCGAAGGTATCAGAGCGCTTTACAGCATTTATCATGATGATAACGGACACATATTATTTCAGTAAACAACACTGTCTTGTGTCGAATCCGGTTAAGGCCTGGAGGTGCGTATAGAAGTGGAGCAAAAGACAGGTGGTGTATAAACCCTCTTGCTAAGGTAGATTGTTTATCAGCTGAACGAGATTCGTGTAGCAGAGACACTCTGTCTCGCTGGGTGGTTGCTATCCAGTTGGTTGAATTCAGTTGAGGAAGAGGTCCTTGAGCTGTCTTTTGAAGCTTATGAAGGAAGGGTTGGTCCTGATATGAACTGGGATGGAGCTCCATATTTTAGGAGCATTTCCAGAGAAGGAGCGTGCCAAGGTTTTTTGTTTGCAAGTTTTGGGAGGAATGAGAAGTAGTGTGTTTGTGCTCCTAAGATTTCTCATCTGACCTGCCTTTTTGGGTTTGGATGCAAGCTAAGCTGATTTGCCGGTGTGAAGGGCTTTGTGGGTGAGACATGCAGTTCTGAAGTTGGAACGCGCTTCATTCGGGAGCCACTTTAGTTCTCTCAGAGAGGGTGAGATGTGGTCGTATTTCTTGAGTCCGGTGACCATCCTAGCAGCTGCATTTAAAGTTGTTTGGAGGGGGGGCTAAGTGAGATTTTGGTGTGCCTGTGAGAGTTGCATTCCTGTAGTCCAATCTGGACAGAACCAGAGATTGCGTGGCATGTTTAAGATCATTGGGAGGGATGAAGGGTTTAATTTTGTTGAGGAGTTTTAGGTTGTAGTAGGTGCTCTTTGCAGTGCTCTTTATATGTTTGCTCATGTTCAAACGTGGGTCCAGAGTGAATCCTAGGGATTATGTGGAGTCAGCCAGGGTAAGATTGCAGGTAAGAGCATCAATGGATTTTAGCTATTCTTTAATTTGGGAGGTCTGTTCATTATTGGATATGAGGAGTATTTCCGTCTTATCTTGGTTGTGTTTTAGGTGGTTGTGTGATAGCAAGTGCTGGACTTCTCTTAGAGTGTCATTTAGTCTATTTATGTCATCTACTGAGGATATGTATATTTCGCTGTCATTTAATCTCATAGTTTAGTCTGTTTTGGGAAACCCATGGAGTTTTTCTTGGTCAGAGGCGTTTGTGTGTGAGGGTTGTAAATGTTGGATCTTTTCATGAATGTATGTGAGTTGAAGCTCTTTGGTTATTTGCAGGTTCGTACTGAAAACTTAAAAGAAATTATGAGCTTCACAGAGTGCCAATTAAGGTTTCTGCGCTGGAAGTCAACATGGTGGTGTTGCAATAGCCCAAATATGATTCAGACTATCATTTTTCAGTTTTTTGCAGTCTTTTTGTTTAGTCTATTGGCAGGACAGCATGCAATGCAAGATGTGTAGTGCACTGATTGCCATGGGTCATTTTCTAGAAGAATGAATAGTGTGGGAGGGGGAAGAGAGTTTAAATAGCTATAATTGGTATAATTGTGATTGCACAGCTACTCCTATTAAGAGGTTGAGGTCTGTGTGCAAAATTATGCCTAGAATCCTTACTGTGGGTTTGATGGAATTGTGAAAAAGATGGTGCATGGTGGCCAGACCAGCTTCATTCATTTGTGTAGGTGGATTTGGACTAGTAGTGTAATCTTTCTTTTGGAACTACAGAATTTAAGGGAGGTTTGTCATTTGTGTGGAAATGAAGGTTGTGGGGTCTTAAGAGGTCCATGAGATTTGCATGTGACAATACGAGAAAGGTAGTACGGGACACCAAGTTTAGTTTTTTGACTATCATCTGAGAGGACGAATTTGAAAGATTTCAATGAATGGTCTGTGATGGCGGTTCCCAGCAATGTACAGAGTTGTTTGCTGGGCTGTCAGATAACTCTAAATTTGGTGGGCAGAGTTCCCTCGGGATGTCAGGGTTAATGTCCTCCTTCATCCTGAGGGAGCACCCTCAGTCCTCCAAAGTCTAAATCAGGCACTTGGCTATCTGTTTTGGAGTATGTTTTTCAACTGGTTTCTTATGCTGGGTGCAGGGGCTTCGCCCTTCCAATTACCATTGTTATGGATGATAATTGCAAAAAAACAACTACCATCCATTTTCCATTATTATAAATAGACACCTCGCCGAAACGGACGTCCGGCAGCCAGGCAGTTTTTTTAAGGCACATGCATTAGTGCGCATGTACTAGTTATTTGGTGGCTGTGCAGGTGGTGTATTTTAAGTAGCCTATGGGGCGACATGCTGCAATACTTGGGGGTCCTCAGGGACCAGCCCAGTAATTATGCAAAGCAGCGTCATATTTTTGAAGTAGCCTCGGGCGTGTATAGTATCAGCTCTCTACTTCCCTGGGCTGCCAGTTAGTTACAAAGCTGCCTCTCACCAACCCTACCCTTTCCCAAGTCGTAACAGGGTAGCTTGCGGACAGCAAACATAAATGACCCCACCCAAACCTGTGACGAGTTGGGAACGGGAGGGTTTACAGCTTTTACAAAAGGGCTTGCAAGCCGAGAGAGACATGACATCACAGAGTGATGAAACTCAACTCATGACTCTGAGGCCGGGTCTCATGCTACATGCTCTAAACACATGCACTGCGCATGCTTCTGTGCCTCCTGTATCTGTTTAGAGCATTTCAGCAGCGGAGCAGATTATGGCAAAGAAGCAGATTGCTGTGTGCAGTACCTCTGTCTGCAACACCAACAGGACGGAGAACAAGAAGACAGCTTGTGTCAGCTTAAGGATTTTGGGGGCCCGGACAAGGAGGCCCCTGTTTGGAACTGCTTTGAATTATATTTCTCATTTTGTACTAATTCAAGCACCATGATAGAGAACAATATTAACTTAAATGATAACTGCTAAGAAAGAGAAATAGAGAGAAGTGAGATAGCAAAAACTTTCACTTTAACAGGGCCCTTTTGAAAGGTGGGGTCCCTGGGCAATCGCCTTCTTTACCCATGCCTTAAAATGTCTTCACCCACTTCCCCTCCCCACTTCTTAAGCTTTTGGCTTCCTCTTTTCCTCTAATGCCTCATCCTTGCATAGTCTACTCCCACCTTCCTGAACAGCCAAAACACCAAAAACTGGCTACCCATAATGCACCATGTGGTCTTAACACCTTTTTGACCCACTGTGAGAAACGTTGGCTGTTTGACACCTGAACTCAAGAGCTCTCAATTGTGGCCCACTATAAACACCTGGAAGCGACTTATTTGAAAGTATGCACCATTCAAGAGTAATAGGGCAGCATAAAAAAAAATACAGAACCATATCATCTTGGAAATAGCTAACACTTTTAGGGAATGCATCTTAAGTAAAACGTGAAAAAGAAACAGGAACTAAATCACTGACATGGATTGCCTTAATGGTTTTTATATTCATTGTCTAGAACCGATTCATGTTTTTGCATGTGAATTTTATGGACATAGTGGAGTGGTTAGACCCAGGGACATATTAAGGATTTTGGGGGCCTTGAGCCGAACGTATTTTGGGGGCCCCTGTTTGGAACAGCTTTGAATTTATCGTCCAATTTTAGGTCTTTCATGCCTACTTTGGCCAGGTCACTCACTGACAGTGCACAGACACACTTGTTCAAAATCTAAAGTTGTTTCATCTAATATTTGGGGATAGTGATGTGTTTTCAATATTTTAATACAGCAGCAGCTCACTAATATTTCTGCAAATAATCGATGTGACATCCTCCCATTTCGCATATGTGAGGTCCTGTTTTGATCTAAAACAAAATTTGGTGGATGTTACATGATACATAAATACAACGGGGCAGATTTACAAGCCCCTTTGTGCCGCCATTGCGTCACTTTTTTGGAGGCAACGGCGGCGCAAACAATGCGGCCAATTTACAACGTGATGCATCTAGAGAGATGCGTCACATTGTAAAGCCCTGCGTTGCATTATACCTGCACCAGTTATAATGTATGAAGGCTAGGCATTCCCACGCAAAATGCCATGTAGAACTGACGCAGTGAAATTTACAACATTTTACTGCATCACTCTACGTCTTCACTGCATCAAAATCCCTATGCCTGCTCAGACCAGGCATAAGGAATGATGCAGGGCTTTTTGCATGGGACTCACCTAACTGTTGTGGCACATTGCTGGAGTTGCGTCACTTTCATGAGCAACTCCAGCGATGCGTCACTTTTGTGCCAACAGATGCGTCAGTATTTCTGACGCATCTGTTGATCCTTGCGCCATGGAGCACTGAATTGCATCCATGGTGGCGCAAGGACATTTGGCACTGGTGCAAGGAAACTGACGCATCTATGCAGATGCGTCAGTTCCTTGTAAATCTGCCCCAACATTTTTCTGCAAAATGTCTGTAATAGACTCTCAGACATCACTCACATTAAAGATATATTAAAGGGAAACAGTATTTAAAACAATGTGTTTAAGAATCATTCAAGGTCATCAGAGCAAGACTCTCTGCAGAACAGAGATGGCTCTATCAGGGGCCCCCCTGAAAGGTTGGGGCCCTGGGCCAGAGCCCACTTTGCCCATGCCTTAAAACGTCTCTGGTTAGACCTTTGGCTCCCCGTGGGGGCACATAAAAGAGCAGGGGGGGGGAGGGGGCTGGCGATTCCTGTGTTTGCCACTGTATGTACATTAATATATGGCCCGACAGAAACCTGTTTCAATGTTTGTTTTTTAGTACTCCCTGATCTGAGACCCTAAGCCCACTCAAAGCCCTCCAGAACAGCAGCCACCAAATAAAAACAAAGTGCAGGATATTTTAATGGGAAAGTCGGAAACGTGTTATGCAGCACAGCAGCATTAAACAGCAACAGACTTATGTCCTTACAGAGGCATATGGAGACTACAATTTTTCCAAATCATAACACTAGTATTACGTGCATTTATTACTAAGAGATACATCAGGAAACAGTGGAAACATATATGAATAGAGTGTTTGGTTCCCCAAAGAAGTGGCAGGTAATTTGCCACCATGAAATCTATAGACTAGCTTCAACATGTATGTTTGTCATATCTGGAGGTATTGAGCCATTCGATAATTCCCAAATGTTCTTTTTGATTTGAAAGCAACAGTTGGTGTTGATCACATAGTACAGTTACTGTTGCTCATAATGTATATAATTAAAACTTTGTAGGTTGTTTAAGCAAATACAATTGTAATAACTCTTCTTGCTTTTGATTGGATTTTTTTTTAGGCCAGAGCAGCCCACTTTGGAACTAGGGGACTAAGTTCAAGTTTCGGCGTCGGCTCCACTTCATCTCCCAATGCCTAAAAATGAATTTGTGGAATGTAACTGGTTAGACACAATCCTATCAAACTCACCTTACATCGTTTGAGCAATACTGTAATGAAGCAATTATGCAACCCTTTGCCTTTCATGACAAATATGAAGCTGCACCTGTGTGGAGACAGAAGTTATGGAATGAAGTAGCAGCCTGCAATTCACTCTCTTCCTGTGGTTGCTCCTTGTCACAGAATATCCCAAGTTCTGCGGATGGTGGGAAAAATGTGGTGAGATTGCAATACCACTCAACTTAAAAACTGTCAATGGTTCTTGAATCTCTCAGACTGTAGAATGAGGTCGAAAACACAGTCACAACCTTGTAAAGAAATCATTTAGTTTCAATAAGTTCAGTTCACAGCAGGCGCAACGCAGGAAATTCATACCTGAGGCAGGGGCTGGTAATGTTTGCATACTGGCAATACATTGCCCAGTATTGTTTTCCCATCAAGCATTCTTTATGTCAATAACCAACAGGCACGATCATCATGACCAGGCTTAGGCTTCACAAATTAGGCAGTTACACCCCTTTCCTTCCTGCATGAAAAGACCAGGGATTGGAGAGGTGCTAAGGAAACTCTCCAGGAGTAGTTTCGATCCATTTCTCACAGAAATAGTGCTGAAAATTGCACCAAAGTACACCAATTGTTAAACATTTTCTCAGGCAGGAGAATCCTCCAAACTCCTCTTATAACCATCTCGATAGCTTGCTCCACCCATTCACCAAAATGCATTAATTCTGCTTACGCCCCAAAACAGTTTCAAATTCCACCAGCCGCCACCGTCCCTTTCCATAGAATTTACCTTTTTTTAATTTCATTAGTTTTTATTAACCTAACTCTATCCCTAAAATAATATTTTAATATGTGTGTGGATCTAAGTTTACCTTTAATAAAAACTATATTTTTAAAATGTTGTTTACTGTTCTTTACCAAAATCCTAACATTAACCCTAAATCCAAATATATTTTACTCAACTTAGTTTATTTAGTTTAAACTTTCCAAACCTATATTTAACAGTGACCTTATGACCTTATTTATCTTAATTAAGCATTTATTTACTTTAAGTAATCATCTTAATTTACCCCTTGTTATGTTAAATGTTCTGTTAAAAATATTTATAGAGCACATGTACACCGTACGGTTTCTTAGCGCTAGATATAGGGAATAGCCTGCAGCTTGTTGATTCATTCATATGCTTGGGAGAACAGCCAAGTTTTTAGGCGTCTCCTAAATTGAAGATACCACATTGAAGATCTGATGTTAGAAGGGAGTGAGTTCCAAAAACGGGGCCAGAACAGCGAATCTAGATCCGCCTAGTCTCTTCCTTTTAAAGGTGGAGATAACCAAGAGGTTAAGATGGGATGACCTCCAGTTCCGAGCAGGGATATACCTCTGGGTGAGGGAAGAGACAAATTCCGGGCAGGTGCCATGCAGGGATTTAAAGATAAGGCATCCAATATTAAATGCGCTGTGTTATGTTACTGGTAGCCAGTGCAGCTTCCTCATTAGCGGAGTGACGTGGAAACATCTTGGCTGATGATAGATCAGTCTAGCTGCCTGGTTTTGTACCAACCGCAGTCTTCTTGTCAAATGTACTGGGAGGCCGAAATAGAGTGAGTTTGCATAATCAATGTAGGAGATGACCATAGAAAGAACGACCCGAGCAAGAGCTTCAAAAGTGAGGAATCTGCTGATTTTCCTGATTTTCCAGAGCTGGAAAAAGCAGGTGGAAACTATAGACCCAATTTGAGACTTCAAAGAGAGTTCGCTATCAATTATGACTTCCAGGCTCTTTGCTGAAGCTGAGGGAGGAGGTGGCGTTCCTAGCTTAGCTGGCCAAAAATTTGAGTTCCAAGGATTTCGAGAGCCACCGACTAAGCCCAGTTCTGTTTTGTCTGGATTTAGTTTTAGGTGGTTGCTATTCATCCAGTTACGTATATGTAACATACAGGGCCGGGCTGCTACCGGGCGTTTTTTGCTAGGGTGGCAGGGTGGGGTTCAGGTTCACTGCGGAGGGGCCGATTTTGTTGCTGGGGAGCTGCAGGCGCTTCCAAATGAACAATGCAAAACAAATAGCTTTAAAACCTACTTTTTAAAACATTTGTTTTGCATTGTTTATTAAGGAAAGCCCGGTAGCCAGTCCGGCCCTGGTAACATAGTTGTCTGGAAGTTCGAAATAGAGTCAGAAGTATTGTCGATAGTAAAAATTAATTGCATATCATCAGCGTAGTTGAAGGTGCACACATTCATTTCCCCCAGAGACTGAACTAATGGAAGAAAGTACAGATTGAACAGGTGCAGGGACAGAGATGATCCCTGCGGCATGCGGCAGGTCAGTTTAACTTTGGGAGCTGTTAATTGGGAGAGTCGAACCGCTTGGGAGCGATCATCTAAGAAGGACGTGAGCCATTTGAGGGCAGATCCCTGGACCCCTGCTTCCCTGACACAGTCCACCAAGAGTTCATGGTTGACCATGTCAAAAGCTACAGATAGGTGAAGGAGTAGTGCCCTTGTCTGCTTCTTTCCTCATTTCATCTAGGACGGTCAGGACTACTGCCTCAGAGGAATGGGAAGGGTGAAAGCCAGCCTGATGGGAGTCAAGGAATTGGGACTGTTCGATGAAAGAGCAGAGGCAATTAGCAACGTGGGCTTCCAGTACCTTAGCCAAAAAGGGAAGCAATGAGATGGGGTGGTAGTTAGTGAGGACAAGTGGATCTGCGCCTATTTTCTTGATAAATGGAACTACTATTGCTTCTTTGAAGGCTCTGGGAACAGAGCCCTGGATTAATGAGTCATTCAGTAGAGAAAGAGCAGGATCAGGACATGCATAGAAAGCTTCCTTCAAAATATGCGGGGGACAGCTGTCAGAAGCAGATCCAGATTTAACTTTAGCTAACAGATCAAGAAAGAGTTCTCTAGTAATTATGGAGAACTGGCGCAGGGAATGATGGTTCCTAAAGGCAGCTGGTTGAATGCCAGAGAAAGAATTAACGGGTATGCTGACTTTGATGGTAGTGATTTTGTCAATGAAAAAGGCGTTCAAAGCATTACATAATGATTGAGTGGGGGCTAGTTTTGCTGTAACTCTATCCGGGTTAGATAACTCTGAGACAACCGCAAATATGTCTTTGGATTTATTTGTAGAGTTCACGATCTTATTAGAAAAGTAGGTGGCCTTAGTTTGTATGATTGCATTTTTATATTGCTTAAGTTGGTCTTGGTAGATAACTTTTTTCTCAGGAGAGGAGTTCTGTCTCCAGGTTTGTTCGATGCGGCGCAGGGCACGTTTTTTAAGTTTTAGGTCTTCTGAAAACCGTCTCAGAGCATTGTGGCGCCTGGTTGTTTTAACTTTCGTAATAGGGGCATGAATATTGCTGGTGGCCGCTAACCACAATTTAATATTTTCTTCGTTTTGGTTAATGATGGGATGTTTCATAGGCGCAGTGGTCGCCAAACAAATTATAGAAGGCGTTGATGTTAATATGGGACCAATTCCTGGCCATTAGGTCCCCCAGATGTGGGTTTAGAGCTAGTCAAGTTATTAAGGGTAAACTTTATTAACAGATGATCAGAGCAAGTACATGGGGAAACCGTCAGGGTGGACACCGTGAGGTTAGAGGTCCAGACTTGATCTAGGATATGTCCTTTTATATGAGTGGGAGATGTCACATGTTGGATCAAGTTTAGCCCGTTAAGTAGGTCAGTCAATTCTGATGAGCTTGGGCCACCCATCTCATCATTGGCCCAAAGTCGCCAATCAGTAAAATGTTGGCATAGTTAATAACTAAGTGCGATATTTGTTCCCCCAATAATTGAGGGAAATGAGTCAGGGGGTTAAGAGAGGAATCAGGTTTGATAACTAAGCTTTCTACTGAAGTGATGTCTAGGGCGGTGAGGGAGGTGAACTTCAATCCTTGGTGAATTATGGCAGCAACCACTCCACCTATTTTCCCTGGAGCCCAATTAGTCTGAAGAATGTAATAGTTGCTTGGGAGTGCAGCAAGGATATCAGGGTAGGACTCATGGGAAAGCCACGTTTCTGTTAATAGGAGTATATCTGGTTTAGCGGAGTCCAATAATTGAAATATTTCTAGTTGATGTTTCACCATTGACCGTTTCTTCAGGTATATGATTGCTAGTTGAGTCAGCCTATGGTAATCCTGCCTACGAATGAAGTCTTGAGCGAAATAAGGCAGGTTGAGTTCAGGAAGAAAATCCCTGAGGTTCATAATCCCCATTTTAACTAATCTAGATAGAGTGATGGGATTAAGTGCATAGTCGGTAGAATAGTTTTTTTTAGCTCAGGCAATGAGTAAGTTAAAATTTGGGCATAATGACTAGCCCCTAGCCCCGGGCAGTCGCAGACCTTATACCAACAATAATCCTGGTTTATTTTTTAATGTTTTAAATTAAATAATAGTATATGAAAATACCTTAGAACTGCAGTAATAAAATTTTTCATGGGAAAAAACTCCCTAATCTCCCCCATTTTTAATTTGATCAGTTAATTTTTTTTACAACACTTACAAAAATCAGAAGTGAGGAAACAATAGATAAACGTCAATTTATTAATATTATTTGAATCTTGCTACCAGACAAGAGGGCTGTGGGATTTTATCTATGCACTGACAACCAAATGACAGTCCTAGCTGCAAGTGGGTGAGAATGAGAAAGACTGATTTGTTGGGTGTTGATGGGTATTAATAGAGTTGGATGACAGAATGGCTGAAGAGAAAAAGGTAATAAGAGGAGAAGAAGAGAGAAAAGTGTTGCAGAAGAGAGGGTTGAGAACTGATGTTAGAAGAAGAGATGAAGAATTGAGACCTGAGAGCAGGAGAGGGTGGTGCAGGTAGGAGGAATGGACAGTGAAGGAGTGGGCATGTGGGCAACATAGTAAAATGAGAATTGGGGGCGCAGGAGAGAAAAAAGGGTGGCACCTGGGGGCGGGAGCTAGACCAATGCCAGCAGAAGAGGAAGAGACCAAAAGCTGGAGATGCACAGATAGAGTGTGATGAAACTTAAAGCATCATATAAGATCTTCCAAAACCTCAGACTATGAGAGAATGTCAGAGACCTGGTGTGTAGAGTGACAGGCAATAGAGGGGTGCAAGGGAGAGCGGGGGGCAAAAGAGTGAGTGTGAGAAATCTAGTGGCTTATAGGAAAGAAAAGTTGAAGACTCATGAGAGAGAGAAAAAGACTAAGAAATAGATGGGGATAAAGAGACAGAGAGCAAGAACACTTGAGGGTGGTGATGAAGTGTCACCATCATTTATTTTTGCATAATGATATGTTAACCTGTAACCAGCATAACCATAGTTTACATGATTTACACCTGATATATTCATTATTTCTCACATTATTTTAAATGTTACTTTGCATTTAGATTTAGTAAACTAAATGAATCACATATTTGATTAGCTTTGGTCAACACATGTGGATTTTAACATTGTCGTGAGTAGGCCTAGGTGACATACTCTCCGCGATTGCCGTCCCCGGCAACTGACTTACAGTCATGATCTAGACCCATTGCCAATGCATGGCACACGCAGCGGAGACTATTTGGTTGCATTATCTTTTTTTCTTTCTGTTTTTTTTATTGAACATATCCATAGTGCTTTAAGGACTGCTCCAAGCCGCAGGGCTTTTTACGTCATAATGACTTTCTCTCTTTTAATTTTGAATCTTCAACTGCTAAATTGGTCTCTAGGTCTTCCTTAGATCAGGCTGTCACGACGTTTTAAAATTCCAATGGAAGTACTATTCAGTAGCGACTTGTAGCATCACGTAGTAATGCTAGGATTTTTAATTAATTTTTTTATTAATTATCACTGTTAATTATCCAGTTACGAATTTTTGCTATTGAATACTGTTGCAATGGTTTTTTTAAAATCACGCAATAAAGTTTATTATTATTATTATTATTAACATACTCCATTTGAAATAATTTGTATTTCTCCTCGGTGTGCATAACATTTTATTCTGTTTCAGGCACAAGAGTCCAAGTGTTCTCATTTAGAAATATTGTTTTTGTTAGCTTACATTTTGAAGATCATAGAGTAGCAAATAAATAATTTGGACAGCAATTGTCAGCACCTGCATGAGATGGGAAACTGAGGAGGTGAATACTCATTTGTGACATATCGTGAAGGCCATGATGATCGAAGAAGTTGGCATTGTATTACCCATGAGAAGGAGGCCAGCACCAAGAAGAGAGAACACTGGGTTTTGATTGGTTCTTGCTCAGTGGGAACCTAAAGAACATATCAGTTGAATGGAATGTATGTTTTAACTGTGTGAAGCTTGTTAGTTAGTTGGATCTCCTGACCCTGTCCACCCTAGCAGGCGGACATCCTTTCCCTTCTCTTGAGACCTGTTCTCTTTATTATCTTGCTCTTAGAGTTACTCTCGAGAGCAACCACTTTCCTTCTCATTCTAATTGGAACCTTTTTTTGGTTCTTCTTTCGATGCTATATTTACTGACACTTGCTACTTCTGAATTCCCAGACCGGCCCACAACTTAAGCTTAGTCTTAAGGAGTTTCCTTTATAAAAATTAAGCTTTACTTTGATTTGCATATGTTGCCTTTAATAAAGCAATATCCACATTCACTCAATTGGATTATTTGAATCATGTTCATGTGAGCTGTGTTTAGGTGAATTCTGATTTATGTAAAATTGATTTGATTGGAGACTGTGACTATTGATTTGATAATAAACCTTTATAGCTTGCAAACTTACTACTCTCTATTGTTACTGTGGGGCAGAATCAGGCTCACTGCCATTGCAATGTTATTGAATTTGTGACTTAAGCCTCAGTTCGAGATAAAGGTCCATCCGAATGAACATAGCATAGTCTCCAGTATTCACCAAGTTTGAGTGGTGCAAATACCATCCTTATACATTCCGCCATCCAGGGCAGGGAGAGTCAGACCTAATGATGTGAGAGAAAAGCATGGGAAAGGAAGAGAGGGATTAGGACTGACCACTAGGGCAGTTGGTCCGGAGTTTCGCGCGAGCGCGCTTTCAAGATGGCCGCCTCCCGATAGTTTCTCCCGCAAAGCCCACATTGACGAAGATTTTTTTAGACAGGTTTTGGCTCACCCTGGGAGTGTTGGAGAGCCTCTTTCTGCTCCTTGTGGCCAGCGCTTGCGGTGAGGTGGTTTTTGAGTCTTTGGCTCCATTTTTGTGGACTTTCTGTCCTGCTGTCTCCCTGCATTGAGCTGCCTGTGAGGTGCTACTGAAAATTCCAATCAGGAGGGCGGAGAACTATTCAGGAAAGGACGTGGCTGAGGCCTAAACCACACCCACAGCTGGTTCTAGCTGCTGCACAGTTGCTTGCTCTGGTGATACTGGATGTATTTTCACTTTCATTATTTATTTACCTTGCGCTCGCTGCATCGCCGAGTTGGCGATGCAGCCAGCGCAAGGTAAATAGTTTTATTTATTTATTTACTTACTTCACTCCTTGCCGTCGTATGTCCGACTCCACTACCCCCCCCCCACCCTGCCCGCCCTGCAGCACTCCCTCTGCGAGCCGCCACTGAGGGCAATCTTGCATATGTGTGTGTGCGATTCTGGAACATTATTTATGTATCTATGTTGTCTTTTTTATGTTTGTCCTTGTCCTTCCTTTTTCTCCTATCTTCTACATCCAGAGTTACTCTTTAATCCGTTAAGCTACATTTCTTCTTTCTCTATTATATCTCTTTTTTCTATGGATTATGGGTAATATTAATAACATTAAAGTTGTCTCGTTCAATGTTAAAGGTTTACGACACCCTGTTAAAAGAACTAAAGTTTTAGATTATTTAGCCAGGCATAAACCAGACATCTGCTTACTTCAAGAAACTTATATAGATGATACAGTTTTATCATACATGAATAAACATTGGGTTGGTAATATTATTTCTTCAACTGCAGTTAATAAAAAGAATGGTGTTGCTATCCTTTTTGCAAGGAAGTTAAATGTTCAAATACTATCCAAATATTCAGATACAGAAGGTCACTATATTATAGCTAAAGTTAAAATTTGTACTAGCATTTTTTATATAATTAATGTTTATGGCCCAACAAATGATGATGCTAAATTCTGGTCTCTTTTTACCTCTGAAGTGATTAAATTAGATGCTGTTCCACTCATTGTTGGTGGTGAGTTTAACCTAATCTGTGATCTACTGTTGGATATATGTTCTCAAACTAAATATCGCCCTCCTAAGGCTTATTTTATTTTTAAGTCCTTTTTTAAATCAACCAAATTAGTGGATATCTGGCGTTTACATCACCCAAAAGAGAAACAGTTTACCTTTTTCTCCAACCCCCACAACTCTTATTCTCGTATTGATTATTTGTTAATTTCTCACTCATTAATTCATTCATTTTCTGATCCAGTGATTCACAATATTGATATTTCTGACCATGCACTTATTTCAGGTGTTTTGCAACTTAATACATCGCAACAATCCCATTCTCACTGGTGTATGAATACGAATATAGCTCTTAGTGACAATAATAAAACCAAACTTTTGTCAGCATTACATGATTATTTTTCTTACAATCCAGAAGGATCTACTTCACTTGTAAATCATTGGGATGCTTTTAAGGCATATATCAGAGGAGTAACAATCTCAATTATGGCACACGAAAACAAAGCTTTCAATGCTAAACTTAAAGAGTTTGATAAACAAATAGCAAAATATGAACAGCTCTTTATTTCATCCAATAATAATAAATATAAAATGCAGTTACAGAAACTCAGGTATGAGTCAAACTCTTTGTTAAGTAGAAGAGCTGGTATACAAATTTCGAATAACAAGGCTAAATTCCATTTTAGAGCCAATAGATCTGGGAGACTTTTGGCGAATTATTTACGTATCAAAAATGATAAACTCCAAATTAATGCAATTCGTGGTCTAAAAGGTAAATTGGCATTATCGCACAAAGAAATTATTAATTATTTTTTAGTTTACTATTCAAATCTATACAGTGATCCCTCAACTATAGATACATTTAGTATTGATAATTTTTTGCGCTCTTGTGACCTACATAAACTTTCCCAGTCAGTGAAGGAAAAATTGGAGGTGCCGATTTCATTAGAAGAACTTAATTCTTCTATTAAATCTCTTAAAATGGGTAAGTCACCTGGACCAGATGGTTTACCTGCTGAATTTTATAAAGAATTTTCTCCTTATTTTAATGCCTCATTTACTTAAATTATTTACTCATTTTAGTTTATCAGGATCTACTTCAGGATCCTTTACTGAAGCTTTAATTATAGTTCTTCCAAAACCTAATAAAGATCCATCTATTGTATCAAATTACCGCCCTATTTCCTAAATTAATCAAGACTGTAAACTTTATGCGAAGATTCTTGTGACCAGATTGACTTCTGTGCTTGGCACTATTGTTCACATTGATCAAACTGGTTTCATGAAAAATAGACACTTTGTAAATAATACTAGATTATTATTTCATGCAATTGAAGCTGTGTC
Source organism: Calotriton arnoldi (assembly GCA_963921515.1). Taxonomy (NCBI): domain Eukaryota; kingdom Metazoa; phylum Chordata; class Amphibia; order Caudata; family Salamandridae; genus Calotriton; species Calotriton arnoldi. The sequence continues at coordinate 461,568 of CAWUFW010012292.1, forward strand.
ATCTTTGCCCCTTCCCGCCGGTGTCCTTGCATTAGATGCTGAAAAATCGTTTGACAAAGTACATTGGCAGTATTTATTTAGTACTTTATCTGCTTTTAATTTTGGCAATTCCTTTATTTGTATGATTTCAGCCCTTTATTCTGGCCCATCTGCTAGAGTTTCTATTAATGGTCAATTTTCTAATTTTTTTTCTTTTTAGTGGTACCCGTCAAGGTTGTCCCTTATCACCCTTACTTTTTCTCTTGGCCTTTGAACCCGTACTCATTTCCATCAGACTCTCTACAGAAATAAAAGGTATTTCTATTAATGAGGTTACTATAAAAACTTCAGCTTATGTGGATGATGTATTACTATATATTAGTAACCCAGATTCCTCTATTCCTCCCCTTTTAAAGATAGTCAGTTATATTCTCAAATTTCTGGCTACACCCTAAACACAAATAAGACAGACTTTTTTCCCTTAAATGTGCACTGTACCCTGATATGCTTCTAAACAGTGATATAATATGGCAAAAAGAAAAACTTGAATATCTTGGGATATTATTCTCTCATACCATTAAACAATCGATTACATTGAACTGTGAGTATATTCTTGATACTATTAAGGACAAATTTCATAAGTGATCTGTTTTACATTTATCTTGGTGGGGTAAAATTGATCCTGTTAAAATGGTTATTGCTCCAAAAATAATTTATATGTTATCCATGATGCCTACCCAACTTCCACTTAAGTTCTATAAATCGTTAGACACGCTAATATCTAAATTTATTTGGACTAATAAAGCTCCTCCTCTAAGTTACAAAAATTTGAAAATTGCAAAATGTAATCATGGTTTTGGTTTGCCAAACTTTTTTAACTATCATAAAGCGTTTATTTTAAAACAAAGCACCTTTTGGTTAACCAGCACAGAGTTTAATATTACACCTTCTTGGCTTCTCGTTGAAAAAAGCTTGATATCACCATTTCCATTACTTACTTTACTTACTATGTCTGCTTCAAATTCTTTATTACAAAGATCTACGATATTGAAATCTACAAAATTAATATTACAAGATTTAGATTCTCTCTTTCAATTACCTATTTCTCATACCTTACATATATCCTTATGGTTTAACCCTATTATAAAGCTTAATCGTAGCATAAAAGTTTAGCAGTCTTGGATAAATACAGGCATCTTTTATTTAAAAGACATATACCATAATAACACCTTTTTACCTTTTGAATGCTTGCAAAAAAGTTTCTCCTGCCTTCTTCGGATTTTTCTAAATACGAAGTTTTATGTAATTCTATCCTTGATTCATTTCCTAGCAATTTTCCAATGGAAACTGTATCTGATTTAGAAACATATGTTCAATCAATTGCTTCTTCATCTCATGCTGTGTCAATGTATTATAAAAAACGGAATAATTTTGATAAGAATAATATGCATTTTATTTCTTCTTTTTGGAATAATGAACTTAATCTTTCTTTTTCTCAAGACTTATGGAAGAAAATTTGGATGAATAGTGTTTCTGGATGGCTAGCAGTGTCCTTATATCAAACTAATTCTTTCATATTATTTAATTGTTTATGGACTCCGTTAAAAATGTTTAAGGCAAAACTACTGAATTCTCCTAATTGTTGGCACTGTAATTTGGCTCCAGGTTTACTTAAACATATGCTTTTTGAATAATGTGATATAATTTTTAAATTTTGGAATGAGGTCTGGGATGTTATTACAAAAATTCTTCATTTATCAGAAACACCTTCATATAATATGTTGATTTGTAAATCGGTGTTACTCTCAACAAAACTGTCAGATTTAGATAACAAGCTCTTTGATTTCCTAATATCTGCTGCTTTAAAATCAATCACTACCAATTGGAAAGATGTTTCATTATAATCAGTACATGCTTGGTGGTCATGGATAATTTTTACTAGAAAGGGAGCTGATTTGACTATGTTTGGTGTTGTTCATAATTCACCTACTTACCAATTGTTTTGAAAACCAATTGATAATTATATAGCATTATACTATTGTTTAATATTATATATTAAATACAGCTTGTTTAGATTTTAATATGTAGCTCCGTTATGCAATACTTGTTACCAATAATTATTGTTTTTTTAGTTTCTACTACACTGCAATTCTCATTGTATAGCTACTATTTTTTCAAATGTATTAATGCCAGTTTAATGTACCTAATTAGTACTCTTTTTTTGTTTGGTCTGTTGCCTTATTATAAACTCAATAAACTATTTTGAACACGGGACTGACCACTAGGCACAATAATTAGGAGAAAAGAGAGATTCAGAGACATGGAAGTACAAGAGAGTGCCAGAGACCCGGTGAGTAGAGTAACAGGCAGCACAGTAGCACGACAGACAAGAGGAGGGAAGTACTGGAGTCTCACATACATCTGTGCTCAGCTTCTAGATTAATGTTTGCAATAAACGTGATGGTTCACAGACCACACATTTTAACAAATAGCAATAGTAATTAAAAGTGAACACCTACTTTTCCAGAACGATAGTTCCAAAGTCTGTAATGTAAATGATTCCTGTGCTAAGAACAAATCTGTGACAAAATTTAGTTGACATGTCAGAGGCTGAGTGGCCCACTAATCTAAGTTTTTTTCGTAATAAAAATTACAAACTCAGTTACGTAAAACACATGCTAGGCCACACAACGGCAACAAACTAGACCATCCTAAGCACAGGAATCTCCATTGCGCTTTAGCAGTAGCTTTTTAGACGGCGTCCTGAAAACCATGCCATAGTGCAAGGTGGGACACCAGATGTGGCGTGGTCTTAGAGTAGTTTATAATTGTGTACTCTGTGAATGTTTTGTGGGATTTTTTTGAATGTGCTTCTAGAAACAGAATCTTCATCTTGGCAAGGAGCAAAATGAGTTTAAATTCAAAAGTTTTTTTTCCGTAATGGAAACTGCAGATTATTTACACGAATCAAGTAGCAGATTGGAATCAACACACAATGGCAACAGACTCATGTTCCAGAGGCAAAGGAAGAACCACTGCTGCTGAAAAGGTGGATGGCCACGTCCCGGTCAAGGGGACACTAGAGGGAACAGCTCCTTAGTGTTCCCTCACTGTCTATGGAGGGGGGGGTAGTATTATTTCTGTGGCCACCTGGCCTGGAATTTGGCCACAGCAAGGGTGAGATCTCACCTTCCCAGGTATGATGTCACTTTCGAGTGGTCGGCGGGATGTTTGGTTGGACAACATACCTAGACATTCCTCTTTTGTTGGCCAGCAGCAGAGGAATTTGCCACCCACCTACTCAGCAGGAACAGGAGAGCTAAGAAGAACAGCAAATCGCTGTACAGCCTCGCAAGTAGAGTTACAGGGTGATCTTAATTCAAAAAGCCATTAATACCCCATCAGAGGGTGATGGGGCCACTAAATTTGAGATTCTTAGGCCATAGGGGGCCATGGGAAGAGCACAACAGCAACCCCGTCATCCCGTAAGGGACACTTGGTATCCTGACAGCTGGGGGTTAGCCTTACCTCGCTCCGTGTTGGCACGGGTGCAGCAACCACATAAAATCATTGGGCCGTAGCCCCAATGCAAAATATTCAGCACCGGATAAATAATGAGATGGCAATGTAATGCCCGGTGACTGGAGTTTGTTTCAGGATGGGTGTCAGCGGTTAGTCATAAACGGCGCTGCACTCTTATGATCACCCGTAGGTTAACCCTACCTGTGTACTGCATAACAGAATATGAATAAACTTGCGACCGTTTTCCCACAAAAAAAGGTGTTGCTCTGTTTTGTTGATAATGCAACTGTATTTTCGTCACAAAAGTATATGTATTGACATGTCAGATAACAGAGGGGCTAGGGGTGGAAATGCTAAGCCTGTGGCTTTTTTGGAGCATGAATGTGCATTGGTAGGCGTTGCAGCCCTACACGAAAATAATTTATTCCGAGAAGTTTGTGCTTCAGAACAGTCCCTTCAATGTGAAATGCCATTTCATGCCTGCTGTGAGAGTGCAAGGGATCAGAAGTGGGCTGACAGCAACATGTTGGCTGCTGCCGAGTCTCGTCCACAAGCAAAACCACTGTGAGAGCTATTTTAATTCACAACATCATCTTCAACATAAGAAGACACCCGGCACCTGCTATCTGGGGGACAAGGAGGGAGTGTAAAGGATCGATGTAAGTAACGGGTAGCAGCCTGTCCAGACCTGCGCAGCCTCTATCAAAAACACACATAAAATTACATTGCTAAAGGCATAAAATAGTTAAAAAAATAATAATAATAATGAAAGGAGGCACTCTCTCATGAGCAATGGCACCGAAGTGCACTGCCTGGCATGGAGATATCAACATGTGTAAAGGCAAAATGCAGTCACTCACAGTGAACCCAGGCCAGTGGCTAAAGTGGGCTGAACCATTGCCGCATACTGTATGCAGTGGTGGGCGGAAGCAAAGTGTGAATGACATCTCAAGAAACCAATGATTGAACACCACTGATTCAAAGCACCTTTATGTATGTATATACTTATGTATTTGTATTTATTAATTCTTCAGAAAACATAAGTCTGGCAAGACAGCTAAAGTTGTCTATATGCCAGACCTAAAAATTAAATTAAAAAAACTAGTTCATGTGGCACTTGTCAAAAAGCCACAGTTCAAATGGACCTTTTAGAAATGTATCAGAAATAAATAAAAATACAAAAGTAAACTTACCAGTTGACTGTATGCCACCAAGGACACTGTGGGCTTACAACAAACTAATGTGTTCTGGTATTTGTAACTGCAATTCCCAATATTGAAAATAATTGGGCTAATGTGCCAGATTACAATGGCTTGTAAAAGCAAAGAGCATGGCTAGAACACTGCATCCTTTGTGACATGGAGCTATGTAGTAACCCTATGCATACTCAAATGCAGAAGAGCATTCAGCATGGGTCAGGGAAATAAACAAAAGGATTTAGGGCAAAATGCTATGCCATTACCAAAAACAGTGATAAAAGACTAAAAACTCCAATAAGAATACCACAAGGTCCATAGAGAAAAAGCACACCGAAAAAAATCAGGCCATGTTTTGCCACAGCTAAATGAAGTGCAGTCTTGAGAAATGCCTTACTACAGAAGATCAGCAACATATTTAAATTAAAATGACGTTTTCATGTCTTCGACAAAAATCAGCTAATTAATTTAGAAAAAACTAATCTGTACCCTGACATTCTACACACCTACACATCCCGGTCTCTTTGCAAACACCAAACAACCGCGTTTATATAAAACGTAACCATTAAATAATGTCTCAATGTGACCGTTAGTTCATATCTGAACTTACAGGGGTTTGAGCACGGGTTGGAAATCTGCAGCCCGCTTATAATCAGAGCCTTAATGTCGTAGCTATCTCTTGATTCAACAGCAGATTCTGCCTGGATCCTATGAATAAGTGGCGTAGCTAGCCTTATGGCCGCCAATGGCGGTCTCTGCATTAGACGCCCCCCGGCGGACGCATTGAAGAGCGGGGGTGGGCGGGGGGTGCTGGCGAGATTCAGTAGCAATTGCCGCCCCGGCCGCAAAATATGGAGGTGATGACTGGTAAGAGCAGGAGGAGGCCGCCGCCCCCAAAACTGCCCCATCCCGGCCCCCCTTGCTACGACACTGCTATGAATCCTGAGCAAACTGCAAAAAGAAGATATGTATGCACTCAGATCAATCATTCACTAAATAAATATGGGCCCTCTGGTGTGGCAGAATTGAAGTGGTCCTTCATCTCTTTTTGAGCCTCAGCAAACCATGGTCTGTCTTATGTTTTCAAATGTAAACTGTTCTCTTCATTTTTTTAATGACACTGCATCATGGTGAATATAAAAGGCATAATATTAGTTCAGTACTTTTCAATGTAAGTAGCTGCTGGATTGTTTTTCACACTTCTTTGAACTTTTGAGAGGATATAGTGTTTAGTTATTGTGTCAGTGTGAGTCTGCATAAATTGAAGTCTGGTAGGAGTACTTTCCTCCTATGTACACACACTTACCCGGTCACCATGTGTCACCAGGCACATAATGCTTTAATCCTGGGCTTTTTTGTTTAACAACCTAGCACAGCGGTTCTAAACTTTTTGATTTAGTAGACCCCCACTTAACCATTACTGGAACCTGGGGTCCCCCACTCAATTAATAAAGGAATTTGGAGACCCTCACTGAGTCATTACTGGTAGTCTGGGAGCAAGGCTAAAGCAATTTTGATGATTTGAACCACAAATCAATACATAGAAATACAGAAATAAGCATTCATTAAACAAATATACAAATGATTAAGGGCCTGATTTAGATCTCGGCGGACGTGTTACTACGTCACAATGGTGACGGCTATCCCATCTGTTGAAATATAATCCCCATTATATCCTATGATTCCTTCACATTTACAGAAGATTTGCAAATTTGAGATGTACATTTTGTTTCTGAATTTATTTGCACTATATTATTCTGCTAATTTTATTAAATTGTCTAAGCAGTCGTGGACCTCCTAAGTAGGTGCCATGGAGCCCTGGGACCAGGAGACCACAGGTTAAGAACTGCTGACCCAGCATATGCTGGTAGTAGTAGATTAATTCCAATCAATGTAAACAATTAAAGAAAAATTCCAGATTAAACGGCTTGGAAAAGGAAATCTCAGAACAGTACAAAGAATTATCCGGTAACTCTATTAATAAGTCATAATAGGGACCGATTCAGCACATAGTGGCTTTGCAAACATGCAATGCCTATGATCCTAGCTGGATGCTCAGTACTGTCAGAGGGACGATCTGGACCCATGTGTTGGCCTTTTCAAGGGAAAAACAAAAAAACAACTCATGCTAATTTCTGTCTAGTGGGCAACCAAACAACATGTTGAAAACCCTGCTGAATGAGCTCATGGAGAATATCTGATCATGAATTTCAGAAGAAGTACAAGACGTTCTGTGATCTGAAAGAAAGAGATCAAGTGATTCTTTGTAAAAACTATAAAGAATGTTGTTGCCAGTTCCACAGCAAACGTTATAACATGAACTCAATACACAATACCCCCTCATTTCACATCCTATTCTCCAATTTCTGTCACATCCCTCTTGCTTCACAAACATCTGAACCTTGTCTTTTGTAAGTAAACGTCAAGGACACATCTCTGCTTAACCACATTTCAGTGTAACAACCACAATATGACCACTACAACATTTTCATATATAAGCACTAAGCCACACCTAAACTGAACTAAAGTAAACACTAGACCACATCTCAACCAAAACAAGTCAACCAGTAGGTAAAACGGCAAATGTCCAACTTGACCAGTAGACCACCTCTCAACTCAAGCACTAGTGATTACATCTTAACTAAACCATTTAAGATCACATCTCAATTTTACCATCATATATGTATGTACATGGTATTTCCAAAGCACAAACCTAAAGGCAAAAGGCAGCGGAGCTCTGTATAGGTTCAAAGACAAGCATAAAGAGGGGTTCAGTGAATAAACCAAACTACACCTTAGAAAAGCTTTCAAAGTGCAAAACTTCTCTCCTAAACAGACACATGCCCAATTTGTAATCAACAAAGATGTTTCAATATAGTTTGATAAGCCGTACATCATGTGCAACTTTAGGAGGCACTGCACCATAGTGGTGATTGGAGGTGATTGTCTTGCTGCAAAATTCAGCGACAGCTGTAGCATTCAAAGTGTTTGAATGGTTGCTGGCTACTTTGGTTAGCTACTTAACAAACTGAATGTGGCCCATAGAGAAGTTACGTTCCCTTTGAGTGCAGCACAATGTATGTGTTTAAAACGCATTGCAATCCCTGTCCGTCAAGTTCCACCAAAATCAAGAGTGGGGGTCTGCTGCCCCGTGATGGTCCTCATTCTTCTTATCACTGTCATGCGCTATCTTGCGCACACTTGAAACCCGGCTCATGTATTTTTATGAGGTGGGCAGTGTTCTAATCAATAAGCACCGGCATGTTTGCACGTGTGGCTTCGGATGTCTATTTACTCACCAAAATCACCACAACCTTATCTGATAAGCTGAAGCACCAAGTCAACTGCTGGAAAACATCCCAACTCAAACACTGAAGAGCATTTCAAAGCAACCACTAGATCACATCTCAGTCAACCACTAAACCACGTTGGAATGAAACATTAAAACGCATCTTGACTTAAATATTGAAGCAGACCCCAACTTTACCATTAAAGCACATCTCCAGTTAAACACCAGGCTCACTTTCAAGGTAATCGCTAGTAATATCATTCCAGTGTGATTCATGGATCCTCGTCTCTTCTTATAGTCATTCCTATACATTAGTTCCATGGTGTGTGAAATTAATGTAAACTGTCATGTGTATTGTCTTTTACACTCAACAGCTAACACATTTACAGTGACCTAGTGCAAAATGATGCCCTCCCGCCCCAGCAGAATGTGGTGAGTGAGAGGCCCCTTAGACTCCTATTCCTCATGACTATTAATAGGACTTTGGCTGAATAGGGGTTTCCTCTACAGCAGCCCCACCCCTAGAGGCTGCAGGGGTCTGTATAATGCCCCTGATTCAGTGGGTGAAGGTGCCCTCTGCAGGTACAGTATGTGAGTGCCCACTGCAGGTGACTGGCTCTGGTTCCCGTAGGGTTAACGCTCGGAACACTGCTGGTAAACAATGACATCTGTTCTTTAATCATCGCCAGACCATTCAGGTTGGAGCTGTAGCGTTCTATGAAAAGGGTCAATGTCATTATTACTTCTCATCAGCAAGTTAGAAGCATGAACAGATTCCAGGATGAATAAAGTTAAGGATTGTTCTCAGTTCATTTCTCCTAACTTCAACTTCTGTAAATGTCATGGCGACCTGGGCCTCTCCTTCCGTCAACAATGCCTCGCTCTTTCACTGATGGGTGCAATGAATCAACATTAGAGATGCACAATAGGCTATTGAGAAAGGTCTCTCAGGGAAGGCCATCCTCCCAGACTTAAGAGGGCAGCAATTTTCTGTGTCCACTCACCTCTTAAACCCTCTCTCCACTTCTCCAAGCTGGTCCAGGCAATCACCGTCCTGCAAAACCCTACAGCCAGCGGCTTCTGACAATTTTCCATCAGCTTTGATTTAATATTTCCATGTTAGGAATTCAAAAGGGTGAACTGAGCAAACCCACGAGGAATCGCCCACATACTGCCAGCAGTGAGTCCTCAAGTTTTTTTATTTATTGGTTTATTTTGAACTTTCGATTGCTTAATTTGCAGGTGCCTTTTTAAGTGTTTATCTAGAGTGTAGGCGGTCAGTACTCAGTTTTGGATAGAGCATTCCAAGCTAGGGCTCAACCATGAAATTTTCCAACCACCTTTAGGGGTCACTATATGAACAGGGTGAGGACTGAATCAGCAGATGAGTGGATGCCAGACCTCATGACATGGACATTATGGCTTTATGTTACAAGCATGCCAAAATTCCAGTACTGATCTTTCCTTTTACAAACCACTGCATTCTGTTTGCATGCATGTGTCTATAGGATTTATACACGGAAACATAGCTACAAAGCAAGGGAGCACTCTACTTGATGGGGTTTTCAAAGGGTCGTGTAGATGAAAGGGAAAAGGCAAGAGGGGGCATTCAGCATCACAGGGTATGTAGTAGAGAGAAGGTGAGGGTGCTGGGATGAGCCTTTCAAGCAAGGAATAAGAGTGTCAAAGCGGCTGGTGGGAGAGGGGATATAAGGGAGTTCCAGCATGCAGGTGGTACTTGTAGACTGCTATTGAGACTCAAGTGTAAAAGTCCCACTAATCATTAGTCTGGGAAACGACCTTTACAACGCGGCCTTAAGCATGCGTGCCGTTTCCCCACAAGCGGAACAATGCTTGCCTTACCCACGCATATGCCTTAAACATGCATATGTGTGGTTAAGGCAGTCAGTGTTCTAGCTGTCTGAGCGGATGGGCGGTGAGAGACCGGAAGGATCGCGGAAGTAAGAAGGACCAGTACGCAACTTGGTAAGTTGGGCTGGGGCCAGGGGGAGGTGGGGGTAGTTTTTTGGGATGGGGGCTGGTTTTAGGACTCAGCGTGGGGAGCTGGGATCGGGGTACTTTTAAGGGCAGGGGGCCGAATTTTAGGGCTCAGGGCAGGAGGGGAAGAGGCAGTTTTCAGGGCTGGGGTCCAGTTTTTAAGGCTCAGGGCTGGGGCCGGGGTACTTTATTTGGGCTAGGTGGCCAGGTTTTAGGGCTCAGGGTAGGGGGTCAGGGTAGTTAATAGGGCTGGGGCAGGTAGATTACAACGCAGGAGTGCCGAATTTTAGGGCTCAGGCCATGGGGGCTGGGGTAGGATCTTTACCACACATATTCCTTTACCAATCATGTCTTTGCAACGAAATTCGTTGTAAAGGCATGCATGGTAGAGACGCAGTTGTTGTAAGAACCACGTGGTTAAGGCATGCGTGGTTCTGTCATACAACCCATTAGTCTTTTTAAGCAAAGACCAAAAATTTAAATTTGGAGTACTAATGATATATAACCTCATCCCACCATATGCTGGAGTCTTGGGAGGCTAGCGTGTCATGTGGTACACTTCCAAACAGATGTGTTTTCAAAGCTTGCCTATCGAGTGTACCAAGCTGTTTGGGGTTGCCGATTTTGTTACATGTTCTGAAGGACTGAGGCTCTCACAGAGATAGATTTTTGTTAGGTGCAACTTCTCTGGACTAAAATTGACTATTTTATGCAGGCCGGGGCTGCGGCTGTACCTTGAGATGCTATCTTGAGCGACACATACCATTAACATTAATTTAACCGTAACTGTACATGCCCTTTTTTGCCTGTGTGTTGTGACTTTGTACTTATGAATCAGCATCACCATTTTTTTCTGAGTTCGAGGTTGACACATTCAATTGACTCACACAACCATTTTCAGCATTAATAATATATGGCATTGTAACCAGTTCTGATGCTATTGCTGCTTTCAAGCTAACCTTCCTTCAACCTTTTAACCTTCTCTTTTGTTCAATAATATTCAACTTCGCCTTCTCAACTGCCTTAGCTTATGTTGAATAACTTACCTTATATCATTTTTAGCCTTCCTCTTTACTTCCACCACAATTACCTGCATACATAATTGGTGAACATATTCAAAACAATATATCATAATACATAAACTGCAATGCCAAAATGTTCGGCAAATCTCCACAGCTTTTTACACCACTTTCATAATGTGGCAAAGGGAATCACATCCCTCAAGTCCCCTAAAATAATGGATGGAAGGGCCTTCTTTAGGTCTGGTGTTAATGAAGACTTTTTGATTTTACTAAAATATGTATAATATAATTACATATGGGGTCTTTCAGCCACCTATCCTCATCCATTGATCTATTGTTGTGTCATTCACATTTTGCTTCCACCCACTACAACATATAGCATGGGGCAGTGGGTCAGCCTTTTTACGCCACTAGTTAACTTCACTTTGAGTGACTACATTTTGATCTCTCACAAGGAGCACATTCACACACAAGCCAGTTCCCTGCAGTTCCAGTATTGTTTGTTTTTACTTTATAATTCTTATAGTTGCCTTTGTGTTTAGAGCCAGAAGTGATAGGAGGACACTTCTGAAGCAGATTCCATCTTTATTAGATCCCATCTCCTGCCAATGTTGTTGTAAATTTCCTTTGGAGTGTTTTGCTTTTCTGACTGCTATTATTTCAAGGCATACCAGATTATATCCATTTGTAACTTTTCTGTATTAAGGTATCCTCGTGTTTCTTTGTTTGTTTGTTACTTTCTTTGTTTCTTTGTTTCTTTGTTTCTTTCTGTCTTTCTTTCTTTCTTTCTTTCTTTCTAAGGGAAGGGGCTTGCAGCCAATGCCACAATGATTGACTTCTTTAGGCCTGTGTTAGTCTAGACCTTTTGATTTTACTGAAAGTATGTGTATAATATAGTTACGTGTAGGGGTTTCATACAGACTTCATCCATTAGTCTGTGATTAGAGTCTTTCACATTTTTCTTTCACCCACTCTAGCATGCATTAAGGGGCAATGTATCAGCCCAGGTCAGCCATTGGCTGACTTCACTATGAGTTATGTATGCCTCCCTTTCACAAGGAACACATCCACACACAAAGTAGTTCCCTTCAGTGCCAGGGAGTACTATGGTAATGTGTGTTTTTTTGTAGGGGTCGCCGGAATATTTCATTTTGCCTGCAGAATAGGCAACTCGGCGTTACCCTTGTAACGCGGAGTTCAGGCCAAATTCTGCCAATCGCTGCATGGTGGAATTTTTTCTCATGCGTGGCCCAAGAACCGTAAGTTGACAAGTGGGAGAGAGATTTGGCATCCCATACCTCAATTCCCTGTCGCAAGAAGGATATTTAGCAAGATTTTTCTAATGCTGGCAGTTGCAGGTGGTCGCGACTGTTCGCAATCAGAAGGCTGCAGCTTGAGTAGAAAGCAGCAGCAAAATCAACTCAAATAGCTGCACCCTCTGGTGAGTGTGCACTGAATTTCAGCTTGGAAAGCGCTCCCGCCACAAAATCACAGAGTGAGCAGCGCAATGTGCCTAACTCTGCAGAATCTCGCTTAGTTTTTATGTAACTCCGTGGAATTCCGCAGAGTCAAATTCCATGAGTTCCGCCCACTCCTAGTTTTCTGAGCCCCAAAAAACTATTTTGCCTGTAGCAAATAATTTCGTTTTAGATTGATGAGGGCCCGATATATTCCAAAACACTAACGTTAAAACCATGACAAAGCAAAAGATCTATTGGCTTTGCCTGTCTCCCTTTGGCTACTGTACAATAATCTGTCAGATGTCAAGCAATGTACTGATGAATTCTTTCACTGAATCTTCCTCCCTTTTCCCGCTTCCCAAGGTAATTGATTAAGGAGACGGAGACCATTCCCCCTCTGAGGCCCACAAGGCCAATGTGGCTGTCCCTGTCATCAGCTGGAACATGTGGAGTTCAAAACATTGGGTTTTATTGGATGAGTAACTGCATCTGATAAAACCTGAAATCTTGCTTAGTGGTATCTCATGTGGAGAGAGATCTCCAACTGAGAATGAGGGCATTGGTCTCCAGCAGAAATCACTTCTGTCTGTAGTTTTCTTATTAAAGGTGAGCTTTGATGTCACAGTTTGACGGTAATTTAGAAATTGGATGTAGTATTCTATAAATTTATTGCAAGCCTCCATGTCATTTAACTGTATGTGTAAATTGTTTGTTGTCCGGTTTAAGCCCGGATGGTAGGTAGTTGGTAGAAAGACTTGGAGTAGGATAGGCTGAAAGGAGAGGGAAATGTATTCACCGCCCAGTGGTGGACAACAGGATTGGCTGAGCGACATGTCTTCACTTGCAACAGACAGGTATGGGCTTGAGGAAGAGGCACATGTGTTTTTTCTCTGAATGAGGTTGGCAGCAGAAGAAAGATTCAAGTCTTCAATTCGGTTGAGAAGACAAGGAGATGGAGAGGTGATGAGACTGGATGTGAAGATAAATACCAGAGTTAGATGTTTGAACAGTAGTGCTTTCAGACACATGTAATGTAGGTGTTACGCAATACACTTTGGGGTCGATTCCGATTCGGGCCGGAAAAAGCACCGACCGACTCGGATCCGGAAAAAATACCGACCGACACGTACCAGTGGCGCCCGACACGCCAAGTACGATGCAAGCCGCGATAAATCCGACCGACACGTCAGGAAACCAAGCCGACCGACCGAGCCGCTCGGAAAATAGCAATCCGGCCGGAAAAACACGCGAATCCAACCGACCGACACGCACCCGGAACAAATCCGACCGAATCGTACCCGCCAACTCCAACCCGCAAAGTACGATGCAAGGCGCGAAAACACGACCGAGTCGGACGGAGGACAAGCCGTACGACCGACACGCATACAAAACCGAGCCGAAGCAACACAATACACCGCGACCGACGCGTACGCAGCATACAAAACTGCACAAACACAGCGTGAACGAAACGGAAAACACCGTACGAGACCAATGCAGGGTCCGACTCGGTCACAAGAACGTTTCCAACATACACAAACAGCACAAAGGAAAAATCAACCAAAAAAAGGCCAAACAAGCAATTACCAAGCCAATAAATACTGGGGGGGTGGGGACAGAGAACAAAGACACACCCACAACTCCACCTATATAAAGGACACAAATCACTACCATGAGCCTTTGCAAATGCCATTCCACTGCCAGCACCCAAGAGAAAGCAACCACACACCCACAGCTCATCCCTCACACAAGCCACACACCAGCAGCACACCAACAAATACCTACCTCACATACACCCAGCACAACACACACCCACACACCCTCACCTGCACACCAACACACACATCACCCACCATCACCACCCATCACCATGCCCCCCAAGAAGAATCACAAGTTCCTAGATTGTGAATTGGAAGTCCTGGTAGACGAGATCCTCAGGGTAGAGCCACAGCTGTTTGGCACATTGGTCCAACAGACCCCCATGTCGCAGAAAACCAAGATGTGGGAGAGGATCATCAACAGGGTGAACGCCCAATCACCATGTCGGCGCACAAAGACCGACATCCAGAACAGGTGGTATGACGTGCGCAGGAGGGTACGGAAACTGCTGAAGCAAGATTACATCAACAGCCAACACACCGGCAGTGGCCCTCCTGCCAAGCCAATATACCTCAGGCCCTGGGAGGAGAAGGTGCGGGCCATCCTACCGCCAGTGAGCATATATGGACTAGAGGACATCCCAGAGCCTGGTGAGTACACAACAAATGTACACAATATACTGCCACAAAACACACACACATCACTGTCAAGGGGAGAGTCAAACCATGCACTCATAGCAATTACACAGCAACTAGAACAGAATCATCCCAAAATGTGTATGTCAGTCAGATAAACCCAACACATGCCATCAAAAAAGTCACATCCAACTGTGCCAACACATGTACAAACACAACCACAACTACAGCTAGGCAGTGGCACAAATAGAACTAACACACACATCCACACATGTAGCCACCACAACAACACCAACACACAGTGAAGACCACTCAAAGGAAGGAATTCTGTGTATGCTGGCCAAGTCAGTGTAGCCAATAGCATCATGGGAGTCGCAGTCACACATATTGCCCCCCCAAAACTGTCCCATCAACACCACCATGAACCATGCGCACATCACAGGGAGTGGAGAAGGACTCACAAGATGGCTGACACTGGCTACTGCTGTGAGGAGCACAAGGCCCTGCTGCCAACTGTGCACCAACAAACAGCAGGACACCACTGACTGACATCCTGAGAGACAACTTACACTCCCTGCAATGCAAGCACGTTCCATGGTGGGATATCTGGCTGGCTGGGTGGGTGGGAAGGAGGACTTGCAGCACTGACCATAGTCACAAGCACCTCCCCTCACACCCCCCCCCAACACAAACTCCACAGTACCCACCTGGTAGAATGCAATGCCCTCCATCCTAACACAAGATCCCACAAAGCACCACCACCCTGGCTTATGTTGTGTGAAGCACAGGGACACTCTTGGGACTCTTAGCCAAACAACTGCCAGGACAACACTCCCAGCCATCCTGTCAGCACAGCCAGCCCACCCCACAGGGAAGCAGAGTCAAAAGGAAGGAAGCATGGGCATGCTGGGAAGGGGGTGGAGGCAATAGCATGATGGGAGTCGTAGTCACAGACATTGCTCAGCCTCACAACTGGCCCATCAACACCACCCTGAACCATGCTCACATCACAGGGAGTGGAGAAGGACTCACAAGATGGCTGACACTGGCTACTGCTGTGGGGAGCACAAGGCCCTGCTGCCAACTGTGCACCAACAAACAGCAGGACACCACTGACTGACATCCTGAGAGACAACTTACACTCCCTGCAATGCAAGCACGTTCCATGGTGGGATAACTGACTGGGTGGGTGGGTGGGTGGGAAGGAGGTCTGGCTGTCAACCAAACACAATCAATGCAGACCATGTTCACACCCCAGAGAATACATAGAAATGCCCAAATAATGCAGGACAATGTGCCACACCAATATCAACCCCTGACTGTGACGACTTAGGACAATACAATGTACAGGCCCGCACCCCGAGGCACAGTCACAACTGTCAGGTGTGTCAACCACTGATGCCTGCAGAAACATGACATACATTGTTTGTGTCTCCCAAAAACAGGTGATGATAGGGACACAGCAGCAGACGCTGAGGAGTCCCAGTCCCAGGCTCAAGAGGATGCCGAGCTCACTGGCGTCGTACAGCCTCTGTCCTCCTCGGACGATGAACAACCTGGCACATCCGGTGCAAGTCAACATGCTGCACCAGCAGGACCACCAGCTGCAGCACCAGCAGGTCCACCAGCTGCACCCCTGCACCCACCCCTCCAACGACTGTCACCACGAATACCATCCCTGCCGACATGGACAGAATAAGGAACAACACCAGCGCAGTGACCCTGGACCAACCTGGGGCCATGGACACCACCACCACCACCAACCCCCAAGGTGGACCAGGGTTATCTGTGCGTGCAACTGCACACACTGCACATGTCAGCAGGGGTGGTGGGAGGGGTGGGAGACAGAGGTCGCTGCTTGCAGACGTTGCTGGTGTGCATGAAGACCCACAACTGGTACGCATAGCTGATGCGTACCAGTCCAGCACCGGAGAGCTCAGCCAGGTAGTGGGGCTCCTCAGAGACATCAAACAGCAGCAGGCTGCCCATCATGCCCGCTTGGACTCCCACATGTCCCAAGTGGAGTCACACATGTCACGTGTGGACTCCCACATGTCACGTGTGGACTCCCACATGACCCGCGTGGAGTCCAAGTGGGATGTACTACATGAGATGACGGCGGTGCACAGGGACATTTTACAATGCCTCCGCCAGATGAACAGCAACCAGTCCACACCTCCCTGTGTGCCAACAACATCTGGTACCGAACAAACTGCAACTGCCACAGGGAGGGAGGAGGACTCTGGCGGAGAGTCCCCTGCACCGCAGCAGCCTGCACTTGAGGGCCCCCCCCCAAGAAGAGGGGTCGTCCGAGGAGGGGAAAGTGAGAGGCTGATGGCCAAGCGCAACTCCCAGGAAGCCTGAACCTGTTCTGGATTTTCGCCTTTGTGCACAGACTGTTCACCCTGTTGATGGCAACACTACTCCCACACATTGCATGGGGAGTATAAGTTGGAACAATGTGTCAGACAACAGTGGCCCCGATACTGGGGATCCTGTCTACCTGGACTTTCTATTCATCTAGGAACTTGGGATTGCAAGATTCATGTACAGCACAATCCATCCTATGCACTATTATCACAATAAACACACTAATACACCATACTTGCCTCTGTCGTGATTCCAACGTGGGTGCTGTTATGGGGATGATGAACTGCAAAATTACACAGTGTATGCGAACTGCAACAGCAAGGACAACACAGGCATGTGAGTACAGGCAACGTGACACATATGAGGGAGACACACCACCAGGGCTACACAACACATACACACCTAGGCCATCTGACTCATTGCCTACACTGATGTTGCCAGGGAAGACGGTGCAATGCACAGACACCACACCCATTCCCAGTTGTAGTCAAGTAGCCCACAGGTGCAGTAAGCAAATGGCAGTCAAATGTGTGACCACAGACAACGCACATCACTAAGTGAAGCACAGGTTTATTACACAGTAGCAACATGCCGTAACCACTACAGATGCAAGGTAACCCCACCTGGTAGCGGGCACACAGTCAACAACTGTAGACAGAAGGAAGTCCATGGGTGTGGCGCACATCACCTGTAGGGACACAACAGCTACCAGCCTGGATGTGCAATCACGTCGTCGGTGGACACAGTTGACCAAACGAATCTGAAAGTACCCTGTGAAGGACAGAAATGACACACAGTCAAAAGCAATGCAGTACAGGACAGAACAGCAAAACTCATGCACAATACATGTTACAAGATACCCACCCAGAACCAAGTTAGCATGTCAACACTGTTGGGGAGTACAGCCCACCTGTCACCACACATCGCAACACACATCCTGTCAAGTAGCCCATGGACACACTCCAACAGCACCAGAGCACCACCCACACATCATGCCAACTCACATCATTGACATGACACCTCAGGATACTCACATTCAGCTAAAGAAGTTGGTGATGAGCTGTGTGCGGACATCACCATCACCATCATCATCATCATCGTCACTGGCATCGTGGTCCAGGCCAGGATCCTCCACAGGTGGCGGATGTTGGTCATCGTCATCCTGGATGAGAGGCAACTCCTTCCGCACTGCCAGGTTGTGGAGCATGCAGCAGACGATGATAATCTTGCACACTTTCGCAGGGGCATATGGGAGGGACCCTCCGGTCTTGTCCAGGCAGCGGAAGCGGCTCTTCAGGAGACCAAAGGTCCGCTCAATCACTCTCCTGGTCCGACCATGTGCCTCATTGTAGCGCATCTGGGCAGGTGTCACAGGGTTCCTGAGGGGTGTCAGCAACCACGGCATGTTGGGGTATCCCGAGTCACCTACGGACAGACAAGTGCACATCAGCTGACTTGGAAAAGTGGGCGGAATACTACAGATCAGATCACACACAATGGCACAAAGTCAGTACACACCGACAAGCCAGGCACGCTGGTTCTGCATCTGTGCCATCAACCTGGGGATGCGACTACTCCTCATCACAAAGGCATCGTGTGCTGAACCAGGGAAACGGGCACACACGTGTGTGATGGTCATGTCTGCAAGACACACCACCAGTGCATTGACCGAGTGGTAGTGCTTGCGGTTCCTGTAGGCCTGCTCCTGGGCCTGTGGTGGTACCAAAGCCACATGTGTCCCATCAATGGAGCCAATGACATGCGGCATCCTCCCCAGGGCATAAAAGTCACTCTTCACGTCAGTGAGTCGTCGCAGTCTAGGGAAATAGATGTACCGGTTCAGGAAGAGCAACATTGCCGCCAAAACATCGCGGAGCACACGGCTGAACATGGTCTGTGACATCCCACCAGCAGACGCCACAGTATGTTGGAAGGTACCGGTGGCAAAGAAGTGTAGGGCTGCCATCACCTTCACCTTGGGGGTCAGCGCTGTAGGATACGGCCGGCCAGGCTGCAAATGTGGGGACAACTGCACTGCAAAATCCTCAATCAGCTGCCTGGTGAAGCGGTACCGTCGGATGCTGTCCCGTTCCACCATCGTTGCCAGGTCTGGGAATGGCCGATGGACAGCAGGAGCCCTGCAGTGCAGAGGAGAAGTAAGCAAGATCGTCAGTCACCCCACATATGCGGCATTGAACACACTCAAGATCCCAACATACATCATCATGAGGCACAACTACATGAAGTGTGCAGTACCGGAACGACATTTATGGTACATACATGGCCAACATCTGTCAACACGGTCCTACAGGTGGCATCAATTTGTCCCTGTTTGGCCCATTGGATATCATGATGCTGTGTCACAGTCACCCCCCAGTGACATGTGAGGACAGATGTGCCCCAGGCACCACAGCTCAACGACAGGCACATTCCCAGGGACCCTGTAATGCCACATGGACACTGGCATCACCTGGAGTATCATGTGTACACCACAACAAAACAAACATGACCCCCACAGGTAGTGGCCACACTTGCCATGGCAGGAGAGCCATGGACGTCTGTGACACACACGCACAACATCAGAGTCCATGCACACACAACGTGGATGTGGAGACTGTCTCCCATTGTGCACATGAAATCAGAGACATTGTAAACACTACATGCACAAAGACTGTGGAGGGCCATCACTATTGTGCCACTGGGACACCCTGGCTCAAACATACCGTCCCACATGGGACTCACGGGGTATGTGACATGACATACACAAACACCACTGTGAAATGTGACCATGGCACATGCACAGATATGAACAGTTGCACATCACAGTGGTCACGTACACGTAACACCCATGATCCTGTCCCCATGAACACGTGCACAGCCTGGGGGTGGCTGCCCACAGGTGACACCCACAGGACAACATGTACACCAACATACACACAATAGGAAATGCAGCCTTACATGCCTTATGATAAGGTTTGGACAGGCTGTCATGATGTAGGTGTGCCCCTCACTCCCTGGGAGCTATCTGTGGCTGGCATATGTCCATCTGAGACAGGCATGCTGACATATGCCAGTCACATGTACAGTGATGCGTTGTACTGCAATGGACCGATCGGTGCCTCCGGCCGGCCCATTGCATTCAATGTGTGCGGGTACGCGTTGTACCCCTGTGCGCGTTGAACAGCAATGGACCGATCGGTGCCTCCGGCCGGCCCATTGCATTCAATGTGTGCGGGTACGCGTTGTACCCCTGTGCGCGTTGAACAGCAATGGACCGATCGGTGCCTCCGGCCGGCCCATTGCATTCAATGTGTCGGGTACGCGTTGTACCCCTGTGCGCGTTGTACTGCAATGGACCGATCGGTGCCTCCGGCCGGCCCATTGCATTCAATGTGTGCGGGTACGCGTTGTACCCCTGTGCGCGTTGAACAGCAATGGACCGATCGGTGCCTCCGGCCGGCCCATTGCATTCAATGTGTGCGGGTACGCGTTGTACCCCTGTGCGCGTTGAACAGCAATGGACCGATCGGTGCCTCCGGCCGGCCCATTGCTTTCAATGTGTGCGGGTACGCGTTGTACCCCTGTGCGCGTTGAACAGCAATGGACCGATCGGTGCGCACCCATTGACAATGGGCTTGCCTGGCAACGGACGCGTTTTCGAATATTCGAACGAGTCGGTTGCTGGAAAATCAGTTGGTCACCCACAACAATGTTGCAAAATCATGTATGTCATGAAGTTGAAGATTTGAAGGATGCTGTGGGCGTGTTTTGGTGCTGCTATTCCATGGATTGGCCAGATTCAGAAGATGCAAACGACTTGGACCTATCACTTTGGACACAAGGGACAGGATCTGCCTCTCCAGCACATATATATTGCTGCATGTTCCCCTGAGAGCCCACTTGCCTGCACTACATGCTCCAGGACGACATCTGCCACTGCACTGCTGCTGTCTCTGCCCCTCTGGACCCTGCAATGGCACGTACTGTGGAGAGAGCCCCAGCCTTCAGCCTTGAAGAGAACCAGGCCCTGCTGGACAGCCTACTTCCACAGTACAGCAAGCTGTATGGGACACCAGGGGAGCAGGTGAGTGTTCTGTGCACTGCCTTTCTGAATGTGCATTTTGTCTGACTAGCAAGGCTGAGAGTCAGCACACCACTGGCTAGCAGGCTCACTGAGTAGTTGTCACCCCCCATAGTGTGTAGTGACTTGCACTGGACAGGTATGGTGCAGTGACAGTGCTTCTGAACAGGGTTTTACTCCCCATGCTATGATACCATGTAGTGACTTCTGGAAAACTGTCCATGGGCAGCCGTGCACTGCCTGGGTACACCATGTGCCCCTGTGATTGCGACATGTATATGCAACTGTGTCATGCACGGATATGTTGCATGTGTAGTAATGTCCTTATCACTTTGTCATCCTGACAGGCTTCTGCCCATCGGAAGCATGAGATCTGGAAGGACATCGTCCGGGCTGTCCGGTCCGTGGGGGTCTACAAGCGCCGGATCCGCAACTGCCAAAAGAGGTGGCAGGACCTTCGGGGCTGGACCCGGAGGATTGCACGGGTCCAGCTGAAGCTGTCGCCTCCTCGCAGGAGGGGCGGAACACGGACCCTGACCCCCCACATGCTCAGGATCCTGGCGGTGGTCTTTCCAGACCTGGATGGGCAGCTGAAGGCCAGAGAGCAGCAAGGAGGGGGTGAGTCAAAGACTGCACTGTGTACTCTGTCTAACATGTTATGTGCCCTCCTCGGGCCAGGTTGAACTGCCACAGTACAGCAGTCATGTTGTCCAGGAGCCATGTCCCTCTATTGTGCACTGCCCACTCCTCATCTGATACCCAGGTGTGGCCCTTACATGCAGGGAATTCTGTCACTTAGGACTGTGTCCTTGCAGTTTGCTTGACTCAAGGTGGGAGACAGCATCTGTTTCCCTGACTCTGTGGTGGGCATCATGGGTGGGTCCATTGCTTACACAATGCCTGTATTCTGACATGTATTCAGCGTGTTACTTTGATCTGTGGTCCAATTGCTGAGCTGATCCACCACATCTGGCTGGGGTACCTGGCACACACCCATGCTGCGGGTGGGAACAATGTTTGGGCCCCAGGAGTATGTATATGACGTGTGTCACACATACTTAGCCAGCTGCCTACAGTCCAGGGCTCATCCCTCATTCATGTGGGGCTGGACAGTCATGCCTACTCCAGGCCATACAATACACTCTGTACTCCCACTCCCGTGTATCAGAGGACACATTGTGCACAGTGATTTGCCCCTCAGGTGTCTGCCTCTGTGTCAGTGTGCTGTGGATTAGTCGCCAGGACTGCTGTGGAGTTTCTTGGTAGGGGCTCAGCATGCCACTGGAGATGTGACCATAGGAGACGATACTTGTGTGACACATAGGTGTCTGATCAGCTGCCCATGCAGACTGGGGCATGTAAATGTGAAGTTCAGGCAGCTGTTCCCCATGCACAGCAGAGTGTGAGGGGCTCAGGTTCAGAGGGTAGTGTCACAGGTCTCCCATATGTCCAATAGGTATGACCTGGACAGATGAGGGTTAAGAGGATGTGTTGTGGGGGGATGTACATGTGCACTTGTGCAGCTCCAGGACTTGCATTCCCCATGACCTACTATTGTGACACAGTGCAGAGTGTTGTTGTCTGGCTGCAAAGTCATACATCACTGAGACAGTGATGTATGACTTTGCAGTCATGCCTCCGCCATGGCATGTGTCTACTGATTGGTGATCCTGCAGGGGAGTGACATGTGCTACATGCACACCATAGTGGCGCTGGCTATCAGGACATGGGTGCATCATGGTGTCTGTCGCTGGTATGCATCACATGCATTTCCTATTTGACTCTGGGCATCCCTTACATCCGTAAACCTGTACTGACTCAGTGGCAAGAGCTGTGATGTGTCCACACCGTGTTCTCTGCACTGTCCAACTACTGTGTACTTGGTGCATGTGTCAACACTGGGGTGTTGCAATCCAACAGACACCAGACAGATGGGTGCAAGGCCATGTGGGATGTGAGTGCCATGCTTGGCATCAGACTGACAATTGACTTCTCCTGTTCAATTAGTGCACTTTTAGCAATGTACAACTAATGATGCCAGGGCTTGCTCTGTGATGTGCTGTGCTCACAGTGGTGTGTGCGTTATGTGCAGGTGACTGATGTCTGTCTGTTTCCCCATTGTTTGCAGATACATCCACGGCCACGGAAGGGGACAGCTCCACGGACCAGGAGGAGCCGGAGAGCCAGACTGGGTCAGCAGCCGAGGAGTGGTCGGAGGGACCCAGTGGCACGGAGGGCGAGGGGAGCCACACCGAGGAGTCCTCAGCACCATCCACCTCAGCTGAGGACCAGAGCAACTCGGAGGATGACTCCCTTGTGGAGGCGGGTGTCAGCAGCCACCACACCCCAGCTAGTGTTGCTGTCCCCGCCACCACCAGCACCACCACCGCCCTCCCATCGGCTCCCATTCCCCAGGTCCGTGGAGGCTCCCATGTCCGGGAGCGTGTCTCCTTTGGGCCAGGCACCGCACCCCTGCCCCTGTGTCCCCTGCTGCCCTGAGTGAGGAGTCTGTGTACCTCCTTCGCCAGCTCCATGTATTGCAGACAGCCATGCTGAGTGTCCTCCATGCGCACACCGCGCTGTTGACTCAGCTGGTGTCGTTCATGGAGGGCATCTCATCGGGCATGTCTGACCTACAGAGGGGCAATAGGTCCATGGACTCCTCCCTGACGGCAGCAGTGTCCCTCCTCAAACGGTCCCTCACCCCTCCTGCCTCTGCTCCATCCACACTCCCCAGCACCTTACCCATCCCAGGCACACACACACTGGCACACACCAGCACACACACATCCAGCACACTGACACACACGCCAATGACAAAACGCACACGCAAGCACATTCAGGGGACTGAAGCCAGACTCACAGGGGATGGGGCCCTGGAACACACACACGCATCCACATGCACTGCGCAGTCCTCAGTTCCCTCTCCCTCCAAAGCACCCTCCCTTGCCTCACCTGCAACCCCAAAGTCACAGCAGCTCTTCCTCTGTGACCTCGGCCTCTTCCCCACCGATGAAGCTGCTCCAGCATCCCGGGGGAAGAGGAAGCCCACCCACACGGAGCAGAGTGCCCCTCGCCCCCGGACACCCTCCCCCAGGCGCAGACGGACTGAGGCCCCCACCCGCAAGTCCCCCGGAGTGCTAAGAGCAAGACCCCGCCACCGCCCTGCAGCTCAGGCACAAGGTCTCCGTCCTCCATCCCTCAGGCCCCCACTGCACAGGTGCCCCCACCACACCCTGCCCCAGGTTCCCCCACCCACAGATATACCATCCCCAAGATGCTCCGGCCTTCTCCCCTGCCACTTGCTCTCCCAGCACCACACCCCCGCTGCGCTTGTCTGTGCCACTGATGTGGTGAGGGTGTCCCCCCTCTGTCCAACCCACCTTGCCTGTTCCCCATTCTCCTCCCCTGGAGGTAGGCACTGCAGTGGAGTCCACTACCGCCCTGTCTGACTTGGGCACTGCAGTGGCGGACCTGTCCACCCCATCTGCAGGGTCCACTGCAGTTGTGCCGGCACCCACGACATCTGTGTCATGCCCCCAGTTGTGCTGGCACACACCATGTCAGACACCTCCACTGCAGTTGTCAGTGGCTCTCCAGCACCCACCACCCCTTCCCTGACTCCCCTGGTGAGCCCTGATCCTGTCCCTGCGGTGCCTGGCCTGCCCCCCGGTTGCCCCTCCTAGTGGATTGTCCCTGGTATTGTGCAGGCATGCGTAGGGTGACATCTGCCAGTGTCACCCTGTTTGAACTTTGACAATGGACTGGCCATTGGCCTTTGCTCTTTTTTCAGGACTTCGTTTGGCCTCAACACATATGCTGAATAAAGCAACTTTCTTTTCTCTAGTGCTCATGCTTCAGATGTACATGTTGTTGGTGCAGCTAACCATGCCCTTGCTGCAGTGATGGTGATATCTGGTCTCATGATTATGAAGTGTTACTGTGCAGGAACCCATGTGGTCCAGGGGGAATGTGTCCTATCATGTGGTGTATCCATGTCATCAATAGCAGCATCTGAGGGTGTCATGTGTTCAGTATTTGGCAATGGGTTTCCTACTTACATTGGCAATTTCACATCTGTGGCTTCCACCCCTGCACATCTGTTGTGCCTGCCATCGTTGCATTTGTCTACTTCCCTGACCGTGTTGCCATCTCCAGTGGACATGCAGGTTTGGGCATCAATGGGGAGGGACTCATCCGTGTAGTCAGTGCAACATTGCTATACAAGTGTGTTGGATCTGTGCTGATGATTCCGTTGGCACATCCATGACCAGGCTGATGTGATGGGAGCCCTCATTTGGTGCTAATTGTTGATTGTGTGACCAAGTGCTCAGCTGACATGATGGGGCCCTACTGAGGCAACATATGGCACAGCTTTCCTCACACAGGAGTGGAGTCCCCTCATGGCAGTGTGTACACGTGTGACATTGCCTGCGCCCAAGGTGTGTGTTGTATGTGCATGTCTGTGTGTTCACTTCCATTCATCTGCGCATGCTGTGATCCCTAGTGTTGTACCTGTTTGTGATGCTTGCTGACTTGAGCTATGTTCCCCAAAGTCTTCTCCTGTGTTCTCTGTGATGTGGGTGCATGGCACATTACTGGTCATCAGGGTGTCACCCATAGGTGTGTTTGCTGTCAGGGCAGAGTTTGTGTGCTGACGCAGATGGGTCACAGTCAGGTTTCCCTTTGGCACTTGTTGTTTGCCCCTGTCATGTGATTTCCAGTTTGTGTTATCTTTCAGTGATTGTGACACGTTGTGTGTGTGACTG
Organism: Calotriton arnoldi; assembly: GCA_963921515.1. Taxonomy (NCBI): domain Eukaryota; kingdom Metazoa; phylum Chordata; class Amphibia; order Caudata; family Salamandridae; genus Calotriton; species Calotriton arnoldi. Next base: position 487,485 of record CAWUFW010012292.1, read on the forward strand.
CTGGCACTCCTTAGGGTCCGGGCTGCAATGTTGGTTGTTGTCTATGTGTGTTCTTTGTGGGTGACCTTGGCTTCTTCATTGGTGTGTGACTGTGGCTGGGATCCCATTGGTCGGTGTGGTATTGCCGTCATGTCCATGTACAGCGTAGTGTGCAGTGTGTCAGACATTCAGGAGTCTTGTTGAGTGTCCATGTGTGATGTGTTTCTACACCTTGGTTCCCACCCACCACCCTGGAATAGTCATGGGTGCATGTGCAATGTCACCAGTGCATGTGTACTTCACTGCTGCACATTGTTGGAGGTCGAGGGGTGTGGTCTTGAGTGTGTGCAGATGAGAGTTGTTGCCCGGCTAGTCCCCTGCCTCCATGTTGGCCTTGGCTTACTGGCCATGCTGATTGATTTGTGCTTGTGTAGGTGTGATGGTAGTTAGTTGCTCAGGACACCTGACTGTGGTTCACAGTGTGAACGACATTTAGCTTTGTCATCACAGTGGTATTTTTCTTCAGCCCAGGGTCACCACATTGTGGGGGCCCTGGGGGTGGTGCTGTGGTGTGTCTGTGACTTGCTGTGTCAGTTGTTGTTCCTACGTGCCTGTGTGACATGTGTGTTTTGTGCTCCCTCTCACCTGTCAATGCCTGCTTGCCCACATAGGGGATTTGGATCCATGAGTTACCTTAGTGTGGCAGTGTATGCACATCTGTATGATTGGTATTCAGCTCTCCTCATGTGTTGTGTTGTTGCCTGGGGACAATGGCACCCCCACCCCTCACCTGCTGTGTATGATGACAGTGTTGGTCTGCCTGTTTGTGTTTGTGCATCTGCACCACTGCATTGGCATATCTTGGGTGTGCCATTGGCTGTATGTTGTTTGGTGTGTTTCCCCTGCTGTCCCTGGGACTCCTAGGTCATCGGTCAGCACAGTGATCATGGTTTGTGTGTCCCATTGCTGCCATGGTATGGTATCTGTTCACCTCACATCTGCTGTCTCCACAGGGTATCTGCATTTGTGTGCCCATTGGTGCAAATATGTGGTTCTGCATTCTGATGGTCACTTCTGTCATTGTGTCATTGATGACTGTTGACGGTCTCAGCCCCCATGGGTGTTGTTTGTCTGCACATGGCCAAAGGAATGTTTCATTTGCACTGCAGTATTTGGCTCCCCCAATTTATGTTGCAATGGGACACATACACTACTTTGCCACAGATGAGTTTTTGGTTCTGTGACCAGGAATGATCCATGCAGTTTGGCAGTTGCAGCTCTTTCTTTGTCAACAATTACCTTTTGGTCACTGTGATGATGAGGGTGTAGACCCCATTGCCACAATGGTCAAAATGTGCTTCAGCTATGGACCCCACACTTGCCTTTTGGTCACTGTGATGATGGGGGTTTAGACCCCATTGCCACAATGGTCAAACTGTGCTTCAGCTATGGACCCCACACTTACCTTTTGGTCACTGTGATGATGGGGGTTTAGACCCCATTGCCACAATGGTCAAAATGTGCTTCAGCTATGGACCCCACACTTGCCTTTTGGTCACTGTGATGATGGGGGTTTAGACCCCATTGCCACAATGGTCAAAATGTGCTTCAGCTATGGACCCCACACTTGCCTTTTGGTCACTGTGATGATGGGGGTTTAGGCCCCATTGCCACAATGGTCATGGGCTGCTTGCATTGTGGGTGCCACACACATATATGTGTGGCACATGTGCTAGGGGGTCACATTGTATGTTCAATGTCATGTTCGGTGTTGTAGGCATTTGACACAGCCTGCTCACACGCTTGTCATGGTGGTGGGGGGATGTCTTAATCTTGCATTCCCTAGGTTGTGGTGTGCTTGTTGTGTCATGCATTGTCCATCCTATGAGTGGGGGTGGTAGTAGTGGTAGGCATCCTGCCCCCTGGCTAAGGGTGGTAGTAGTGGTGGGCATCCTGCCCCCTGGGTGGGGGTGGTAGTAGTGGTGGGCATCCTGCCCCCCTGGGTGGGGGTGGTAGTAGTGGTAGGCATCCAGCCCCCCCTGGCTAAGGGTGGTGGTAGGCATCCAGCCCACCCTGGGTGAGGGTGGTAGTAGTGGTAGGCATCCAGCCCCCCCTGGCTAAGGGTGGTAGTGGTGGTGGGCATCTGGCACCCCCCTGGCTAAGGGTGGTAGTAGTGGTGGGCATCCTACCCCCCTGGGTGAGGGTGGTAGTAGTGGTAGGCATCCAGCCCCCCTGGTTGAGGGTGGTAGTAGTGGTAGGCATCCAGCCCCCTGGGTGGGGGTGGTAGTAGTGGTGGGCATCCTGCCCCCTGGCTAAGGGTGGTAGTAGTGGTGGGCATCCTGCCCCCCTGGGTGAGGGTGGTAGTAGTGGTAGGCATCCAGCCCCCTGGCTAAGGGTGGTAGTAGTGGTAGGCATCCAGCCCCCTGGCTAAGGGTGGTAGTAGTGGTGGGCATCCTGCCCCCTGGGTGAGGGTGGTAGTAGTGGTGGGCATCCTGCCCCCCTGGGTGAGGGTGGTAGTAGTGGTAGGCATCCTGCCCCCTGGCTAAGGGTGGTAGTAGTGGTGGGCATCCTGCCCCCCTGGGTGAGGGTGGTAGTAGTGGTAGGCATCCTGCCCCCTGGCTAAGGGTGGTAGTAGTGGTGGGCATCCTGCCCCCTGGCTAAGGGTGGTAGTAGTGGTGGGCATCCTGCCCCCCTGGGTGAGGGTGGAGGTAGTGGTAGGCATCCTGCCCCCTGGTTGAGGGTGGTAGTAGTGGTAGGCATCCAGCCCCCTGGCTAAGGGTGGTGGTAGGCATCCAGCCCCCTGGCTAAGGGTGGTAGTAGTGGTGGGCATCCTGCCCCCCTGGCTAAGGGTGGTAGTAGTGGTGGGCATCCTGCCCCCCTGGGTGAGGGTGGTAGTAGTGGTGGGCATCCTGCCCCCCTGGGTGAGGGTGGAGGTAGTGGTAGGCATCCTGCCCCCCTGGTTGAGGGTGGTAGTAGTGGTAGGCATCCAGCCCCCTGGCTAAGGGTGGTGGGTAGGCATCCAGCCCCCCTGGCTAAGGGTGGTAGTAGTGGTGGGCATCCTGCCCCCTGGCTAAGGGTGGTAGTAGTGGTGGGCATCCTGCCCCCTGGGTGAGGGTGGTAGTAGTGGTGGGCATCCTGCCCCCTGGGTGAGGGTGGAGGTAGTGGTAGGCATCCTGCCCCCCTGGTTGAGGGTGGTAGTAGTGGTAGGCATCCAGCCCCCTGGCTAAGGGTGGTGGTAGGCATCCAGCCCCCCTGGCTAAGGGTGGTAGTAGTGGTGGGCATCCTGCCCCCTGGCTAAGGGTGGTAGTAGTGGTGGGCATCCTGCCCCCCTGGGTGAGGGTGGTAGTAGTGGTGGGCATCCTGCCCCCCTGGGTGAGGGTGGAGGTAGTGGTAGGCATCCTGCCCCCTGGTTGAGGGTGGTAGTAGTGGTAGGCATCCAGCCCCCCTGGCTAAGGGTGGTGGTAGGCATCCAGCCCCCTGGCTAAGGGTGGTAGTAGTGGTGGGCATCCTGCCCCCTGGCTAAGGGTGGTAGTAGTGGTGGGCATCCTGCCCCCCTGGGTGAGGGTGGTAGTAGTGGTGGGCATCCTGCCCCCCTGGGTGAGGGTGGAGGTAGTGGTAGGCATCCTGCCCCCCTGGTTGAGGGTGGTAGTAGTGGTAGGCATCCAGCCCCCCTGGCTAAGGGTGGTGGTAGGCATCCAGCCCCCCTGGCTAAGGGTGGTAGTAGTGGTGGGCATCCTGCCCCACTGGGTGAGGGTGGTAGTAGTGGTAGGCATCCAGCCCCCTGGGTGGGGGTGGTAGTAGTGGTAGGCATCCAGCCCCCTGGCTAAGGGTGGTGGTAGGCATCCAGCCCGCCCTGGGTGAGGGTGGTAGTAGTGGTAGGCATCCAGCCCCCTGGCTAAGGGTGGTAGTAGTGGTGGGCATCCTGCCCCCTGGCTAAGGGTGGTAGTAGTGGTGGGCATCCTGCCCCCCTGGGTGAGGGTGGTAGTAGTGGTGGGCATCCTGCCCCCCTGGGTGAGGGTGGTAGTAGTGGTAGGCATCCTGCCCCCTGGGTGGGGGTGGAAGTAGTGGTGGGCATCCTGCCCCCCTGGGTGAGGGTGGTAGTAGTGGTAGGCATCCTGCCCCCTGGGTGGGGGTGGTAGTAGTGGTAGGCATCCAGCCCCCTGGTTGAGGGTGGTAGTAGTGGTAGGCATCCAGCCCCCTGGGTGGGGGTGGTAGTAGTGGTGGGCATCCTGCCCCCTGGCTAAGGGTGGTAGTAGTGGTAGGCATCCAGCCCCCTGGCTAAGGGTGGTGGTAGGCATCCAGCCCGCCCTGGGTGAGGGTGGTAGTAGTGGTAGGCATCCAGCCCCCTGGCTAAGGGTGGTAGTGGTGGTGGGCATCTGGCACCCCCTGGCTAAGGGTGGTTGTGGTGGTTGGCATCCAGCCCCCTGGGTTGGGGTGGTGGCGCGCATTCAGGCCCCTGTGTGCATATGTGGCATTGGTGATGGGCATCCCGCCCCTATGGTGCTGCTGTTGCTGGTGTAAGTATATTCAGATTCCCAGTGTATGTGTGTGATGTGTCGTGTACGTGTTGTATGTGTTTTGTGGTTGGTGTCTGACTTACCTTCTGCGCCGTACGCGTCCGTGCCTGTTCCGGTAGTAGATGTAGAATATTGGTATGATCGGGACGAAGGGATTCATGGTTGGTTCGTGTCGTTCGTCCTTCTCGTTGCTTCGCGTCGTCCTCGTCGCTTGGCTTCGTCCTCGTCGCTTCGCGTCGTCCTCGTCGGTGCCGTGTTCGTCTCGTAGCCGTGGATCGTGTTGTGGCGCGATTCGGAGCTTATGTGCGCCTCTCCCGGATGCTTTGACGTGCCGTGCGTAGCGACGGGTTCGGCGCGTACGGAAAGCGCATCGTACTTGTCCGGCCGGACGGGGCTGCATTTTCCCTTCCGTGCGACTCGATTCGGCGTTTCCGGATTCGCCTCGGTCGGAGAACAGGACCTGGTTTGGGTGAGTACGGCTCGGCCGGGATTTTTGCTGTTGTGCGCATCGTACTTGCTCGTTCGGTGTGCTGTACGGATCGGTCGGGAAACAGGCTTTCGCATGGCTTTTTTCCCGACCGAATGGTATTGGGTGCGCCTCCGACCGAGATCGGAATCGGCCCCATAATAGAATGAAATACTGACTGCCTAATGTACATAATGTTTTAACAGTCACAAACCCTCAGATTCGGTAAATCTGAGGGTTTGTGCCTGCTAAAACACTTTCTGGAATGTACTAAACACAATTAACAATTTGGAAAAGGTTTTCCGAATCATTAAAATAAACATTATAGAATCGCTATTTGGAAGGGGCGTGTTAGTGGCATCCCTTTAAAATATAGATTCATTAAGGGATGAATTAATGTTTTGGGACCGAAATTAGTGGCAAACCATTAATATTTTCCACCAATTCAAAATTGATGGTAAGCGATTCACAAACAGAAAGGTGTCCCAAAGGGACCCCTTCCTTTTTGACAATGTTGACAAAAATGTTTTTTAGGAGTACGCAGTGGTCCATGGGGCCACTGCCTACTCCTAAAAAAGGTTTGTTTCACCTTTCATTTTTAAATGTTTCTATAAATGTAACGTTTCCTTTTAGGAAAATGAGGTGAATTTAAAAAATAGATTGCTTTATTTAAAAGCAACCACAGGCATGGTGGTGTGCTGATCCCAGCAGGCCACCATGCCTGTGACTCTAGCCAATCGCAGTAGTTCGCAAATTCTGACCTGCCTCATGCATATTGAGGAGGCAGGTCGGATTGCTATCCACTACAATTAGGAAATTTTGTGAACTGACCTATTAGAACAGTGGTACTTAACCTGTGGTCCAGGGACTCCTAGGGGTCCACAAATTCTACTCAGGGAGTCTGCGACTGTTTAGAAAACTAAATAATAATAACAGATGAACAAAGTGTATATAAATAAAGGACCAAATGTACAATTAACAATTTTAAAACATTATGTACATGTGAAGTAATTTGACATGGTATGCTAAAAATTAAGCGCATCAGATAGAATATAGTATGGACGTTGAATGGCTTCAATTGAATGTAGAAAAGCTCCATCCTTTCCAATCAAATTTAGAGTTTTTTTATATTTGTTTGTGAATTAAACAAAATATGTAATCATTTGTATTTTTTTATTTATTGTTTTGTGGTTCATATTATTGAAAATGCTTACATCAGGGTCACTGGCTGCCAGTAATTTCCTAGTGGGGGTCCACGGGTTCCAGTAATGATTCAGTGGGGGTCCCCAGGTTCCAGTAATGATTGAGTGGGGGTCCACAAAAGTCAAAATGTTAAGAACGACTGTATTAGAACATAGGTCTCATATCAAAATACATTTGCATTTGCAAAAAGTTGGTGCGCAATTTGCAACCACTTTTTGTAAATGAAAATTTGTACATCATGCTCCAATGTTGTGTTATCAGATGGAGGAAGAGAAAATGAGAGACAAAAGCAGTAAAAAGAGATGACCCAAGTGCTCTTAATAACAAATTCTCCTTGGTCATTGGTCAGCAATATGGGTCACATTGTACTCTGTAGGTCTTTTAACAAAACATGCTTTTTGTTTTGTATAAAAGGATTCAGGTGGTGAGACCAGTGAAGTGCGAGTAGGAGAACAATGCGCAATATCCTGCTGTGGGTTGGTGAGTATTTATCCTTAACTACTTCTCCTCATTTGCACAAACAGAATACATCTAAATAGGGTGACATTTTACATTCTGAGTGGAGTGAAGGTTAATCATTTATCCCAAAATGTAAGTTGATGCACAATGGAAACTAAAATCAGAGAAGTAATGTTATCACTGTACATAGGCAGCCTAGTCACTTTTGGGATAATGTGTTCAGGTGTGACTGATATGAGGCTGAATTTGCCATCCAGGTAATTTGGACAGTTCAACTAACCTGGTGTAAAGAGAAATATGAGAGACACAATAATAAATAGATCTTTGCACAGATGTGACTTTGTTGTTTCAAACTTAGTCAATCATCTGCACTGCATTTCTTGACTTCAGAACAGATATTTGACTTCAAAGAGCTCAAAGAGGTGCGTATGCATTAAAGTGTGATTTCTATACTTTATAATACACCTTTCTTCAATAACAGCATGACTGCCCTCAGGGCCACAATGCCATGATCACAACACATAAACTCTGGCCCTCAGGCATAACATCTACCACTTCCCATATAGGGCACACCCAACCCAGGCACCTCATAACAAGCATTGGTAAATGCATTAGATTTCGCCTATGTGATCATCAATAAGCTGTTTTTTGTTGTAAGTTGTACCTTGCTCAGTAGTTGTACAATTTAAGTTACAGAAAGTCTGTTAAAGTGTTATAACTTGTTTATGGACAAAAAGGCAATATATTATGCTGCAACTAGTGGTATTATAAAGTGGGGAGATTAGGTAAATGGTGGAGGACAAGGATAAACAAGCAAAGAGAACATGTTTATTTTTTGCACTCCTAGGATGGTTAGAGAAAAGCTAGAATCTTTATGCATGTTTCTACACATTCCGAGCTGGTGCAGCTTTTTTTTTTTTAAACTGGCTTCCATTTAACTGTTTTGAATATCTGTGTTTAATTTTGTACTAGAGGTTTAATTTTTATTCTTCATATTTGCAAATGTGGGATAAAGTACCCCTGGAGTACATGATAAGGATATAGCAAGTTACCTCGGAGATCCATAACCATATAAAGGTCTATATAGTTATGCATCTCCTCTGTGACGTGCAATATTCTTGTAAGGGATGTCAGGGGGTACTTTATCCCTTATATAGTAGCAGCTCATTAATATTATTGCAAATAATCTCTGCAACCCACTGCCAATTCTTATATTTGAGGTCCTATTTTGATCTAAAAGGAACTTTTTTTCTGAATATTGCATGGTGTTGAAAAACATAAACACAACATTTCTCTGCAAAATGTCGGTAACAGATTCCACACATTACTCATATTAAAAATAAATTAAAGGAAAATTCTATTTAAAACAATCTATGTTTAAAAAACATTCACGGTCATCAGGGCAGGACTGTGTGGAAAATAGAGCTGATTTATCAGGGCCTAGTCAACCCTGAAAGGGTGGGGCCCTGGGCCAGAGCCCACTTTGCCCATGCCTTAAAATGCCTCTAGGGTAGATTGGAGTGTAGTAGAGTGGGGTCAATTAGGGTGCAGTGGGGTACATTGGAATGGAGTAGATTGGGTGGATTAGAGTATGGTAGATTGGAGTGGAATGGGGTAGATTGCAGTGAAGTGTAATATGGTATATTGGAGTGGAGTGGGGTATATTGGAGATGAGTGGGGTGGTGTGGAGTGGAGGGGCATAGAATGGAGAGGCGCAGAGTGGTGGGGCATAGAGTGGAGGGCGTAGAGTGGAGGGGCATAGAGTGGAGGGGCGTAGAGCGGAGGGGCGTGGAGTGGAGTGGAGGGGCGTGGAGTGGAGGGGCAAGCTGTGTCGTACAGTGGCATAGCATAGAGTGGAAGGGCATAGAGTGAAGCAGACTGTTAAAGATGGAAGTGGTGTAGAGTGTTGTAGAGAAGAGTATTGTAAAGTGAAGTGGTGTAGAGTGGAGTATGCATGGTGTGATAGCGCACTGTCATTACAGACAACACATTTCCAATTGAGAATGACCATTACATTTGCACAGACATATTTTTACTGCGCACAAAGATAGTTTGTGGAAATGTCATCAATTAATCAGTCAGGGATTTGTGAAGCGCGCTACTCACCCATGAGGGTCTCAAGGCGCTGGGGGGAGAGGGGGGATCGCGCAGCTCCGATTTAGCCGAAGAGTCAGGTCTTGAGGTTCTTCCTGAAAGTGTGCAGGTTGGGGAACGTCTGATGTTGAGCGGGAGTTCGTTCCAGGTCTTTGCTGCGATGTAGGAGTAGGCTCTTCCCCCCATTCTGGCTCTCCATATGCGCGGGGTTTCGGCAAGGCGAGGTCGGCGGAGCGGAGGTTTCGCTTGGGTGCGCGGAAGGAGACTTTTTCGATGAGTTATTGGAGTCCGGTGTTGTGGAGGGATTTGTAGGTGTGAGTGAGTAGATTGAAGGTTACTCTCTTCTCGACGGAGAGCCAGTGGAGGTGTCGTAGGTGCTGGGTGATGTGTTCATGTTGTGGGATGCCGAGGACGAGCCTGGCAGCGATGTTCTGGATGGTCTGGAGTTTCCGGAGCAGGGATTTGTTGATTTCGGCGGGGAGGGCGTTTCCGTAGTCCAATCTGCTGGTGATGAGTGCGTGGGTGACAGTCTTTCTGGATTCGGCGGGGATTCACTTGAAGGTCTTGCGAAGGATGCGGAGGGTGTTGTAGCACAAGGAGACGGCGTTGATCTGTCGGGTAATGGTGAGGGAGGAGTCGAGTATGATGCCGAGGTTTCGGGCGTGGTCCGTGGTCATCACCTAGGGTATTGATTTGTTTTGATCGTAATAAAATATTTGTTTTCACCATACTTCAGAATTACTCCCAAAAATGTCCTTCATTTCTAATGTTCTCATTCTGATGTATTCTAAAATATCAGCACAGTTCTTTTTTATTGTGTGCTAGAAAAGATTACTACATCCTACAGCCTGTCTTCTCGCATGGGTACTCAGCAGTATGGATTGCACATAAAGTCTCTCACTTTTAAGTCAGCAAAAGAAAAGCAAACAGCAAGTTCCCTTGAAATACAAAGCCTGACGTTAGACCTCTGTCTTTGAATGCACAGCAAACGAGACAAGATAAGAACAAGATTTAAAGGCCTGTTTACAGATAGCAAATACTAAGGAGGATACAGAAAACAAGGAATGCTCACGGGAGAGACTAAGTCAAGCCAGACAGCCTAAAATAACAAGCAAACAACAAAGCTAGCTAGGAAAGATGCACTCTACAGAGTGGCTCAACAAAAAGAAAGAAATATGTCCCAAAAGTGCAAGCAGTATACAAACACAAGTCCTTGGTCCATGCTCTAGGGGAGGGTCACATGCAAGAAGAGGGAAGTGCCGAACGCAGAGCTGGCCAGCAGGAAGCAAGCAATCGAGAGTGGTTTTGAAGCTGACCAATAGTAAGTAATGGGAGGGCTTTAAGCCCACTAACAGTAAATAAGATGTCTAGACAAGACAGCGCATGCACTGTCTATGCAAAACCTAAAAATTAGATAGCTGGTGCTTCTAGAATCAAAAATGTCAAATGGCTAAAAATAAAGGCCGAATAAGGCATGAGAGCAGGGACTCCCGTAGTGGTTCGACTCCAATCATTGTATATACCAGCATGCCTTAGCTCAGTGATACTCAAAGTGCGGCCCTCTTGACCTTTAAATGTGGCCCCCTTGGTGAACAGCAGCACCAGCTGCTGTTTATTTGCTAGCACTAATATTTAGAAAAAGATGTTAAAGAAATGGGCAAGGATTTATTAACCTGCAAATAAATGCTTGCCTGTTTATTTAACATGTTTTTGAACCTCCTTACACAATCCATGGCCCACCCAGAGCCCCTCCCGCCACCTGCTGGTATCAGTGCGGCCCTCGGGCACACCACAAACCATACTTTGTGGCCCTTGGGCAAATGTTTGTGAGTACCCATGCCTTAGCTAATACAGACTACAAGACTTGGATAGCTATTCAAAAAGTCTATCAGCAGAAACGCCTATACCAATTACGACAACTGAGCGCTCATAGCAATTGTTACAGTCCAATTGTATTGCTGCACTGAAAAGTAGCCGAAGAAGAGTGCTGTATATCTTGTCCCACAGCACTAATGCAGGGTGGTAGGTTTGTAGTGTGCAGAGAGAGATGGGGAGAGTGAGAGATTGAGAGAGAGATGTCGGGAGGGTAAGAGATGGAGAGAGATAGAGAGAACCAGAGATGGAGAGAGAGAGAAAGGGAGAGAGACCGCGAGAGATACAGGGGGGAGAGAGAAAGCGAGACAGAGAGAGTCGGAAGAGAGAAAGAGGAAGAGACAGAGAGAGAGAGAGAGAGACAGAGAGCAGGAGAGAGTGAATGTAAAATCCAGAAGAACAGTCACAGGGGATCGAGTCAAAGACCATCAGCAACATTCTGAGCTGATCCATCTAAGCCAGGGCCAGTGGAAGGCTCATGTCGATGGCCACCTTGGCGGCACTCATGTTATCTACCTTCCAGGGATAAAAGGCTGTATGTCCAGAATTTTCTGAAGCAGGCTCAGAGCTTACTGCTTAACTCTTGAGGCCCTGTGCCTGGTGTGATGTTTCCAATCATTTCTGGCTGTGAAGCCAACTGCACTTTCTGTACTGAGACTGTAGTTTCACTCACGAACATTAGCAGGAAGTGTTGAAAACCCAGTGTGGGAAATGCTGATTCCCAAGAAGCCACACACACCCGAAAGGGTCACACTTGACACGTTGTTGGCTAGTGTTTGTTCAGCCGTTACTGAGAAAGACCTTCACATTAAGATGAGTTGACGAGTGATCGGAGGTGCAGCTAACAGACCATGGAGAGGAGCGCAGTGTTGGGTATTGAGGGTGGAGGGAGTGACACTGCAAGGAACAGAAGAGGATGGAGATCTTACAGGAGGCAATCAGGCAGGCGAAGGATTCAATGAACTCAAAGTTTGCTAACAGTGTAAAAGCAGTGTTGGGATGCATGGGGGTGTTTCAAGTGACCACTGAGTAACTCCCTGCGCTTTTCTATAGGAGCGATCTCTCTAGAACGATGCAGATACATATGTGGTGATGAAGAAGAGGGCACTGCAACTGTGCACACTACAACCTTAAAACCGTACTGGGACTCCAGGACTGGATCTGCAAACTCCAGAAGAGAGGGGGGTTGTGCTGTGTTTTTAGAACAAGAGACAAACCCTGTGAGGGGGAGGTTTCAGGTGCACCAGGGTCACAGCCTGCATGTATGAGGCCTGCACCATGTGCAAGTGTTCGTCCAGTGCACAGGCGCCTCCTGGGATACATCCTGTTTTACTGGTATTGTCACCACTCTTAGTATTTAAAACACCACCTCAAAGGATAAGTTAATGGGCCAAATGGTCAAAACCTTGTCCTTGCTGTAGGCCCGCTAATAAGTGCTGTAAACTACGAGGAGTTAAATCACGCTGCTACAAAGGAGCTATATAAAGGAGGCATTTTTCATGTTATAACAGGTCACAGCAGTACAAGAAACACAAACCATCATATATTTATGCTGAAAAGAAGAAAAGAGCTCTGACATCACAAGGATAGTCTTTGTCCTGGCCCCAAACAGCACGCGCCTTTCACGTAATCAGGAAGGGAAGGGACTGAACCTCTCTGCGTTTGGATAAAGAGATGTTTTGAAATATTCTAAATGACTGTTATTCAAAGAACTCCCAACTAAAAAATTTGCAGAAAAGAACATGTTAATGGGCGAGGAGAAGTTAATGGGCCTCCCCCAATGAGAACACTTTTCACTGAAACAAAACATCTGTCCTGTAAATTCGTCTCTGAAGACGCCTCAGTCATTCCTAATTTAATTCCAGCGATTGGAGCATTGCAGCTATCATGCAAAGGAGGGCTGATGACTGTCGAAAATGCATGGTTTATGTTTTGCAAGTGGTGAGCATTCAAAACATGTCAAAAACACATTTCACCACAAACCCAGGTGGAGGTGCGTGTAACACGTTCTGTTTCTTACCAGACACGGTGTGGTGGTAGGGACAGCGGAGGCCTTTAGACACACTGGTAACAAGCTGCAGGGTGCGTGATGGAGAGAGCTGAGGCCGCCCTTGACGTATGGTCTGCAGGAGCTCATCAAGAGCGCGTGCAAGCGGCAGGTAGCTTGGTTGGTTGTTGCATCTGCTGCCGAAGTCTCTGTACACCCGCCTTTTTGCAGAGCATGCTTTGGGTCATCGGAAGTTGAGAGCAGAGACGGCCCTTGACCTATGTTCCACAGGTGCGCATCAGCGCATGTGCTAGTTGGGCCAGTAGCTTAGTGGGTTGTTACATCTGCGGAAGACATTTCTTTGCAGCCTATTTCACAAAAAGCAGCGTTCTGATTATCTGAAGTTAATCAAAAGATTATTATCGTGGATAATAATACTGCGTTATTCCAGTAGTGCCATCTACAAATTGCCAGCAGTGTGGCTGCAGCCCCCCTATATTAATGAAAGGCCATTGATAACATGCTTTTAGCATTGTGCGAAAAATGTTGGTTTCTGTGCAAGTTTGTTCCGCTGAGAAAAGATAACAGTAAATATAATTTGCTGGAGTGATTGCATGGATGTTGTATAACGCACACAGCTAACTGAAATGCCTCTAGAAGCTCCCAATTGTTTACGGATGCGGGAAGAGTGTTAAATATATTTACCTAAGCAAGCACACATTAGTTTAGCACCTTGTCTCTGAAATACAGCAGGGGCGGCTCCTCCATTAGGGTGGAGGAGCGTCGCCCCACTGCTTTCTCGCAGTGCGAGAAGCAGAAACATAAAATGGTAAAACTACCATTTTATGTCTCTGCTTCTCGCACTGCGAGAAAGCAGAAGTGCCTGGTTGTGGGTGGGCGGGTCTGCTGGAAAGCAGGGGGGGCGTGGCTAGCCCAATGCTGTGGACCCTGACTGTCTGGTCGGCCCTCTGGGGCCGACCAAACCAGTCATGCACACTCTCCCTTTTCTCTATGTAGGCTGCAGCCTACATAGAGAAAATGGCGTCCCTGTAGGCGCCCGGCTGGGTGCCGTCCCCACCAATCACAACGCTGCCATTGCAGCGTTGTGATTGGCTTAGGGGAGGGGAGGGAGGCTGCCTGTGGCTGCTTCCTGTTCAGGAGAGCAGAGCAGCAGGAAAACGCAAGACCTGGCCAGGAGCTGAGGTGGCACTGGACCCGGGGGTAGGTAAGTTTTTTAAAATTTAAATTAACCCCTCCCCCCCGCGAACCCGCGCGATCCCCCCACCCGCCGTCAGGCCAGCTACGACTGAAATACAGTGATGTTCATGAATGCACGCTGTGCTGTAACAAGCCAATAATGCTAGGTATAGGAGAGAGCATAAACATGCGTTTCAATAAAACCACGGCCTAGCACATGTAACTGCACCTCCAGGGAAGAGGCACAGAAGTCAGCAAACTTAATCGTCATTTAATGTTAAACTTGAAATGGCAGCAGGGGCTAAATAAAACAGAGCGGTAAATCTGTCTGAAACTGAGGGCTTAAATCAAATTCCTGAGATGCAATGCCTTGTGGACAAGGTTGTTAAATTTCCCTTGTGCAACAACAATCTACACCATTAAAACAGAAGATGGGTTATTTTTGTAGACAATATTGAACTACAATAATGTGAAGGAAATCACATTACTCTAAACCAGCTCCCACCCGTAAAATAAGCCAATAAAATGGGATACATGGCTGTGATTAAGCAACACAGCTATAGGGCAGCCTGTCCACCACTTGAATGATGACCTGCACTGAACCCTCAAGTGGAACCAAAATAAATCTTTCCCTTTGCATCGGATAATACATTTGCAGCCTTGGGCTCATGGAGGCCCAGTTTCAGCACTGATATCCCAGTTTTGGTTTGTAGAAAGCTAGAACTTTCCTCTGTTAGATAGACAGAATAGGTGATATTGTGACTCGAGAGAAAAAGAGAGATGCTGAGCGAAAATGTCTTTCTTGTTCACTGGGTGGCACCGTCTTCTTGCAAGAAAAGGATTTTAAAACGATCTCTCAGCTTCACACGCTTTAACCCTTTCGCTGCTAGGCCTTTCCCCCCCTGTGCTAAACCTTTTTTGGCTATTTGGGGTAGTTCGCGCTTAGGCCCCTGTAACTTTTTGGTCACATAAGGTATCCACGCCAAATTTGCGTTCTTTTCTTCCAACATCATGGGGATTTTAAAGGTACCCAGGGTTTGTTGAGTCCCCTGGAGGGGACCTGGAAATTAGCCAAAATACAGCTAAATTTTGTTTTTTAGGAGAAAAATGGGAAAAAAGTGCTGCAGATGAACACGTCTGGTTTTTTCCCTGCAAATGGTATCAACAAAGAGTTTGTGATGCTGAAATCACCATCTTCCCAGCTTTCAGGGACTGACAGACTTTTGTCAGAAAACCAAAATCTTTTACTCAGCTTTGGCATTTTACTGGGACATAGCCTATTTTTGCTATTTTTTGGAGCTTTCAACCTCCTTCCAGTTAGTGGTAGAAATGGGTATGAAAGCAATAATGGATCCTGGACAGCTATACATTTCAGAAAATTAGACACAATTCTGAATTCAGCTAGGGGT
The DNA here is from genome assembly GCA_963921515.1 of Calotriton arnoldi. Lineage (NCBI taxonomy): Eukaryota > Metazoa > Chordata > Amphibia > Caudata > Salamandridae > Calotriton > Calotriton arnoldi. Next base: position 502,668 of record CAWUFW010012292.1, read on the forward strand.
AATTTGTGTAGATCCTTCAAAGTTTTTTTATAGAAACTAACAGTTGAAAATCGGACAAATTGAAAATGAGTTGAAAAAAACAGCTATTTGTGCCAACATTTTCACCTGTAACTTCTTCTAATTATGGTAGATTTTTTAAAGCAATATACCATTACATCCGGTGGACCCTTCTGGTTCTGGGGATATATAGGACTTGTAGGTTCACCAAGAACCCGAGGATCCCAGAGCCAATAACTGAGCAGCGTCTTACAATGGTTTTTATTGTGTACCTGGTATATAGCAATTCATTTGGGAAAATATAAACAGTGAAAAATCGGTATGAAAGACACCTATGTATTTCTGAAATGGGAACAAAATATAGAGTTTAGAAACAGTAGCTATTTGCACATCTCCGAAATTGTGGATACCCATACTAGCATGCGAATTATAGGACATTTTTCAAAATGACTTCTTTTTACACATTGTCTTACATTTGGAAGGCAGAAATGCATTGAAAGTCAATAGGTAATAACAGTTGCTCCACGATTCTGTGTTCCCCTAAGTCACCCGATAAAAATGCTACCTCACTTGCGTGGGTAGGCCTAGTGCCCGCGACAGGAAACAGCCCAAAACAGACCCTTTTTTTGCAAAGTGCCTAGCTGTGGATTTTGAACCCTAGCTCAGCCGGCACCTTGGGAGACCTAGCAAACCTATACATTTTTGAAAATTAGACACCCAGAGGAATCTAGGATGGGGTGACTTGAGTGGCTCTCACCAGGTTCTGTTACCCAGAATCCCTTGCAAATCTCAAACTTTGTAAAAAAAAAAAAATTTCCTCACATTTCTGTGATGGAAAGTTCTGGAATCTGCGTGGATCCACAAAATTCCTCACACCCCGCATTCCCCAAAGTCTCCTGAGAAAAATGGTACCTCACTTGTGTGGGTAGGCTTAGTGCCCGCGACAGGAAACGGCCCAAAACGCAATGTGGACACAACACATTTTTACAGTGAAAACTGACCCTTTTTTTCAAAGTGCCTAGCTGTGGATTTTGAACCCTAGCTCTGCCGGCACCTAGGGAAACCTAGCAAACTTATACATTTTTTGAATCTAGACACCCAGGGGAATCAAGGATGGGGTGACTTGTCTGGCTCTCACCAGGTTCTGTTACCCAGAATCCCTTGCAAACCTCAAACTTTGTAAAAAAAAAAAAAAAATCTCACATTTCTGTGATGGAAAGTTCTGGAATCTACGTGGATCCACAAAATTCCACCCACCCCGCATTCCCCAAAGTCTCCCGATAAAAATGGTACCTCCTTGTGTGGGTAGGCCAAGTTCCCGCGACAGGAAACGGCCCAAAACGCAACGTGGACACACCACATTTTTACAGCGAAAACTGACCCTTTTTTTGCAAAGTGCCTAGCTGTAGATTTTGAACCCTAGCTCTGCCAGCACCCAGGGAAACCTAGCAAACCTATACATTTTTTAAAACTAGACACCCAGGGGAATCCAGGACGGAGTGACTTGTCTGGCTCTCACCAGGCTCTGTTACCCAGAATCCCTTGCAAACCTCAAACTTTGTAAAAAAAAAACACATTTTCCTCACATTTCTGTGATGGAAAGTTCTGGAATCTGCGTGGATGCACAAAATTCCATCCACCCCGCATTCCCCAAAGTCTTCCAATAAAAATGATACATTACTTGTGTGGGTGGGCTAAGTGCCTATGACATGGAAGGGCCAAAAACGTGTAGAAATTGAGGGGGGCCCAAAGCAAGTCAAAAAGGGCAGTTTGTTTATACTTTTTTAGGCTGACGCTACTATGGGCATCCACACAAGTGAGGTATCATTTTTCTCGGGAGACCAAGGGGAATGCTGGGTAGTAGGAAATTTGTAAGACAACAAAAAAAGAGTCCTTAGTCAGGTATCAAGGTTGCTGGGCAAGAAACCCGGGAACAGTTTGTTAGAGCAGGGAGGCCGCTTGTTACCTGCTTCATTTTTAATTCACTTGATCACCGACTACAAGCGATTGAAGAAGAATACAGTTAAATTCAAAGTTGCTGGTATCTTCAAAGCCAAGCTGAAACTCACAGTGCATCTGATTGGCTTGATTCTGTTTTTAACTGATTTCCAACAGCTTATAAATTTTAATTTCAACTTCCGGTGGCTCTAACGAACGACTATTAAGTATCAAGTATTAATACAAAAGGTCAACCTTTCTACATCATTCCTCGGATGAGCTTTGCCTTCCATGATAAAGAAATCAAATGACTTAATTCTATAAGAAGTCTTGATTCAGTTTAATGTGAATAGACCTTTTGAAAACTTTGTCCTGAAGAAGGTGAAGGAAAAACGTTTCACCGATACGCGGCATCGACTTTTAAGTTTTCTTGCTATTAATGTGTAATAACATATGTATTGTAACTTCTCAGATGAGAAGGAGTTTTTAAACCTTGTGAGAACTGTAATGTTTTTCAGAAAATAAATTTTTATTTTTATACACTAGTTACTTCCATGTTTATTGTTTGAAATAACATATTGCACTCTATTATAATTGAGGTTAATGAATGTACATTTCATCTGTATTTTGTTGTCTCTGTAGCACATGATCCATGTTGAGGCATGCTCTTTCATACGGAGAATCTTGCCCAGCAACCTTGATACCTGACTAGGGACTCTTTTTTTGTTGTCTTACTTTGCTACCCCGTCCCTTCTCTCAATATTAGGGGAACTCCCTCCTTTTTGTTATTAGTAGGAAATATGTGCCTGCACAGTGATCCTACAACTTACCCACACAGAAATGTGAGGAAAATGTGACTTTGTAAGTAAATTTTAGGTTTGCAAGGGATTCTGGGTAAAAAAACGCTGGGGGATCCATGCAAGCCACACCACCAGCCAAGAGTCAGTACACGCACACAACCATCCACACACACCACCAGCCAAGCGCCATCCACGCACACCGCCAACCAAGCGACATCCATGCACACCGCCAGCCAAGCGCCACCCACACACCCCCAGCCAAGCAGGGCCGGACTGGGAACAGCAACCAGCCCTGGCAGATTGCTGCTCGACCGGCCCTGGGGGTGGGGGGCGTGCTAGTAAAAAGCACTGCTCCCACTTTTGTTACTGGGGCTCGATACTGCAGCACTGCTGCAAAACCGGCCCCCAGTGACAAAACTACCTCCCATGGCCAGAAAACCGGCCCCCACCCCTCCGGCTCACCGGGGAAATGCCAGGGGCTCGCTACAGCCAGTCCGGCCCTGCAGCCAAGCACCATCCATTGCACACAGCCAGCCAAGCACCAGTCCACATACACCGCCAGCCAAGCGCCACTCCACGCACACCACCAGGCAAGCGCCAATCTACATACACCATCATCAAGCGCCAGTCCACCCACACCATTAGCCAAGTGCAGGTCCACACACACTGCCAGCAAAATGCCAGCCAAAGGTCAGTACACGCAAATAATCAGCCAAACTCCAGTTTACACACACACAAACTCTCCCTGGTTTCTAGTGGTTTTCTGCCCCCGCTTGGGTGTAGATGAGAATAAAAATATCATGGAAACAGCCAAAATGTGTGCCTAAACAAAAGGTAGCGACCCTTGCCTATGGGGCCTCTCATTGGCATGCCCATAAACATATCCCTGGTGCCTATTGGGCTTTCTGGACCCCCCGCGGGGGACAGATTAGGGGCTATTGCCCCGATCTGCCTTCCGGGGGGGGGCAGAAATCCATTTTTGGTGGTGGAGGCATTAGCATGCCCATTCTTGGCTGCCCCCACCCCTACATATAAATAAAACAACAAAATCCCTGGTTCCTAGTGGGCTTTCTGCCCCCCCGGGGGCAAATTAGGGACTATTGCCCCCATCTGCCTCTGGGGGTGCAGAAAGACTGTGGCATATTTTTTAGGGGTGGGGGCATTGGCATGCCCATTTTGGGCAGCCCCCACCCCTAAAAACAATTAAAAAAAGAATCCATGGCATCTAGTGGGATTTCTGCGGGGCAGATCGGGGGCTACTGCCCCCATCTGCCTCCCAGGGGGGCAGAAAGACTGTGGGACTTTGCGGGGGTGGGGGCATTGGCATGCCTATCTTGGGCATCCCCCACCTCTAAATCCAATAAAAAAAATCCCTGGCATCTAGTGGGCTTTCTGCTCCCCCGGGGGGGGGGCAGAAAGACTGTGGGACTTTGTGGGGGTGGGGGCATTGGCATGCCCATCTTGGGCAGCCGCCACCCCTAAATTCAATGAAAAAAAATCCTGGTGTCTAGTGGGCTTTCTGCCCCCCCAGGGAGGCATATTGGGGGCCTGGGGGCAGAAAGACTGTACTTTTGCGGGGGTTGGAGACATTGGCATGCCCATTTTGGAGAGCCCCCACCTCTACGTATAAAAAAACCAATCCCTGGGGCCTAGTGGGCTTTCTGCCCTCCCCCGGGGGGCAGAGCAGAGGCTATTGCCCCCATCCGCCTCTGGGGGGGGCAGAAAGACTGTGGAATATTTTTTAGGGGTGGGGTATTGGCAAGCCCATTTTGGGCAGTTCCCACCCCTAAAAACAATAAAAAAAAGAATCCCTGGCATCTAGTGGGATTTCTGCGGGGGAGGTCGGGGGCTACTGCCCCCATCTGCCTCCCAGGGGGGACAGAAAGACTGTGGGACTTTGCAGGGGTGGGTGCATTGGCATGCCCATCTTGGGCAGCCCCCACCTCTAAATCCAATTAAAAAAAATCCCTGGCATCTAGTGGGCTTTCTGCTCCCCCGGCGGCGCAGAAAGACTGGAATTTTGCGGGGGTGGGGGCATTGGCATGCCCATCTTGGGCAGCCGCCACCCTTAAATTCAATTGGGAAAAAAAATCCCTGGCATCTAGTGGGTTTTTTGCCCCCCAGGGAGGCAGATTGTGGGCCTGGGGGCAGAAAGACTGTCATTTTGCGGGGGTGGGGGCATTGGCATGCCCATATTGGGCAGACCCCACCCCTAATTCAATTGGAGAAAAAAAATCCCTGGTATGTAGTGGGCTTCCTGCCCCCCCCCGGGGGGGCAGATTGGGGGCTAATGCCCCCAGGGGGGACAGAAAGACTGAATTTACCCAATTTCAATTGGGGGGAGCAAAGGCCCTTGCCCAAGGGGCCGCTCCCCCCTCCCTGGTGCCTAGTGGGTGGATCCCTGCTTGGGGATCGCCCTCCTGGGATCCACTAGGGAGGGGTACCAGTGGAAAGGGGTGATTCTCCCCTTTTCAAGGATACCTCTCCTAACTTTCTACGTGCTCAGGGGGCTGAGATAGTCCCCAGAGCACGTAGAAAGCGAAACTGAAATGAGCTTCTCGCCTCATTTCAGTTTCGGTTTCACTGAAATGACGTAAGCGCGACGTGCGCAATGATCGTCATTTCAGGGAAACCAAACAAACAGCCTCGGGAGCTGGGGAAGCTCTTCCCCAGCTCCCGAGGCTGTTGGGGGGAAAAAGAAATCCCTCTGGTGCCCGCACCAGAGGGATTTCAATTGGCATGTGCGTGGACGGCCGGAAGCCATCCTGCGCACACGCCCACCATGTCTCAGGATGGCTCCCGGCCGTCCTGAGCACGGAAAGGGTTAAAGCAGTCAAAACGGCTGTTAACAAGAAACAACAACAAATAAGTACATTAAAAAAAGTTCCACACACGAGGGGATGAACACAGTACTTCGGCTACGGGAACTGATAAAAGCGTCCTTTTAAGATATATTAAATACAAGAGATTTCACAAGCTCAGAGCTGTGCAGGCGAAACCTAAAAATTTATGGGAAGCGTGACTCGTATCCAATTAAATATACCTTTCTAGGCTACTAGCTGCAGCACCAAATTTACTGTGACATGAACAGAACACAACTTTGGCCCTTAGGCATGACACCCAATTCTTACTCTACAGGACACGCCGAAACCCATGCACCTTCGAACCTTGCATGCAAGCACCAGCCTTCAATCCATCAGCCAAGGCAACAGCACTACAAGGCTACATCAGTGGCAACTGTCTGCAAACCAATTACCAAAAGCAAAAGGTAAACAATTACAAATTCCATCTTCATTCTAAATGTAATCAAGCACATTTAGGTTTGGACTACAGACAAGTAAGACACACATTCACATGGTATTCAGATCTAAAACGAAGTTGGCTGTCATCCTGCTTGTTCACATTTGCAAGTTTTTAAACCCTGCAGTTAAACTGTCCAGAGAACAGGGAACTGTGTGTTTTTGAGGTTGTGTGTGTACCTCTTTTTCTGTTGTCTTCATTATAGTCTAAGGCCTAGCCTCTTACATATCGGAGCCTATTCACAAAGGTAAATATAAAATTGTATGTTTTCTTACATGTATATTTCCTACTACACCTAGATGTACACACTCTACACATTTTTGTTATTCACCTTTACCGAATGTAGATGTACACATAGGTGTAGACTTACATGTTAAGCCTCCTAAAACAAAAATCCCAAATGTAAAGATTATACCTGTAACTTTGCACATGTAGGTGGAGATCTTTGCCACTGTGGCACAGATCTCCCTATGGAAAAGTATAGGGGAAATTATTAGTGTATTACTCTTTAAAAAATATATTTTAATGTAATATTTCATATACATTAGTTTAATATGTGTGTGTGTGTGTGTATGTGTATTTGTGAGTACATTTGTGTGTGTGTGGATTCCAACCCTCACTAACATTTATATCCTATTTAATATGTAATAAATCTTGTTAAAATTATGTTTTATTATTTGAAATTAGTTTTACATTTTTAATAAAAGTTAAAAAAGTGTAATTTATTTGAAGTGAAATTCGAAGAATTCCTGACAGTGCAGGGCCTCTAAAAGGCCAGCACAACCTGCCACATGAAACTTTGCTTCCGTCCTGTACTGTTTTTAGAGTCTCCAATTAGCAATTCGATCATTTTAGAGAGAAGGAAGCCTAGCTCCTGTTACCTGTCTTTGTTCACATGTGAAGCTGTGACACGTTACCTGGTCCTCCAACTTGTTACAAAAACTAGTTATGTTACCTAGTCTGTGACTGTCAAGGACTGGACACTTGAACGATCTGATGAATTCCCTTTTAGGATGCCTGATAGGATGACCACCTGGCAAGATGGCAAATTCTGGACAGTGACAGTAAAAATTCAGGACAAAGGGTCGAAATTCAGGACACAAATTCAGGACAAAAGGCCATTTTTACAGACACATATGAGGACGTTGCATGATTATAAAATAGACAGCTGGGAGAAGTAGAAGATAAAATAGGTTTATGTGCTTTAGTTCACACATTGGAGTATTGAGCAAACATTTATTCATAGCTGGACGTATTGAAAGACAAAAAAACTAGCAAAGATATACACTCCAAGAAGAATTTGCCAGCCGACATAAGGGGCAATTTTCACAATTCTACCCCGGTACCATGAATGATAGTGTCAGAAGCAGCGCTCTGTTGCTGAACATATACTAAGGGGTGCGCAGTCAAAATATCGAGTTTTTCATATCGACCTACACTAATATCGAGTTTTTAATATCGTAGGGACAGAATATCGATGTCAAGAATATTGGTGACCAGAATATCGACCTTAAGGTAAGTAATATCGTTTTTTTTTATATCGAAGTAAGTAATATCAAAGTAAGTAATATTGTTAGCAAAAATATCGTTGTTAATAATATCGATATTTATATTAGTGTTATGTATTTTAGTATGTATTTTATATGTATGTTTAACATTTTTTGTAATGCACTTTTATTATTTTTAAATATATATTAAATGTTTAGAAATTAGTAATTTTTTTAAAGTAAATTTTGCGTTTTAGTATCAGAGCGGGTTGTGGGTTTATAGGGGAATAGGGTGGGAAGTAATTTAATTATAATTAATTAATTAATATTTATTTATTTATTGTTATTGATAATTAATTTATTGTTAATTAATTATTAATTGGCAATTAATTTTTATTAATTGATTAATTTATTATATTAAATGTAATTAATTTATTATTATTTTTTATTTATTTTTATTGTTAATTTATTGTTAATTTATTATTAATTGGTAATTAATTTTTATTAATTGATTAATTGATAATTAAATTAATTGTGTTCTTTCTTATGTGTAGCGGGTTGTGTGTTTATGGGGGAATAGGGTGGGAAGTAATTTAATGTTATTTAAGTAAATATTAATTTAATTTTATTGGTATTTATTATTAATGTTTTTGTTAATTAATTATTAATATGTTATTTATTTTACAAAAATTATTTTATTAATAAGTATGTTAATTTAACCCCTACGCTATCCAACACTTTCCCTACTGTTGCACTCACTGGAGTGGGAATAGTAATTTTTACCCCTACGCTATCCAACACTTTCCCTAATGTTGCACTCACTGGAGTGGGAATAGTAATTTTAACCCCTACGCTATCCAACACTTTCCCTACTGTTGCACTCCCTGGAGTGGGAATAGTAATTTTTACCCCTACGCTATCCAACACTTTCCCTACTGTTGCACTCCCTGGAGTGGAAATAGTAATTTTAACCCCTACGCTATCCAACACTTTCCCTACTGTTGCACTCCCTGGAGTGGGAATAGTAATTTTTACCCCTACGCTATCCAACACTTTCCCTACTGTTGCACTCACTGGAGTGGGAATAGTAATTTTAACCCCTACGCTATCCAACACTTTCCCTATTGTTGCACTCACTGGAGTGGGAATAGTAATTTTTACCCCTACGCTATCCAACACTTTCCCTACTGTTGCACTCCCTGGAGTGGGAATAGTAATTTTAACCCCTACGCTATCCAACACTTTCCCTACTGTTGCACTCCCTGGAGTGGGAATAGTAATTTTTACCCATACGCTATCCAACACTTTCCCTACTGTTGCACTCACTGGAGTGGGAATAGTAATTTTTACCCCTACGCTATCCAACACTTTCCCTACTGTTGCACTCCCTGGAGTGGGAATAGTAATTTTAACCCCTACGCTATCCAAAACTTTCCCTACTGTTGCACTCACTGGAGTGGGAATAGTAATTTTTACCCCTACGCTATCCAACACTTTCCCTACTGTTGCACTCACTGGAGTGGGAATAGTAATTTTAACCCCTACGCTATCCAACACTTTCCCTACTGTTGCACTCCCTGGAGTGGGAATAGTAATTTTAACCCCTACTGTTGCACTCACTGGAGTGGTAATAGTAATTTTTACCCCTACGCTATCCAACACTTTCCCTACTGTTGCACTCACTGGGGTGGGAATAGTAATTTTTACCCCTACGCTATCCAACATTTTCCCTACTGTTGCACTGTTTGGAGTTGGAATAGTAATTATATTACCTTTGCTATCTAATATTTTTTGTATTATTTTAGTTAATGTAGTATATAATTAATTTTTAAAAGATTAAAAATATATATATATTTTTTTAATTTGTTATATATATTTATTTAATTTTTATTTATATTATTGTTTTATGTGTATAGATGTATTTATAATTTATATGATATTTAAAAAAATGATAAGTTATTAAAATAATTATTAAAAATTATTAGTAAGTATATATATTATATGTATATGTTTAATTTATTTTTACATTACATATATATTACTTATAATTTTTAAACATTTTAAAATATTTTTAACTATGTTTATTTTAATTATATGTATTATTTACTTTATTTTACATTATTTTTTTAACTTAAATAAAAACGATATTTTTAACAACGATATTTTTGACATCGATATTTTTGACATCGATATTTTTGTACTTACCATAATGTAGATAGGATGTCGATATTCTTGACTTCGATATTCTTGCGTCGATATTTCTGTAGGTCGATATTCTGACCTTCGATATTTTGTCAGTGATTCAGACTAAGGGTCATATATATGAGCCCCTTGCCCCCCCAGAGCATCACTTTTTGTGACGCTCCGGCAGCGCAATGCACCACACATAGAAACAGCAAGACGCCATGAATGATTGTTTATGTACAGAAAGGTTTCCCTTCCTGCACATAAACAATGACAAATGGTGACTTGAAACTTCTATGTGTGCTGCATTGTGCGGCACGCATAGAAGTTGCAAATCGCCATTTTGTTAATGATTGTTTATGTGCAGAGAGGTTTCCCTTCCTGCACATAAACAATTACAAATGGCGATTTGAAACTTCTACGTGTGCTGCATTGTGCAGCATACATAGAAGTTGCAAATCGCCATTTTGTTAATGATTGTTTATGTGCAGGAAGGGACACCTTCCTACACATAAACAATCATTCATGGCGTTTTGCTGTTTCTATGTGTGCTGCACAATGTAGCACACATAGAAACAGCAAAAATGAGGAGAAATAAAGCATTTCTCCTTGTTTTGCCCTTTTAAGACCAGGTTTTCCCAGGTCTTAATTTTGGTGCTGCCTTCTATTTATGCCACCCTCGAAAATAGGGCTCAGCGTCAAAATCAATGGGTGTTGTGGCGGAACGCCTACCGCAACACTCATTGCCCACCCCTTTCATGCTGAGCATAGCGTGAGAGGGTGCCTTATTTACAAGGCGGTGTTAAGCCACGTTAAGGGGCCGATTCCGATTCGGGCCGGAAAACGTACCGACCGACTCGGAGCCGGAATTTATTCCGACCGACACGTACCGGTGCAGCCCGACCCGCAAAGTACGATGAAAAGCGTGCAAAATCCGACCGACTCGTACGGAACACAATACGAACGACCGAACCGCGCGGAAAACAGCTATCCGGCCGGAAAAGCACGCGAATCGAACCGACCGACACGCACCAGGAAGAATCCCAAACGAAACGTACCCGCGCACTCCGACCCGCCAAGTACGATGCAACGCGTGGAAAACACGACCGAGTCGCACGGAGCTCAAGCCGTACGACCGACACGCATACAAAACAGCGAGCCAAAGCAACCCAATACACCGCGACCGACGCGTACGCAGCACAGAAAACAGCACAAACACAGCGTGAACGAATCGGAGAAGCTCGCACGAGACAACTGCAGGGTCCGACTCGGTCAGAAGAACGTCTCCTACATGCACAAAAAGTACAAAGGAAAAAACACAAAAAAAGGGGGAAAACAAGCAATTACAAAGCCAATAAATACTGGGGGGGGGACATGGAACAAAGACACACCCACAACTCCACCCATATAAAGGACACAAATCCCTACCATGATCCTTTGCAAATTCAACTGACCTGCCAGCACTCAACACCAACAGACATCAACCACACACACACTCACAGCTCATCCATCACACAAGCCACACACCATCAGCACCTCAACAAATAGCACCCTCACATACACCCAGCAAAACACACACTCACACACCCTCACTTGCACACCCCCACACACATCACTCACCACCACCACCCATCACCATGCCCCCAAAGAAGAATCCAAAGTTCCTAGATAGTGAATTGGAAGTCCTGGTAGATGAGATCCTCAGGGTAGAGCCACAGCTGTTTGGTACACTGGTCCAACAGACCCCCATGTCGCAGAAAACCAAGATGTGGGAGAGGATCGTCGACAGGGTGAACGCACAATCACTATGTTTGCGCACAAAGGAAGACATCCCGAACAGGTGGTATGACGTGCGCAGGAGGGTCAGGGACCTACTGAAGAAGGACTACCTCTTGAGCCAACACACCGGCAGTGGCCCTCCTGCCAAACCAGTATACCTCAGGCCCTGGGAGGAGAAGGTGCGGGCCATCCTACCACCAGTGAGCGTATATGGACTAGAAAACATCCCAGAGCCTGGTGAGTACACAACAAATGTACACAATATTGTGCGACAATACACACACATCACTGTCAAGGGGAGAGTCAAACCATGCACCCTTAGCAAATACACACCAACCAAAACATAATCATCCCAAGATGTGTATGTCAGTCAGATAAACACAACACATGCCATCTCATAGTAATATGTAACTGTGTCATCACATGTACAAACACAACTACAAATACAGCTAGGCAGTGGCACAAATATAACTAACAAACACAGCCAGACATGTAGCCACCACTACAACACCACCTCACAGGGAAGCCCACTGAAAGGAAGGAATCCTGTGTATGCTGGGCAAGTCAGTGTAGCCAATAGCATCATGGGAGTTGTAGTCACAGATATTGCCCACCCTCACAATGCGCCCATCAACACCACCATGAACCATGCTCACATCACAGGGAGTGGAAAACAACTGACAAGATGGCTGACACTGGCTACTGCTGTGGGGAGCACAAGGCCCTGCTGGCAACTGTGCACCAACAAACAGCAGGACACCACTGACTGACATCCTGAGAGCAAACTTGCACTCCCTGCAATGGAAGCACGTTCCATGGTGGGATATCTGGCTGGGTGGGAAGGAGGACTGACAGCACTGACCATAGTTACCAGCAGCTCTACTCACACACACCCCTAACACAAACTCCACACAACTCACCTGGGAGAATGCATTGCCTCACACTCTAATCAAATATCTCACAAAGAACCACAACCCTGGGTCATGCTGTGTGAAGCACAGGGACACACATGGGACTTGTAGCCAAACTAACCCCAGGATAACACTGTCAGCCATCTTGTCAGCACAGGCACACAACCCCACAGGGAAGCAGAGTCAAAAGGAAGGAAGCATGGGCATGCTGGGAAGGGGGTGGAGGCAATAGCATGATGGGAGTGGTAGTCACAGCCCAACATCCCCCACCCACATGGCCCAGCAAGCTCACACCCAAGCATGCACACCTCACAGGGAGTGAAAAGCCACTTCAAAGATGGCTGACACTGGTGCTCAGTTGTGGGGAGCACATGGCCCTGCTGGGAACTGGGCACCAACCAACAGCAGGACACCACTGTCAGCCATCTTGCCATTGCTGTCACACTCACACACAGTGAAGTCCACTCAAAAGGAAGGAAGTATGGGCATGCTGGGAAGGGGGGTGGAGGCAATAGCATGATGGGAGTGGTAGTCACAGCTCAACATCCCCCACCCGCATGGCCCAGCAAGCTCACACTAAAGCATGCACACTTACCAGGGAGTGAAAAGCCACTTCAAAGATGTCTGACACTGGTGCTCTGTTGTGGGGAGCACAAGGCCCTGCTGGGAACTGGGCACCAACCAACAGCAGGACACCACTGTCAGCCATCTTGCCATTGCTGTCACACTGACACACAGTGAAGTCCACTCAAAAGGAAGGAAGTATGGGCATGCTGGGAAGGGCGGTGGAGGCAATAGCATGATGGGAGTGGTAGTCACAGATATTGGTCACCCTCACAACTGTCCCATCAACACCACCCTGAACCATGCGCACATCACAGGCAGTGAAAAGCCACTTCAAAGATGTCTGACACTAGTGCTCTGTTGTGGGGAGCACAAGGCCCTGCTGGGAACTGGGCACCAACCAACAGCAGGACACCTCTGTCAGCCATCTTGCCATTGCTGTCACACACACACACAGTGAAGTCCACTTAAAAGGAAGGAAGTATGGGCATGCTGGGAAGGGCGGTGGAGGCAATAGCATGATGGGAGTGGTAGTCACAGATATTGGTCACCCTCACAACTGTCCCATCAACACCACCCTGAACCATGCGCACATCACAGGGAGTGGAAAAGAACTGACAAGATGGCTGACACTGGGTACTGCTGTGGGGAGCACAAGGCCCTGCTGGGAACTGTGCACCAACCAACAGCAGGACACCACTGACTGACATCCTGAAAGCCAACTTGCACTCCCTGCAATGGAAGCACGTTCCATGGTGGGATATCTGGCTGGGTGGGAAGGAGGACTGACAGCACTGACCATAGTTACCAGCAGCTCTACTCACACACACCCCTAACCCAAACTCCACACAACTCATCTGGGAGAATGCATTGCCTCACACTCTAATCAAATATCCCACAAAGAACCACAACCCTGGGTCATGTTGTGTGAAGCACAGGGACACACATGGGACTTGTAGCAAAACTAACCCCAGGATAACACTGTTAGCCATCTTGTCAGCACAGGCACACAACCCCACAGGGAAGCAGAGTCAAAAGGAAGGAAGCATGGGCATGCTGGGAAGGGGGTTGGAGGCAATAGCATGATGGGAGTGGCAGTCACAGATATTGGTCACCCCCACAACTGTCCCATCAACACCACCCTGAACCATGCGCACATCACAGGGAGTGGAAAAGAACTGACAAGATGGCTGACACTGGGTACTGCTGTGGGGAGCACAAGGCCCTGCTGGGAACTGTGCACCAACCAACAGCAGGACACCACTCATTGACATCCTGAGAGTCAACCTGAACCCACTGCAAGGGTGGCATGCTTCATGGTGGGATAAGTGGGCTGGGGGGAGAAGGAGGGCCGGATGTCAACCAAATACAACCAATGCAGGCCATGTACACACCCCAACATTCATATTGAAATGCTCAAAGTATGCAGGACAATGTGCTACACCAATATCAACCTCTGACTGTGACAACTTAGGACAATGCAATGTACAGGCCCGCATCCAGAGGTACAGTCACAACTGTCAGGTGTGTGAACCATTGATGCCTGCAGAAACATAACATACATTGTGTGTGTCTCCCAAAAACAGGTGATGATGGGGACACAGCAGCAGACGCTGAGGAGTCCCTGTCCCAGGCTCCAGGGGAAACGGAGCTCACTGGTGTGGAACAGCCTCTGCCCTCCTCGGATGACGAAGACCTACCTGGCACCTCCGGAGCGAGTCATCATGCAGCACCAGCTGCACCCTCTGCACCCACCCCTCCAACGACTGACAACACACAAACCACCCCTGCCGACATGGACAGACCAAGGAGCACCACCACCACCAGCACACGGACCCTGGCCCAACGTGGGGCTATGGACACCAACACCACCAACAACCCCCAAGGGGGCCCAGGGTCACCTGTGCGTGCCACCTCAGGTACTGCACGTGTCGCCAGGGGTGGTGGGAGGGGTGGTAGACATAGGTCGCTGCTCGCAGAGGGGTCTGGACTGCATGATGACCCACAACTGGTACGCATAGCCGATGCGTACCAGACCAGCACCGGAGAGCTCAGCCAGGTAGTGGGGATCCTCAGGGACATACAACAGCAGCAGGCTGCCCATCATGCCGACTTACACATGTCCCGCATGGAGTCCAAGTGGGACACACTGCAAGAAATGACGGCGGTGCATAGGGACATATTACAATGCCTCCGCCAGATGAGCAGCAACATGTCAACACCTCCCTGTGTGCCCACAACATCTGGTGCTGAAACAACTGCAACTGCCACAGGGAGGGAGGATGACTCTGGCGGAGAGTCCCCTGCACCGCAGCAGCCTGCACTTGAGGGTCCCCCCCCAAAGAAGAGGGGTTGTCCGAGGAAGGGCAACTGAGAGGCTGATGGCCATGCGCAACCCCCAGGAAGCCAACACCTGTTCTGGATAATCACCTTTGTGCGCAAACTGTTCACCCTGTTGAATGCAACACAACTCCCCCACATGACATGGGGAGTACAAGTTGGACCAATGTATCAGATGACTGTGGACTTTACTCAGGACATATCTGCTACCAGGACTTCCAAATCATCTAGGAACTTTGAATTACAATCACAATGTACAGCACCCACCATCCTGTGCACTATACTCACACATGTATGACAATAAACACACTAATACACCATACCTGCCTCTGTTGTGATTCCAACGTGGTTTCTGTCATGGAGATGATGACCTGCGAAATTACACTGTGCATGCTAACTGCTACAGCAAGTACAACACCGTCATGTGAGTCATGGCGACATGACACATATGAGGGAGACACACCACCAGGGCTACACAACATATACACACCAAGGCCATCTGACTCATCGCCTACACTGATGTTGCCAGGAAATATGGTGCAATGCACAGACACAACACCTATTCACAGTCTTTGTTAACTAGCCCACTGGTGCAGTAAGCAAATGTCAGTCAGATGTGTGACCACAGACAACGCACATCACAAAGTGAAGCACAGGTTTATTACACATTTGCAACATGTTGTAACCACTACAGATGCAAGGTAATCCCACCTGGCAGAGGGCACACAGTCAACAAGTGTAGAAGGAAGGAAGTCCATGGGTTTGGCGCACATCACCTGTAGGGACACGACAGCTACCACCCTGGAAGTTTAATCACGGTGTCGGGGGATCACAGTTGACCAAACAACTCTGAAAGTACCCTGTGAAGGACAGAAATGACACACAGTCAAAAGCACTGAAGAACAGGACAGAACTGCAATACTCATGCCCAATACATGTCACAAGATACCCACCCAGAACCAAGTTAGCATGTCAACACTGTTGGGGAGTACAGACTACCTGTAAGGACACATTGCTACACGCATACAGTCATGTAGCACATGGCCACACTCAAACAGCACCAGAGCACCACCAACACATATCATGTATACTCACATCATTGACATGACATCTCCGGATACTCACATTCAGCTGAAGAAGTTGGTGATGAGCTGTGTGCGGACATCACCATCATCATCATCATCATCACTGGCATCGTGGTCCAGGCCAGGATCCTCCACAGGTGGCGGATGTTGGTCATCGTCATCCAGGATGAGAGGCAACTCCTTCCGCACAGCCAGGTTGTGTAGCATGCAGCAGACGATGACAATCTTGCACACCTTTGCTGGGGCATATGGGAGGGCCCCTCCTGTCTTGTCCAGGCAGCGGAAGCGGCTCTTCAGGAGACCAAATGTCCGCTCAATCACTCTCCTGGTCCGACCATGTGCCTCATTGTAGCGCATCTGGGCTGGTGTCACAGGGTTCCTGAGGGGCGTCAGCAACCACGGCATGTTGGGGTATCCGGAGTCACCTACATACGGACAATTGCACATTAGCTGATTTGGAAAAGAGGGTGGAATACTACATTGCAGAACACACACAATGGTACAAAGTCAATACACACCGACAAGCCAGGCACGCTGGTTCCGAATCTGGGACATCATCCTCGGGATGTGACTACTCCTCATCACGTAGGCATCGTGTGCAGAACCGGGGAAACGGGCACACACGTGTGAGATGCTCATATCTGCAAGACATACCACCAGTGCATTGACCGAATGGTAATGTTTGCGGTTCCTGTATGCCTGTTCATGTGCCTGTGGTGGTATCAAAGCCACATGTGTCCCATCAATGGAGCCAATGACATGCGGCATCCTCCCCAGGGCATAGAAGTCACTCTTCACGTCAGTGAGTTGTTGAGGTCTAGGGAAATAGATGTACTGGTTCAGGTATCTCAACATAGCCTCCAAAACATCGCGTAGCACACGGCTGAACATGGTCTGTGACATCCCACCAGCAGACGCCACAGTGTGTTGAAAGGTACCAGTGGCAAAGAAGTGTAGGGCTGCCATCACCTTCACCTTGGGGGTCAGCGCTGTGGGGTATGTCCGGCCAGGTTACAAATGTGGGGCCAAGCGCACCGTCAATTCCTCCATCAGCGGCCTGGTGAAGCGGTACCGTCGGATGCAGTCCCGTTCCACCATGGATGCAAGGTCAGGGAATGGTCTATGGACAGCTGGTGCCCTGCAGTGCATAGGTGAAGAAAGAAAGATTGTCAGTCACCCCACATATGTGGCATTGACCATACTCAATATCACATGATACATCATTATGAGACACAAGTACATGATGTGTGCAGTTCCGTAAGGACATGTATGGCACCTACATGGCCAACATCTAACATCACAGTTCAACAAGTGGCATCAACAAGTCCCAGGTTGTGCCATGGGATATCATGAGGCCGTGTCACAGTTCCCATCTACTGCTGCCACGTTCCAAACACACCCCACAGTGACATGTGAGGACAGATGTGCCCCAGGCATCACAGCTCATCGACAGGTAGGGACCCTGTATTGCCACATGGACACTGGCATGACATGGTGCATCATGAATACACCACAGCAAAACAACCATGACACCCACAGGTAGTGGTCCCTGTAGCCTCGCCAGGACAGACATGGACGTCTGTGACATACACACGCACAACATCAAAGTTCATGCACAAACAACGTGGATGTGGAGACTGTCTCCCATTGTGCACATGGAATCAGAGACATTGTAAACACAACATGCACACAGACTGTGGAGGACCATCACTATTGTGGCAATGGGTCACCCTGGGACGTACATACCGTCCCACATGGGACTCAGGGGGTATGTGACATGACATACACATACACCACCGTGAAATGTGACCATGCCACATGCTCAGGAATGAACAGTTGCACATCACAGTGGTCATGTGCACGACACACCAAGGATTCTGTCCCCATGAACACGTGCACAGCCTGGGAGTGGCTGCCCCCAAGTGACACCCACAGAACAACATGTTCACCTCCATACACGGAATAGGTAATGCAGCCTTACATGCCTTAGGATACAGTGTGGACAGGCTGTGGTGTTGTAGGTGTGCCCCTCACTCCCTGGGAAGTATATGTGGCTGGCATATGTTCACCTGTGACAGGCATGGTGACATATGCCAGTGACTTGTACAGGGACGCGTTGTACAGCAATGGACCGATCGGTGCGCACACATTGGCCATTGCATTCAATGCGAGCGGGTACGCGTTGGACAGCAATGGACCGATCGGTGCGCACACATTGGCCATTGCATTCAATGCGAGCGGGTACGCGTTGGACAGCAATGGACCGATCGGTGCGCACACATTGGCCATTGCATTCAATGTGAGCGGGTACGCGTTGGACAGCAATGGACCGATCGGTGCGCACACATTGGCCATTGCATTCAATGTGAGCGGGTACGCGTTGGACAGCAATGGACCGATCGGTGCGCACGCATTGCCCATTGCATTCAATGTGAACGGGTACGTGTTGTAGAGCAATGGACCGATCGGTGTGCCCGGCCGGCCCATTGCATATGATGTGAGCGGGTACACGTTGAACAGCAATGGACCGATCGGTGTGCCCGGCCGGCCCATTGCATATGATGTGAGCGGGTACGCGTTGTATCCCGGGTACGCGTTGTAGAGCAATGGACCGATCGGTGTGCCCGGCCGGCCCATTGCATCTGTTGTGAGCGGGTACGCGTTGTATCCCGGGTAGGCGTTGAACTGCAATGGACCGATCGGTGTGCCCGGCCGGCCCATTGCATATGATGTGAGCGGGTACGCGTTGTATCCCGGGTACGCGTTGAACTGCAATGGACCGATCGGTGTGCCCGGCCGGCCCATTGCATATGATGTGAGCGGGTACGCGTTGTATCCCGGGTACGCGTTGTAGAGCAATGGACCGATCGGTGTGCCCGGCCGGCCCATTGCATCTGTTGTGAGCGGGTACGCGTTGAACTGCAATGGACCGATCGGTGTGCCCGACCGGCCCATTGCATATGATGTGAGCGGGTACGCGTTGTATCCCGGGTACGCGTTGAACTGCAATGGACCGATCGGTGTGCCCGGCCGGCCCATTGCATATGTTGTGAGTGGGTACGCGTTGAACTGCAATGGACCGATCGGTGTGCCCGGCCGGCCCATTGCATATGATGTGAGCGGGTACGCGTTGTATCCCGGGTACGCGTTGTAGAGCAATGGACCGATCGGTGTGCCCGGCCGGCCCATTGCATCTGTTGTGAGCGGGTACGCGTTGTATCCCGGGTACGCGTTGAACTGCAATGGACCGATCGGTGTGCCCGGCCGGCCCATTGCATATGATGTGAGCGGGTACGCGTTGTATCCCGGGTACGCGTTGAACTGCAATGGACCGATCGGTGTGCCCGGCCGGCCCATTGCATATGATGTGAGCGGGTACGCGTTGTATCCCGGGTACGCGTTGTAGAGCAATGGACCGATCGGTGTGCCCGGCCGGCCCATTGCATCTGTTGTGAGTGGGTACGCGTTGAACTGCAATGGACCGATCGGTGTGCCCGGCCGGCCCATTGCATATGATGTGAGCAGGTACGCGTTGTATCCCGGGTACGCGTTGAACTGCAATGGACCGATCGGTGTGCCCGGCCGGCCCATTGCATATGATGTGAGCGGGTACGCGTTGTATCCCGGGTACGCATTGTAGAGCAATGGACCGATCGGTGTGCCCAGCCGGCCCATTGCATCTGTTGTGAGCGGGAACGCGTTGAACTGCAATGGACCGATCGGTGTGCCCGGCCGGCCCATTGCATATGATGTGAGCGGGTACCCGTTGTATCCCGAAATACGCGTTGTACAGCAATGGACCGAACGGTGCGCACACATTGGCTGGGGCCTGGCATGGCAACGGACGCGTTTTCGAAGCTCCAACGAGTCTGATGCAGTGAATTCAGTTGGCCAGCCACAACAATGTTGCAAAATCATGGGTGTCATGAAGTTGAAGATTTGAAGGATGCTGTGGGCGTGTATTAGTGCTGCTATTCCATGGATTGGTCAGATTCAGAAGATGCAAACGACTTGGACCTATCACTTTGGACACATGGGACAGTATCTGCCTCTGCAGCACACATATAATGCTGGCTGTTCCCCTGAGAGCTCACTTGCCTGCACTACATGCTCCAGGACGACATCTGCCACCAACACTGCTGCTGTTTATGCATCCTCTGGCTCCTGCAATGGCACGTACTGTGGATAGAGCCCCAGCCTTCAGCCTTGAGGAGAACCAGGCCCTGCTGGACAGCCTCCTTCCACAGTACAGCAATCTGTATGGGAAACCAGGGGAGCAGGTGAGTGTGCTGTCCACTGCATCACTAATTGTGCATGTTGTCTGACTAGCAGGACTTTCAGTGTGCACACCACTGGCTAGCATGCCCACTGAGTAGTTGTCACACCCCAAAGTGTGTAGTTACATGCACTGAACTGGTACAGTGCAGTAACAGTGCATTCCAACTAGGTTTACTTCCCATGCAATGATACCATGTAGTGACTGCTGGCAAACTGTTCATAGCCATTGTTGCACTGCCTGTGTACATCATATGCCCCTGTGATTGAGACATGTATATCCAACTGTGTGATGCACGTATATGTTGCATGTGTAGTAATGGCCTTTTCACTTTGTCATCCTCACAGGTTGATGCCCACCAGAAGCAGGACAGCTGGCTGACCATCGCCCGGAAAGTAAGATCCGTGGGGGTCTACAGGCGCAGGATCCGCAACTGCCAAAAGAGGTGGCAGGACCTTCGTGGCTGGACCCGGAGGATCGCAAGGGTCCAGCTGAAGCTGTCGCCTCCTCGCAGGAGGGGCGGACACCGGACCCTGACCCCCACATGCTCCGGATCCTGGCGGTGGTCTTCCCTGACCTGGATGGGCAGCTGAAGGACAGACAGCAGCAAGGAGGGGGTGACTCCATGACTGCACTGTGCACTTTGTCTGACATGCTATGTGCCCTCCTCTGGCCTGGTTAAACTTCCACAGTACATCAGTCATGTGGTCCAGGACCCATGTCCCTCATTTGTGACATGCCCACTTCTCCTCTGATACGCATATGTGTGGCCCTTATAGTCAGGAAATTGTGTCATTTGGGGACTGTGTCATTGCATTTTGCTTTGCTCAAGGTGGGGGACAGCATTTGTTCCCGTGACTATGTTGTGCGATTCATGGGTGGGTCAATTGCTTACACAATGCCTAAGTTCTGACATGTGATCTGGGTGTAACTTTGATATGTGGTCCGCTTGCTGCTCTGACTCACCACATGTCCCTGGGGAATTTGGCACACACCCATGCTGCTGCTGGGAACAATATTTGGGCCTCAGGAGTATGTGTATCCAGTGTGTCACACAGGCTTAGCCACCTGCCTACTGTCCAGGACTCATCCCTCTTACAGGTGGAGCTGGACAGTCATGCCTACTCCAGGGCATACAATACACTCTGTACTCCCACTCCCGTGTATCATCTGGCATGTTGTGATCAGTGAAATGTACCCTCAGGTGTCTGCCTCTGTCTCATTGTGCTGTGTCTTCGTTGTCAGGACTACTGGTGTGTTTATCGGTTAGGGCTCAGCATGCCATCTGAGATGTGACCATGATAGACGATACTTCTGTGACTTATAGGTGTCTGATCACTTGACTGTGCACACAGGTGTTTGCGACTGTGACTTTCAGGCAGCTGTATTTTCATTCACAGCACACTGTGAGGTGCTCATGTTCAGAGTTGTGTTTCATGTCCCCCATATGTCCAGTTGGTATGACGTGGACAAATAGTAGTACAGATGATGTGGTTTTTGGGGGATGGACATGTGCACTTGTCAGTCACATAACTTGCATTCCCCATGCCCTCGGATTGTGACACAGTGCAGACTGTTGTTGGCTGGCTGCCATGGCCATGTGACTTGAGACAGTAATGTATGACTTTGCATGCATTCCTGTGTCATGGCATTAAACTTCCTGGGACTGATCCTGCAGGGGAGTGACATGTGCAACATGCACCCCATTGTGGCATTGACTATCCGGACATGGGTGCATCATGGTGTCTGGTGCTGGTATGCATCACATGCATTTCTAATTAGACTATGGCCATCCCTTTATCCGGACACCTGCACTGACTCAGTGGCAAGAGATGTGATGTGTGCATGTTCACATACTTCACCGTGTTCCCTGCAATGTCAAACAACTGTGTAGGTGGTGCATGTGTCCACACTGGGGTCTTACCATCAGACAGGCACCAGACAGATGGGTGCAAGGGCAGGAGGGGTGTGAGTCCCATGGTTGACCATCAGACTGACAATTGGCTTCCCCGAATCTGTGTGAGGACTTTAGGCAATGTTCAACTAAGGATGCCAGGGCTTGCTCTGTAATGTGCTGTACTTACTGTGGTGTGTGCGGTCAGTGCAGGTGACTGATGTTTGTCTGTTTCCCTAATTGTTTGCAGATACATCCACGGCCACAGGAGGGGACAGCTCCATGGACCAGGAGGAGCAGCGGAGCCAGACTGGGTCAGCATCAGACGAGTGGTCAGAGGGACCCAGTGGCACGGAGGGCGAGGGGAGCCACACCGAGGAGTCCTCAGCACCATCCACCTCAGCTGGGGACCACAGCAGCTCGGAGGATGACTCCCTTGTGGAGGCGGGTCTCAGCAGCCACCAAAGGTCAGCTGGTCTGTCTGGCCCCGCCACCACCACCACCACCACCGCCCTCCCATTGGCTCCCATTCCTGAGGTCCGTGGAGGCTCCCGTGCTCGGGAGCGTGTCTCCTTCGTGCCAGGCACCGCACCCTCTGCCCCTGTGTCCCCTGCTGCCCTGAGTGAGGAGTCTGTGTATCTCCTTCGGCAGCTCCATGTAGGGCAGACAGCAATGCTGAGTGTCCTCCATGCACACACCACTCTGTTGACACAGCTGGTGTCGTTCATGGAGGGCATCTCGACGGGTATGTCTGCCCTACAGAGGAGCAATAGGTCTATGGACTCCTCCCTGACGGCAGCAGTGTCCCTCCTCCAACAGTCCCTCACCCCTCCCACCTCTGCCCCATCCACACTTCCTGCCCAAAGCACATGCACACCTGCACAGTCACCCAAACACACAGACACGAGCAGCACAGACACACCCAAGAGTAAGGCAAGACGTGCACACAAGCATCCTCAGGGGACTGATACCACAGACACAGGGGATGGGGAACACACACACACACAGGCATCCACATTCACTCCGCAGTCCTCCAAATCCTCGCCCTCCAAGACCCCTTCCCTTGCCTCGCCTGCTACCCCACCTACACAGCAGATCTTCCTGTGTGACCTCGGCCTCTTCCCCTCCATTCCTGCTGATCCAGCATACCAGGGGAAGAGGAAGTCCACCCACACAGAGAGGAGTGCCCCTCGCCCCCGGACACCCTCCCCCAGGCGCAGGCAGACACAGGAGCCCATTAGGAAGTCCCCCGGAGCAGGAAGAGCAAGACCCCACCACCACCACCACGCAGCTCCAGCGCCCAGTCTCTCTCCTCCATCCCCCAGGCCACCACTGCACAGGTTCCCCGCCACACCCTGCCCCAGGTTCCCCCACACACCGATACCGCATCCCCAGACTGCTTAGGCCCTCCCCCCTGCCACTTGCTCTTCCACCCCCAACCCAGACGCTCTGCCTGTTAGTGGCACTGTTGTGGGGACCGGGTCCCCCCTCTGTCCTGCCCACCTCATCTGCCCACCCTTCCACTCCCTTGGAGTCATGCACTGCAGTGGAGTCCACAACCACCACGTCTGACTCGGGCACTGCAGTGGGTACCCAATCCACTACATCAGTCCAGCCCACTGCAGTGGTTGCAGCACCCACACCAACTGACTTGTGTACCACAGTGGTGCCGGCCCCCCTGAGTCAGACACCTCCACTGCAGTTGCCGGTGACACTCCTGCACCCACCACCCCTTCACTGCCTCACTCTGCCATCCCCTGATCCTGTCCCTGCGGTGCCTGGCCTGCCCCTTGTATGCCCCTCCAAGGGGATGTCCCCCAACCGTACCAGTGCAGGCAAGCAATGTGTGACCAGTTGTCACTTCTCACCCCGTTGGTACTGTGATTTTGGACTGGCCATTGGCCTTAGTTTCTTTTGGACTTCCGTGTTTACCCTGACATTTGCTGAATAAAGCCCCTTTTTGTTTACTTTTGGGTTTTCTTTTGATGTACATGATGTGGATGAGTAGCATCCTGCATTTGCAGTTGTAATAGTGTTCACATCAGGACGATGAAGTGTTGCAGTGATGGACTCCATGTGGTCCATGGGATATGTGTCCTGTTGTAGTCTGGATCTATGGCATCCTTTGCTACAGTCTGAGGGTGTAATGTTCAGAATTTGACACAGGGATGTCCTTTTTGCATTTGTAAATGAACATCTTTGTCTTACACTGATGCACATCTGGTGGGCTTACCACTGTTCAATGTTCCGATTTCCCTGACTGTGTGCCCAGCTCCACTGGACATGCAGTTTTGCACATCAATGTCGAAGGACTCATCTGTGTATACAGTGCAACTTGCTTGACACGTGTTTGGTGTGTGTGCAGATGACTGACGTGACACTCCCGTACCCAGGCTGATGTGAGCAGAGCCTTCTGTGTGTTGTGGTTGTTGACTCACTGACGGAGTGTTCTGCTGACATTGTTGGGTCGTGCACAGACAAGGTTTGGCACAGCGGTCCTTCCACAGGAGTGGAGTGCCCTCATGGCAGTGTGTAATCTGGTGACATTGCGTGGGCCTGTGTTGTGTAAGCATGTCTGTGCGTGTTCCCTTCCCTTTTCCTACACAGGCTGTGTCCCTAGGGATGTTCCTGTTTGTGATGCTTGCTGAGTTGTTCTGTGTTCATCCAGCATCTTGGACCTGGTTTCTCTGTGATGTGGGTGCATGGCAAACTAATGTTCATGAGGTTGTCATCCCAGGTTGTCTTTGTTGTCAGTGCTGGGGATGTGGGCAAACGCAGATGGGACACATTCAGGATTCCCCTTGGCACTTGTTGTTTCAACGAGTCATGTGATTTACAGTTTGTGTTAGCTTTCAGTGATTGTGACACGTTGTGTGTGTGACTGCTGGCACTCCTCAGGGTCAGAGCTGCAATGTTGGTAGTTGTGTACGTGTGTTCTTCGTGTGTCACCTTGGCTTCTTCATTGGTGTGTGACTATGGCCAGGATCCCATTGATTGTGGTGGATTTCACATCATGCCCATGTAAGGCATACTGTGCTGTGTGTCAGACATTGACGAGTCTTGTTGACTGGCCATGTGTGATGGGTTTCTGCACCTTAGTTCCCACCACCACCCCTGGTATTGTCATGGGTGCATGTGCAATGTCACCAGTCCATGTGAGCTTCACTGCTGCACATTGGTGGAGATCAGGGTGTGTGGTGTTGAGTGTGTGCAAAAGTGAGTTGTTGCACGGCCAGACCCCTACCTCCATATTGGCCTTGGCTGGCAGGCCGTGCTGATTGATTGGAGCTTGTGTAGGTGTGATGGTAGTTAGTTGCTCAGGACACATGGCTGGGGTTCACAGTGTGAACGACATCTAACATTGTCATCACAGTGGGATTATCATGCAGGCTAGTGTCAGCACAATATGGGGTCCCTGGGGGTAGTGCTGTGGTGGGTCTGTCTCTTGCTGTGTTAGTTGCTGTTCCTACAAGCTTGTGTGACATGTGTAATTTGTGCTCCCTCTCATCTAACAATGCCTGATTGCCCACATAGGGGATTTGGATCAATGAGTTACTTTTGTGTGGCACTGTATGTGCATCTGTGTAATTGGTATTCAGGCCTCATCATGTGTTGTGTGGTTGCCTGGGGACACTGGCACCCCCCCTCACCTGTTGTGTTTGATGTGCAGTGTGGGTCTGCCTGTTTGTGTTTGTGCATCTGCACCACTACATTGGCATATCTTTAGTGTGCCATTGGCTGTATGTTGTTTGGTGGGTTTCACCTGCTGTCCCTGGGACTCCTAGGTCATCAGTCAGCACAATGATCATTGTTTGTGTGTCCCATTGCTGCCATGGTATGTTATTTGTTCACTTCACATCTACAGTCTCCACAGGGTATCTACATTTGTGTGCCCATTGGTGCAAATATGTGGGTCTGCATTATGATGGTCACTTCTGTCATTGTTTCATTGATGCATGTTGACAGTGTCAGCCCCCATGGGTGATGTTTGTCTGCACATGGCCAAAGGTATGTCTTATTTGCACTGCACTGTTTGCCTCACACAATATATGTTGCTGGGACACAAGCACTACTTTGCCACTGATGTGTTTGTTGTTCTGTGACCAGGAATCATCCATGCAGTTTGCCAGTTGCAGCTTTTTCAATGTCAACACTTACATTTTGGTCACTGTGATGATGGGGGTTTAGACCCCATTGCCACAATGTTCAAAATGTGCTTCAGCAATGGACCCCACAATTACCTTTTGGTCACTGTGATGATGGGGGTTTAGACCTCATTGCCACAATGTTCAAGATGTGCTTCAGCTATGGGCCCCACACTTACATTTTGGTCACTGTGATGATGGGGTTTAGACCCCATTGCCACAATGTTCAAAATGTGCTTCAGCTATGGACCCCACACTTACCTTTTGGTCACTGTGATGATGGGGGTTGGACCCCATTGCCACAATGTTTAAAATGTGCTTCAGCTATGGACCCCACACTTACCTTTTGGTCACTGTGATGATGGGGGTTTAGACCCCATTGCCACAATGTTCAAGATGTGCTTCAGCTATGGGCCCCACACTTACATTTTGGTCACTGTGATGATGGGGGTTTAGACCCCATTGCCACAATGTTCAAAATGTGCTTCAGCTATGGACCCCACACTTACCTTTTGGTCACTGTGATGATGGGGGTTGGACCCCATTGCCACAATGTTCAAAATGTGCTTCAGCTATGGACCCCACACTTACCTTTTGGTCACTGTGATGATGGGGGTTTAGACCCCATTGCCACAATGTTCAAGATGTGCTTCAGCTATGGGCCCCACACTTACATTTTGGTCACTGTGATGATGGGGGTTTAGACCCCATTGCCACAATGTTCAAGATGTGCTTCAGCTATGGGCCCCACACTTACATTTTGGTCACTGTGATGATGGGGGTTTAGACCCCATTGCCACAATGTTCAAAATGTGCTTCAGCTATGGACCCCACACTTACCTTTTGGTCACTGTGATGATGGGGGTTGGACCCCATTGCCACAATGTTCAAAATGTGCTTCAGCTATGGACCCCACACTTACCTTTTGGTCACTGTGATGATGGGGGTTTAGACCCCATTGCCACAATGTTCAAGATGTGCTTCAGCTATGGGCCCCACACTTACATTTTGGTCACTGTGATGATGGGGGTTTAGACCCCATTGCCACAATGTTCAAATGTGCTTCAGCTATGGACCCCACACTTACCTTTTGGTCACTGTGTTGATGGGGTTGGACCCCATTGCCACAATGTTCAAAATGTGCTTCAGCTATGGACCCCACACTTACCTTTTGGTCACTGTGATGATGGGGATTTAGACCCCATTGCCACAATGTTCAAGATGTGCTTCAGCTATGGACCCCACACTTACCTTTTGGTCACTGTGATGATGGGGGTTGGACCCCATTGCCACAGTGGTCATGGTCTGCTTGCATTGTGGGGGCCACACACATTTATATGTGACACATGTGATAGGGGGTCACATTGTATGTTCAAAGTCATGTTCAGTGTTGTAGGCATTTGACACAGTCTACACACGCTTGTCATGGTGTTGGGGGGGATGTCTTTTTGTTGCATTCCTTATGTTGGTGTGTGCTTGTTGTGTCATGCATTACCCATCCTATGAGTGGGGGTGTTGTTGGTGGTAGGCATCCTGCCCCCCATGGGTAGGGGTGGTGGTAGGGGTAGGCATCTGGCACCCCCTGGGTAGGGGTGGTGGTAGTGGTAGGCATCTGGCACCCCCTGAGTAGGGGTGGTAGTGGTGGTAGGCATCCAGCCCCCCATTGGTAGAGGTGGTAGTAGTGACAGGCATCCTGCCCTCCATGGGTAGGGGTGGTAGACATGGTAGGCATCTGGCACCCCCTGGGTAGGGGTGGTGGTAGTGGTAGGCATCTGGCACCCCCTGAGTAGGGGTGGTAGTGGTGGTAGGCATCCAGCCCCCCATGGGTAGAGGTGGTAGTAGTGACAGGCATCCAGCACCCCCTGGGTAGAGGTGGTAGTAGTGACAGGCATCTAGCACCCCCTGGGTAGGGGTGGTGGTAGGGGTAGGCATCTAGTACCCCCTGGGTAGAGGTGGTAGTAGTGACAGGCATCTAGCACCCCCTGGGTAGGGGTGGTGGTAGGGGTAGGCATCTAGCACCCCCTGGGTAGGGGTGGTGGTAGTGGTAGTCATCTGGCACCCCCTGAGTAGGGGTGGTAGTGGTGGTAGGCATCCAGCCCCCATGGGTAGAGGTGGTAGTAGTGACAGGCATCCTGCCCCCCATGGGTAGGGGTGGTAGTAGTGGTAGGCATCTGGCACCCCTGGGTAGGGGTGGTGGTAGTGGTAGGCATCTGGCACCCCTGAGTAGGGGTGGTAGTGGTGGTAGGCAGCCAGCCCCCCATGGGTAGAGGTGGTAGTAGTGACAGGCATCCAGCACCCCCTGGGTAGAGGTGGTAGTAGTGACAGGCATCTAGCACCTCCTGGGTAGGGGTGGTGGTAGGGGTAGGCATCTAGCACCTCCTGGGTAGGGGTGGTGGTAGTGGTAGGCATCTGGCACCCCCTGAGTAGGGGTGGTAGTGGTGGTAGGCATCCAGCCCCCCATGGGTAGAGGTGGTAGTAGTGACAGGCATCCTGCCCCCCATGGGTAGGGGTGGTAGTAGTGGTAGGCATCTGGCACCCCCTGGGTAGGGGTGGTGGTAGTGGTAGGCATCTGGCACCCCCTGAGTAGGGGTGGTAGTGGTGGTAGGCATCCAGCCCCCCATGGGTAGAGGTGGTAGTAGTGACAGGCATCTATCACCCCTGGGTAGGGGTGATGGTAGGGGTAGGCATCTAGCACCCCTGGGTAGGGGTGGTGGTAGGCATCTGGCACCCCCTGAGTAGGGGTGGTAGTGGTGGTAGGCATCCAGCACCCCCTGGGTAGAGGTGGTAGTAGTGACAGGCATCTAGCACCCCCTGGGTAGGGGTGGTGGTAGGGGTAGGCATCTAGCACCCCCTGGGTAGGGGTGGTGGTAGTGGTAGGCATCTGGCACCCCCTGAGTAGGGGTGGTAGTGGTGGTAGGCATCCAGCCCCCCATGGGTAGAGGTGGTAGTAGTGACAGGCATCCAGCACCCCCTGGGAAGAGGTGGTAGTGGTGGTAGGCAGCTGGCACCCCCTGGGTAGGGGTGGTGGTAGTGACAGGCATCCTGCCCCCCATGGGTAGGGGTGGTAGTAGTGACAGGCATCTAGCACCCCCTGGGTAGGGGTGGTGGTAGGGGTAGGCATCTAGCACCCCCTGGGTAGGGGTGGTGGTAGTGGTAGGCATCTGGCACCCCCTGAGTAGGGGTGGTAGTGGTGGTAGGCATCCAGCCCCCATGGGTAGAGGTGGTAGTAGTGACAGGCATCTAGCACCCCCTGGGTAGGGGTGGTGTTAGTGGTTGGCATCCAGGCCCCTATGTGTATATGTGGCATTGGTGATAGCCATCCCGCCCCTATGGTGCTGCTGTTGCTGGTGTAAGTAATTTCTGCATCCCTATGTGTGTGTGTGATATGTCGGGTACGTGTGGTTTGTTTGTGTGGTGTGTGTCTGACTTACCTTCTGCGTCGTACGCGTCCGTGCCAGTTCCGGTAATAGATGTAGAATATTGGTAGGATCGGCACGATGGGATTCATGGTTGGTTCGTCTCGTTCGTCTTTCTCTTTGCTTCGCCTCGTCCTCATCGCTGGCGTGTTCGTCTCGTAGCCGTGGATCGTCTTGTGGCGCGAATCGGAGCTTATGTGCGCCTCTCCCGGATGCTTTGACGTGCCGTGCGTAGCGACGGGTTCGGCGCGTACGGAAGGCGCATCGTACTTGTCCGGCCGGACGGGGCTGCATTTTGTCTTCCGTGCGACTCGATTCTGCGTTTCCGGATCCGCATCGGTCGGAGAACAGGACCTGTATTGGGTGAGTACGACTGGGTCGGGATTTGGGCAGTTGTGCGCATCGTACTTGCTCGTTCGGACGTATGTGCGAATCGGTCGGGAAACAGGCATTCGCCTGGCTTTTTTCCCGGCCGAATGGTATTAGGTGCGCCTCCGACCGGGATCGGAATCGACCCCTAAGTGTCTTAGTACCGCCTTGTAAATAAGGTGAAGCCCCTATCGCCATAGGAATGTCGCAAAAAGTGGCGTTCCTCTGGCAATAGGGCTTTGTAAACATGCCCCCATATCTTTGAAAATCTGGTGCTGTTCTGCTCTTTCCCTTTCACGTAACACGGCGCAGCTACTTCACTTACAGCGCTATGTTGCGTGAAATGTTATTAAATATGCCCCTCAATGATTTAGCACAGGTGCTTAAACATACATTTTGGCTTGACCTTGTACAGCACTCTGCTGCCTTATGGCTAGAGTTGCACTACTGAAAGAACATATACATACAGACAGAAAATCACTGTTAAGAAAAGGCTATTTTTCAAAGAATAATGGAGAAAATCCATCCAAGGTTACAGTACGGAGGCATTTGTCTGGCAGGTTACAGTGTGGCACTAGAAGATTTTTTGATTAGAGCACACCTGGTATGTTATATAAGGCATTTCTAATTGTACTCTTCGTTCTCCATTAATTCGAAACGGTGAAAAAACTTTACAGAAACGGGTTATTATAATAAAATGAAATCTCTCCATTCATAGGCTATGCCTTCCTACTAGTTTGTCCCACAATCAGCTCTTGAAGTGCTTTTGACTCAGGGCCTGGCACACTGCATAGGCTGCAGGAATGATAGCTACTCCTAGAGGTGGGCGAGCCAACAAATGAACAGGCAAGTCAATCCTCCAAAGTAAAATATGAAAAAATCTCTTCATGATTCGAAAAAGTGTATTTCTTAACATGTGGAAGCTTTTATATGAATATGTTACATTATAGCACTGCACTGAGAAAAAGTGATAGTTTATAAACATTAACTTAGAACCACTCCTGCCCCCACCTCACTCTGGCGAAAGTGCTATTAGTGAACTAAGAGGCAGGACAGTTACTATGTGAACCCTGTTAGTGGCCCAGGTTGTTATAGAAAGCAACAATATAGTCAGTGCCATTGGAATTATGCGATTAAGTGGCCGCAGCGTTTTTTTTGCATAATTATGGATTTGCCACATTTTCCACATAAAAAAAGTTGTTTCTAGCTCAAACAGTTGCATGACATGCATGACATGTGTTGCCACACAGTGGAAGGCCCTTTGCAAAGGTTGACTGGTGACTGCTCTGTTGAGGGATCTGTGGTCTCATCCAGAGGATATCTTACGGTATTTAAAAAAAGAAATAAGAAAGCATGTGCTGGAAGTCTGGTATGGGAAGAGGAAACATGTAGATCTTCCCAAGGTGGAACAGATCATGGAAAGAGGAGTTAGGATGCAAACTGTACCTTACGATAGTTAACAATGCACAGCACAGGTATCTTTTAACCCGCTTCCATCTTCTTGTTTTCCATCATTTGACTGCTTTTCCTAAAAACGAGAGCTGGGGCACAATTACTAGAAAATGTCGCTGTGATAACCAATAAGAACAGTCCACTCAGCACATAGCACTTTTTTGTAAATTGTATCTGATCCCCAGGAAATCCCTTCTTAAACCGTTATTTTTACAAGATAAAATTATTTACCATCAGGCGGTTTTTACGTTTTTGTATGAATTAGGGAACGCTAGAGTATGCTACAGGTTTGCCTTGCTTCTCTCGAGAGTTATCCATATGAGCTTTCTTAGATGATTCAGGAAACCGGAAAACTTGATAAGGGTTAATGTACTAATCTTAGTTCGTCGCTTTGTTTATTGGTGATTCCATTGGGTCTTCATGGTCATATGTAAACAATGGTCATCAGAATTGGATTTTAACCTTACATTGGTCTGGTGTATTTATGCATGACATTTGAACATAAATGTATTGTACTTATGATTTATGTTTTATTTTGCTCTGGCACTGTGTGAATTTTGGTTTTAAGAGATCGATGTTTTAATCATATTGTAATAATTTATTTTAACATTTTGTGCTTTTATGGCTCAGATAATTTGTGCTAAATAAAGCTTTATGATGATGATGATGATGATGACTGCTCTGTTGCTTATTGCTATATTTGGGTGTTAAACGGGTAGAAATGAAGTGCAACCCATGCCCAGCGATTGCTAACATTTGTAAACAAATGAATAATGAAGAAATACTATCATTAAATGTGTCACTTTATGTCACATAATTTGCCTTCTTTTGCCGCATAATTTAGTGACAGTGCCTTCACATGCGAATGTGAAGAAAAAGGAGGATTGGTAAAATTAAATATTTGCCTGTGATCACACAATTTGGTTAAGGGAGGCCACGATTAATCAAGGTTTTGTAGTTTCAGTTTGTACAAATTAGCCACTAAATGAGTATCCATTTGTCTCTACTTTTAAAGCTTGGCTCCTTATGGGCTTGAGGTTCCAATAGGACTTCAAGCTGAGCCAGAGCCAGGCTTTAGGCTTTAGGCTGTCACTCATTCCACCCCCCCCCAAAAGGCCAACTTCTTCATGGATTCCCTTAAGACCACTCTCCAATGGAGTCCCTCATCTCTACATAGACCCTCTCATGTGTATTTAATTTCTTTTATAGCTCTACTCATCCCAATTATGTAGGGTAGGGTGTTGAAGTGTGTCACACCGCAAAAATATTATAAAGAGACAATGACTCATATAAGTGTGTAAATCAATGTATAGAAAATGTTACTTAAAACAATGAGGGCTAGAAGGTGTAGGAGTCACAAGTCATCCATACTTGTAGGCATTATATGTTAAGAGTGCCTAGTATGGAGAAATACAAACTCAGTCTTTAAAACATAACCTAGTGGTTTAGGTTATTTAATAAGTATTTATTGTTTTCCTAAGGAACCCTATTTAGCAACCTTAGAATAATGGAAGATTGGGGAAAACCAACTGTAAGTAACAAAAGGAAGTATGTGACAAGGGCAGTAACCCATTGAGCTCTCTGCATTAAAAAAATATTTGATCAGCATATTAAACCTTGTGCTTTGCAGGAGGCACATTATCTCACTGCTACTTTGAGTCAAAACTGGACCTAGACAAAACTCAGATCTCTCTAACAGATACTTTAAGTTAATCCCCAGATTTAAACTGATATTTTTATTATCCCCTAAAAATTGCTGGCACACAAGGAACTCTGCAGTCTGTGGAAAATATTTCAAAAAACAGCCCCTCCCCAAAGCCTGGCTCCTGGTGAGATGGCTCAAGCCCCTGGATAAAAGCAGAATGCCAGGGCAGGAGGAGGCTCACCACATACTAAGACTGTCCCATTGTCATTCTTTCTGTATATGACAATCAGCCGGCATTCAGAGTGACAATGGGCAGGTGGCAGTAAGTGCGAGGTCGGGGAGGGGCTGCGCTTATGCTGAGAGGAGGAGTGCGAGCTGGCCCCAACAGGGAGTTCTACAGAACTCAGAGGCTTCTCACAGGGAACAATGAGCTCCCTGCAATCTCCAGAATTACAGATCAATGGCATCCGTAAAAGGGTTCATCACAAACAATGGACGTGAGGCCCAAATAACGGGCTCTCTGTGAAATTTACAGATGTGTGGTCACCCCAGTGCTGGAAGAAAGGGCCACTCCTCCCAGTAGCCATGGTGCCACCCTGCAGATTACAGTATAAGTTAAACGTGTGACGTGTCCCCGTAAGATGACCCTAAGTAGGAGTAAAAATGCACAAGGGGGAAAACCTCCTCTGCACTCTTATGATACTTGATTGAACATAAAGATTGAAAAATTAAGAGAATTGCAAGCACCAAACCACTCCTGAAGGAGAAAAGAGCCATGCCAAATATTAGGAGAAGAATCCAGTACAAGTTCCAGGTGCAAGGAGCAAAAATCAGGGACAATAAAATGGAAGCAAAAGGACAAAGAATGTTACTGAAAATAAGGCAAAGAATGCATTGTGTTACATCCTTCACTTAAAACAGAGCGGCTCTGGTAGTGCCCGCGCTCAGCCACATGCTGAGTGCGGCATCTCAGAACAGGCCACCTGACAACTTGATCAATGTTTCTTCCTCTTCGGCATGCATGGGGCATCCAGTAAGCTCAGTTCTTGGAAAAGATGGTGATCTGCCAATCCGTCCATGCATACCGAGCTGGAACAAAAACACAAGGCCCTGTCACTACTTGGGCATGACATGTCAAGCACGTTTATCCAAATTAAACTTATTATAAAAGGATGTGGTCAAAGGAGCACTTCCAATGTAATTTAAGGTCACCTTTAGTGGTGAATGTTTCATGTCAGAGACTTTGGCAAGAAATGTAATAAAATGTCCAATTATTTACTCTGCCTAAAATAATGGCGCTCGGTTTTTCCATCAGCATCTCAATCTTAGAACAAGAGAGGCGGGAGTAACAGGAAGACAGCTCACTTTTGCCAGCCCACACAGTTCGGTTAAGTGAGAAATCCATGATTAGATGCAAGGGCTTATGAATTCACAGGTAACACCTTAGCCACTAGGTCATGCTTCTACTTGATTCGGTCCTAATCTGTGGAACCCTATAACAGCAGAATTTTACCATGTTAGGCCCTAATTACAAGTTGTGTTGATTTGGATGTCCTATTTACCACAACAAGTAAATGCCAATCACCACCACACCAAGAAATACAACATTAGTTACCACTGAGGGCAAATACTAGCACCAGCTAAAAATGTTTTGTGATTCTGTTCCTCTTCCTATTAATATAGATTTAATCAGAACCATGTAGACTCACTCTGTGCGCCACTCCTAAAATTCTGACTTAACATGAAGTTTTCTCCTAAAGCTCACACCCTTTCAGAGCTCTGTGTCTAGAACCCCAAATCACTCAAAGCTCTGCTCCTAAAGTTCAGACTTGTTTAGAGCGCAGTTCCTGAAAATACCAAGGGTAGCTCAGAGCTCTGCTCTTGCTTGCGAGAAAGGCCTTGACGGTTCTCAGCCGTAGTACTCAGAGTACAGCTGTGGTACTCAGAGTAGAGCCTGCGGGCCACCAGGCAGACCTTGCTTGGCGGCCCAGTGACCTTTTTCATGGCCCCCCTTCTTGGGCAAGCCCAGCACAGCTGCCCGTAGCCGGCTCCCCAAGGCTTTCAGTAAATTCAAAAGAGGGCCACTGGAGAATGCGCAATAACAACTTCACTGTGCATGCTCCAGTGGCCCTCTTTTGTGTTTACTGAAAGCCTCAGTGACGTCATGCACCTGGCACTGACGGGAAGCAAAGGCCCTTTAAAAGTCAGCTGTTTTGCATTCAGAACTGACTTTTAAGGAGCCTTCCAACAAGGTTCCTGCTACCTTTGACGAAGACGTTGCCACCCGCAGCCAGCTCTGTCACCGCCACCCGCAGCCTGATCTGTCCCCGCCGCCCACAGCCTGATCTGTCCCCGCCGCCCGCAGCCTGATCTGTCCCCGCTGCCCACAGCCTGCTCTCTTTGGCACTTCTCTCCACTCACAACAAGCAGTGGCATAGCCAATAGGTCTCGCCTTTGAGACCTTATGTGTTTAGCCAGAACTTTTGGCTATGTTGTAGAGCATTGTGTGCATCATGTTGAAAAGTTATAATAAAAGGTGTTAAGCATTTTTGTTACTTTTATACAAACCAAGACGACATTATATACAACTGAACAACCTGATTAAAAAAAGATTTTAACATAAAAAATGTCTTCTAGTTTTTTTGTACTTGCACTTCTGGCAACTTGTTGCATTGAGTAGAG
The DNA here is from genome assembly GCA_963921515.1 of Calotriton arnoldi. Lineage (NCBI taxonomy): Eukaryota > Metazoa > Chordata > Amphibia > Caudata > Salamandridae > Calotriton > Calotriton arnoldi. The sequence goes on from CAWUFW010012292.1 coordinate 538,932, forward strand.
TGCATTTATGTGGGGTGTAATTATGTGGCACTGAGTGGTATTATGTTGAGTGTATTTATGTTGCATTGAGTAGAGTGTAATTATGTGGCGTGTAATTATGTGGTACTGAGTGGTATGTGGAGTGTATTCATGTTGCATTGAGTAGAGTGTAATTATGTGGCTCAGGGAGATCTACTGTAAATACACTAATTGAGGGTCAAACGGTTGGCTGTGGTAACATCATAAAAAAAATTGATGACTTGCATAAATATGTAATGGGAGCACTGGAAAAGTTAATAGAAAGGGTTGAGGCAATTGAGGGTTATATAAGAAATGATTATAGGGTTACCGCCCATATTGATCGTGTCCAACCTAATGTAAACCATCAAAGTAGTTTGCTTGTAACTAGACAAGGAGGGAATCGGGTTGCTAAAACAACAACCGCAGCTGCTGTGGCAGATGATCTAAATAAAAACTTGCAATCAGGAATGGCAAGAGCACCTATAAGGAGTTTGACAACCTCTTCCAATAATATAATAATATGGAAGGTGGCGATAATAGCAAACTCGTATCGGATAAGGAGAGTGACAACAAATACATAGCGGGGCATATAACCGAGACCAGGGAGTACGCAGGTGACGAGATGTATAGACATCTGGATTTTCCACCGGATGCCACCCCATACATAGTAATTTTAACAAATGTTCCTTGTTTACACAAGTCTGTGCATGGGAGGGACCGCGAAATAAGTCACTGTACTGGCTTGGCAATAAAACTGGTCTAATAAATTCCCTTTTTGAAAAGTTCAAAATGGTAAGACGTGTTAAATGGGTGGGAAATGGCAGAAAGTCATTTCAGGGTGACTGCATTGTCTTGACCTATAGTGATCCTAGGCTAGTACACGCGGTCTTAACAAGGGCGGGGAATGCATGGCTTAGTCATACTGAAATTAATGCATTACCACTTGGCTACTTCTACCAGCCCCAAACCAGGAATTATCAAAAAAATTACGTAAGGGAAGATAAGATACAGAGTCTAAGTAACATTCCGATACGTAATCGTTATGAACTGTTAGCCTCACTCGAGGATATAGATTGACCATTGGTTCAGGAGGTGAGGGGGGAGGCACATATTGGGAGTACCAGCTTACTAGCTCCTAAATATAAAATACAGGAACAATCTAGTACTTTAGGGTCCATGATTGGTGGCGGGCAAACTTCAGATATGAAAGAAGACTGTATATTGGAGGGTTTAGATCTGGAGGTAATTACAAATCAATTGGGGGGGGATATGGAAAATAGTACCAAGGTAATAAAGTCGCAAGTAACAAGGAGGATAGCCCAGAATGGGAGAATGTTAAGTAAGATATCGGCAGATAAACAGCTAAAGGAACTTAGTGACAAAGTGGGTAAGATATTATTTTGGAATATCGCAGGGTTAGCGACCAAAGTGACAGATCCTCAGTGGTTAAACGAGATAGAAGAATACTCTATAATTTGCCTCCAAGAGACTTGGTTAAGCGAAGAAAGACACTTAATGGGATACCAAACATTCCACACGCCGGCGGTGAGTAGCGCACAGGGTCGCAATAAAGGTGGATTATATACCTATGTTTCAAATACGCTGGGGGTAATTAATCTGAAACTTAAAACTGAGACGGACTTCTATCAGATTCTGATTATGCATATAGTAAGAGGGTTCTGTATAGCGCTGATCAATTTTTATAATAACATTCCTAAAGTACAAATAGTGTATGTAATAGAGACCCTTCGTAATGCTCTGAACAAGCTGGAGGACGAGATGTCAGGAGATGTGTGTATTATATGGGGGGTGATTATAATTGTTTTTTGTGCCAACATAGCCAAAGTGGTATATGTGGACTGGGAAAGGATAGTGATGATACGCTAGCCCATTTCTCGCACACATCATTGGGGGCATGTTAAATGAAATTGTCTTTCAGTTTGATCTTGGGTACGTTAATGAGATGTGCAATCCTTTAGTACCATTCGAGCCTACCTTTAATGGCAGAGGCTGTAATTCAATTATTGACTTCGTGTTAGTATCAAACAGGTACTCAAGAAATGTCTGTGATTTTAAAACCCATAGAGTCGTATGGAGTGACCATTACCCAATCAGTTTTGTTTTAGAGATGGAGAGCACTAAAAGAGAAAAGCGGGAGAAGGATTTAGAATACAATTATGATCTCAATCTTGCTGCTATAAACGGGTATTCCTTAATTTGGTCGAAGGTGGATCATATTGTTTTTATTAATAAATTAGTAAAAGGTTCTAGAGAAGATCTAGAAGTCTGCCTCTCTGAAGATAGGGATGATGAAGATGTTTTGAACGCCTTCCTTAAACTTACGGGCGAGATACAGAAATTATTAACTAGGGAGCATAAACGGGGTGGGTTTAAGTCACATGGTTGATTTGATAGGGAATGCTCTAAGGCAAATAATCATCTAAAGATAGTGTTGCAAAAAGAGAATAGAGACAGGGAGGAAATCAGACAGGCCAGAAAGACATACCAACAGGTAATAAAAAAACGGAAGTTACAGTTGAAACAGGAGGCATGGCAGACACTACACGAGGCATCCATAAGTAAAGATAATAATGCCTTTTGGAAAGCGGTCAACGCACCCTTCTTTGCAATTAGGGATACAGATATTATAGATGTCGCCATCCCTGAGGAGAAATGGTTACAGCACTTTACTGGACTTTATAAAGATAGGCCGGGATTACATGACAAGATGATTGATGGATATGACAAGGCAGTTCTAGATGGTGCGGTGAAAGCTGACACTAAACAGTATTCAGTATTCCCGTTGGATCTCTGCTTCTCTCTGGAGGAAGTTAATTTGGCTATAAAAGAGAGTGCATCTGGTAAAGCACCAGGGCCGGATGGCATCCCTGTTGATGTCTATAAAAATAACACTGAACTGTGGGCCCCAATTTTAACGAACATTTTAGCTAGATGTACACGACAAGGTTTCCTCCCCACTTGGTCGGATGCAATAGTGATCCCGATTTTTAAAAAAGGTGACCGGAGTGATCCACAATGCTATCGCCCAATCTCCCTATTGGATTCTCTGTTGAAAGTAGTAGGGAGGGTATTATTGAAAAAACTGCAAACATGGGTGGATGAAAAAGAACTTCTATCTAATTTGCAATATGGGTTCCGTGCTGGGCTGGGGACAATAGAACAAGGGCTAAACCTAACTTTAATTATAAGTAAATATACGGTAGCAAAAGATGAAAAATTATTTTTAACATTCGTTGATCTTAGCGCAGCGTTCGATTGCGTGGAACATGAGAAGCTGTGGAGTACACTTGAAGGGATGGGAGTGGATCCCCCACTACTCAACTTCTTGAGGGAATTGTATAGGGAGGCAGGGGCAAGGGTGCGTTTTGGGAGGCAGGGAGAGTGTACAGCTAAATTTCAAATAAGAAAGGGAGTAAGGCAGGGGTGCGTACTCGCCCCATTCCTTTTCTCCTTATATATTAATAATATTGGACAACATCTTAATGATTTTAGACAGGATTATCCGATTATTAATAATACACCTATCCCAATCCTTTTATATGCCGACGATGTGGTCATAATGGCGCGGACGCAAATAGGGTTGCAAAGAACAGTCAATAAGTTTGTATATTTTATGTCTGATAGGGGTTTAAACGTGAATATTGGTAAAACGTATACAATGCAATGTGGGAAAAAAGCGACAAAAAAATTCAATATTTTTATTAATAACAAAAAAATTGAAAGCACAGATAAATTCTCTTATCTGGGAATAAATTTTGATCGCACAGGCTCTTGGAATGCGGCTATCCAAGCAAGAAAATTTATGTTTTCCAGAGCTATAGGTGCATTGATTAATTTCTCCAGGAAACTAGGTTGCAGACCGGTCCCAGAGTTATTGGCTATATATAAATCAAAATGCTTATCAACGGCCACATATGGGGCAGGCATATGGGGATTTGCTGACGTGCAACATCTACAAACCTGTGAGAACTTATTTATTCGATATTTATTGGCAGTACCAAGCTCAACAGCTAATTTTATTTGCCATTCGGAGCTTGGATTACATTTTATTACTGATACTATTAGAACTAATCCCCTATTACTTTGGCATAAGGTCTGGGTAACAACAGAAACCAGTTTTAATCGTGATATCATTATGGACTGCTTAAAACTTGATAGAGGCATGCGTATACCCTGGCTTGGCTATATTAAAGGAATGGCCAATAATATTGGCCGACCAGAATTATTTGCGACCCCGGAGAGTATGACGTTTTTAGTAAACCAACGTTGGTTGAAAGAAAGGGCAAAAAAGTCAGTTATGGTAAACCAAATAATGTTAACTACTCCAGGTATACAACCATATCTCAAACAAGTTGAGAGAAGTTTTGATCGTATGCTTTTAACTCGCCTTCGCTTCGGTACTTTTTATAGAATGCTCACGTTCCCTGAGGTTAATGATTGGTCGAGAAATTTACTCCCGTGTCCATGTGATGATTTATCATCTCAATCTACTATGCATATCCTTTTATTTTGTAAATTTTATGCCTTCCCTAGTAAGATGTTTTTATTACCAATCCTGAAGAGTATGAATTTGCGACAATGTAGAACAGCTTATTTGAAGCTGCAGTGCCTAGAAAATCAGTTGCATACAATGACCATTGTTGCTTTTCTAAAAAGTGCTATTAGGTACAGGAATACAATGTAAAATAGTATTAGATCTCAAGTATTTTTACTCTGTTGGATATGTATATATAATGAGATTATTTTTATTGTGCAATTGATTGTGTGTATATGAACTGTGCTTTTATGATTTTTAATGACAAAAAATCGAATAAAGCTATATTTGATTTGATTTGATTTGATGTGGCGTGTAACTATGTCGCACTGAGTGGTATTTTGTGGAGTGTATTTATGTTGCATTGAGTAGATGTCCGGTGAGATGTTGGCGTCGCACTAGAAGGGGTTACGATGAAATAGTGATTAAACAGATATGTAAAAAAGCAAAAAGGGTGAGTGGATAGATATAAACGGAGAGGGGGGGGCAGATGGCTGTGTAGAAGAGGAGAGATGGAAAGGAGCAGAGGTGATATAGTGGGGAATTAAGTGCTGGATTTGATAAATTAGTGCGGATTTATTGACATTCGGAGGCAGATTAACTGAGTGGGCCCGCATATATATGAGCCTGTGTGCGCTGCTCTCACCTTTTCCGTCAGTGTTTCGCATTTGAACCTGTGCTCATAAGTGCGTTTGCATGGAGTAAAGGTGCATGGCAACATGGCGCTGGCTGGCGCCGACATAAATTAAGGGGTGAATATAGGGAAAAATGGCTGTTTTTGTGTGAGCCTTAATCCCGGAGAACGAAGCGCTGCGAGGAGCCTTTAAGTGACAAAAAGCTCCTTGCAGAGAAAAGCTTAGCAGTGTCCTGTGAGATACTGGCGCCGCACACGATGGGCCACTACTTTTTACATTGAATAAATTTTAAATTTAAGAAAGCAAAAAGGGTGACTAAATCGAGAGAAAGGGAGGGGAAGGGGTGTAGATATTTGTGTAAGGAAGGAGAGATAGAAAGGAGGAGTGGTGAGAGAGTGGGGGAATAACTGCCGGATTAGATATATTAGTGTGGATTTGTGTACATTGGAAAGCTGACAAACTGAGGGGACGGGCACGCATATTAGCTTGTGGGCGTTGCTCTACCCTTGCCCCTTACTTTTTCGCATTTTAACCTGTGCTTATAAGTGTGTTTTCTATGTTGTATTAAGGTGCCTGGTGACGGGGCAATCGGTATAGCTATATATTAAATGATGAATATAGGGAAATGTGGTTGGTATTATGTAAATCCTAATTGTTTGTGCTAAAGCAAAACATACCGAAGAAGGAAGCGCCGCGATGAGGTACTCAGTGACAAAAAGCTCCTAGAGAGAAAAGCTCAGCAGTGTCCGGTGTGATGCCAGCGCTGCACACCACGGGCCACATTTATTACAGTGATTATACATAGAATTGAAGAAAACTAAAAGGAGGAGAGGAAAGAGAGTGGATGATTAAGTGCCGGATTAGATATATCAGTTTGTGGATTTATTGACATTGGGAGACTGGTGAACTGAGCGGACTCGCATGTATATGATCCTGTGCGCGCTGATCTCCGTTTGTCCTTTACTTTTCCGCATTGCAACTTTTTGTTTATAAGTGTGTTTCCATGGCGTATTAAGGTGCCTGGCAACGGGGCACTGGCCGGCGCAGCTATCAATTAAGGTGCGAATATAGATAAAAGTGGCTGTTGTGTGAGCCCCAACTTTTGGTGCGGGAAGTAGAGAGCTTGCAGCAAGCAAGCTGGCTAGTGTATGTTGCTTGTTATGGCTGGGGCTATATATGTGCCGAGCAAAAGTGAGCAGCGGCATCTAAACAATTTGAAAAAGATACGCTTGTGTGTGCGCATTAAAAAGGAAAACCTACCGAAGGACAAAACGCCGTAAAAAGCTTAGCAGTGTCCAGCGAAATGGTATCGCGGCACCCCGAAAAGCTCTGCAGTGTCCAGCGGCCCCTAAACAATACAAACAAGCGCGGCCACGCGGCCGTGAAAGTGAAAGCGACATCAAAGTAACTTCATCCACAACAGATGGCACCCTGCGCGCCGTTGCTCGCTCCCGGAATGCAGCTGGCGCTCTGCTCGCTCCCGCAAGGCATAGGCTGTGGGAGTGAACATTTGTCTAAAAGGTGGGACATGCGCCCACGTTTAGCCATTGGCAGGCTACAAAAACACAATCACACAGGCAACAACCAACCAAATGCGTGGGGGAGGAGTCTGAGCCACACGAGGAAAAGCTGTGGGAGTTGGAAGTCCTTACAATAAGCCTCGCAGAGCAGCGCATGAGCGCTGGCTCAGGCGAGACCTTAAAAGGACTGTACACGCAGCAGGGGGCCTCCAGTGGATCGGCCCAGCCTGCTCCCCTCCTCGCCGCCCGCTCACCCACTTGTTTCCCTTCTTTGCCAGCTGCTCGCCACCAGCCAGCCTGCCCTCCTCGCCAGGAAGCCTGCCTCCCCTGTAAAATCTGCTTGCAGGTGGCCTTTCAAGTTAGTGTGTGGACTGTTTTTAGGCTGTTCATGGGCCTGTTTAATGGTCTCCTGGATCAGTTTTTACTGTTGATTTCCCTGATGATAAAACTAACATTGCCCGCAGTAAGCTCAAATCTATGCAGTCTTCCATACCTGGCAAAAAACATATACAGCATGTCTTAACAAGAGAAAAACTGTCCCAATATTCTGACATGGGCCTTTTTTTCAGTTTTCTAATTTATTAAAGGAGGCCACTTTTATTTTGGTACCGGGCCGATTTTGTGTCCAAGATTGACGCTGTCACTCATGCCCCCATGTCACTGCATGTCTCTTTTTATAGATTAAAACCAATGTCCGTGTCTCTGTTTACAGTTAAGCAGCATCCCTCTTGTTCCTGCATGTCTGTTTACAGGTGAATGCTGGCTCACCTGTAGCCGCATGTGTGTCATAGGTGAAAATTACTCATCTATCATTGCAAAAATCATCGATCAAAGGGTGCTTTACCAAAGGTAAGTAAATGGTTTATTTATATATGATGTTAAAGTGTTTCTTCAGTGTAAGTGCAGCTCTGGCTTGTAATTTGCAAACATGGGCCACTTTTTTTACCAATGTAATTCACAAATGTGCCCACTTTTATTTTGGTGTTCGGTCTATTTTCTGTCCCAGTCTGATGCTGATAATAAAAAAGTATTGCTGATAATAATGAGGGTGACTTAATTACTGTGTTTGGGCCTCTGCAGAGCCTTAAAACTAGTGGCATCGCCCTTGGGAAGCAGTCTTGTAGAGCACTACCAGTAATTGCCTTAAACCCCACCCCCTGCCTCACCACTAGCTCAAAAAAAGAACATTGGCCTCCCAGCCTAGGAACAGCCATGCTGTTGTTTTTTCACATTTTATGTACTCTTTAATTCCCTTTAATTCCCTCTGTTTTATTTTTTTCTACGTTGTTGTGTTTCTGTAGTTATTTTCATGCAATATATTACTCTTGTGTGCTGTACTGTAAAAAGAGCTGCCTCCATATTAGTGTGCGTTCAGGTTGTGCGCAGGTGTTTATAACAGGGCACATTTGAGACCTGTGCAGTTCAGGCCTAAGGCAAAGCAAACTTCTCTCAGTGGGTTATAAATGGGTTCAGAAGAAATGCTTATTCAATCCTTGGAATGTCTCTGCAAAGCAAAGCACATAGACAACAAGGGTAAGGTGTGACAAATAGAAATGTGCTTCTATGCAAAAGCATGTGAGTGACGAAATGAGGAATACAACTGCTGAAATATTGTATGGGAAGATATATATATATTTTCCATCAAATTTGCCCTCAGCAACGAGAGGTCACTCAACAACATCCTGCCATCCGGCTCTGATATGCAGACTGCCTTGCACATTCATAATTATTTTCCTTTTTTGCCGACGCGTTTCAAGGCCACAAGCCTCTTCTTCCTGGGCTGCAATACAAACACATCAGAGGCTCGCATTATTTCATTTCCTGACTTTATTTATTTCCATGACCCCCAATGGGCGTATGCTCAGTGCAAAGTCCTTAGTGCATTCTGGGGTATGGAGTCACTAATGCGTGTATAATTATTCACTTGTAGTAAGTTCCAATGTGCAGTTTAAATGATGCATTTTTTTCTCCCTATAGTAGGTAATGATTGTGAAAGCAGGCTCATTACGCATTGAATGTTGTGCCATTAAAGTCCCGAACAGTTCAGAACAAGCTTCTCCCAACCGGCAATGATATTCCTATCCCAGCTGGTGACAGTGCTCCTCTCCACGGCCGGGCCGCCGTGTGTAATATTTTCCATCAAATTTGCCCTCAGCAACGAGAGGTCACTCAACAACATCCTGCCATCCGGCTCTGATATGCAGACTGCCTTGCACATTCATAATTATTTTCCTTTTTTGCCGACGCATTTCAAGGCCACAAGCCTCTTCTTCCTGGGCTGCAATACAAACACATCAGAGGCTCGCATTATTTCATTTCCTGACTTTATTTATTTCCATGACCCCCAATGGGCGTATGCTCAGTGCAAAGTCCTTAGTGCAATCTGGGGTATGGAGTCACTAATGCGAGTATAATTATTCACTTGTAGTAAGTTCCAATGTGCAGTTTAAATGATGCATTTTTTTCTCCCTATAGTAGGTAATGATTGTGAAAGCAGGCTCATTACGCATTGAATGTTGTGCCATTAAAGTCCCGAACAGTTCAGAACAAGCTTCTCCCAACCGGCAATGATATTCCTACCCCAGCAGGTGACGGTGCTCCTCTCCACGGCCGGGCCGCCGTGTGTAATATTTTCCATCAAATTTGCCCTCAGCAATGAGAGGTCACTCAACAACATCCTGCCATCCGGCTCTGATATGCAGACTGCCTCCATACCCCAGAATGCACTAAGGACTTTGCACTGAGCATACGCCCATTGGGGGTCATGGAAATAAATAAAGTCAGGAAATGAAATAATGCGAGCCTCTGATGTGTTTGTATTGCAGCCCAGGAAGAAGAAGCTTGTGGCCTTGAAATGCGTCGGCAAAAAAGGAAAATAATTATGAATGTGCAAGGCAGTCTGCATATCAGAGCCGGATGGCAGGATGTTGTTGAGTGACCTCTCGTTGCTGAGGGCAAATTTGATGGAAAATATTACACACGGCGGCCCGGCCGTGGAGAGGAGCACCGTCACCAGCTGGGGTAGGAATATCATTGCCGGTTGGGAGAAGCTTGTTCTGAACTGTTCGGGACTTTAATGGCACAACATTCAATGCGTAATGAGCCTGCTTTCACAATCATTACCTACTATAGGGAGAAAAAATGCATCATTTAAACTGCACATTGGAACTTACTACAAGTGAATAATTATACTCGCATTAGTGACTCCATACCCCAGAATGCACTAAGGACTTTGCACTGAGCATACGCCCATTGGGGGTCATGGAAATAAATAAAGTCAGGAAATGAAATAATGCGAGCCTCTAATGTGTTTGTATTGCAGCCCAGGAAGAAGAGGCTTGTGGCCTTGAAACGCGTCAGCAAAAAAGGAAAATAATTATGAATGTGCAAGGCAGTCTGCATATCAGAGCCGGATGGCAGGATGTTGTTGAGTGACCTCTCGTTGCTGAGGGCAAATTTGATGGAATATATATATATATATATATATATATATATATATATATATATATATATATGATGCAGTCCAGCCTTCCTTCCGATCACATCCACCAGGCGGGGTTGGTGCAGACAGGCGGGCGCTGGACCCGCTGTAATATTCACGTATCCTTACGTTTCAAGTTCATAAGAAAAAGTCGCACTCAGGATTTTAAGAGAGAGTTTTAAGTATTTATTGACTGACGCGTTTCGACAGCACGGTCTTTGTCAAAAGTCATACAATGACCCGGAAGTGGCAGTGACTTCTTAAAGCATTTCCTGTGCAGTGATCACAATGAAAATAAAAGAAATATGCACCACAGGAGCATACCAGTTTAAACAGAAAACAGACTCCAGTCACATGATTAACATAAATGATTATCAAATGCGACAAATGTTTAACACTCAAAGATTGAGTTAATTCATAAAAGTGCTTGAAAAATTTCACAAAGGCGGTCCAGGTTTAGGCAGTTGGCTGCCAAAGCAAGTGCTACAAGTGACAGGGAGCAAGGTGATGTATGCGTCGTGCGTGTGCTGCGCAGTCTGCGCCTATTGCTTTTAAGGAATGTAAAGGGGCAAGTGCCTTATTTTGCAAGCGCGGCCTCAATGCTCCATTCAATAGTTTTGCCCGATGTCAAAAAATGAATGCTGTGACACTCCCACCTCATTACAAATCATAGTCACTGTGCCTAAAAATGCCCCTCATATTTAACTATCAAAGAGAGGGAGAGGACTAGAAGGCTAGTCCGTATCCCCAGGGTTATTATATGTCATCAAAGAGGACTAGTCTATTTTTACGTGATACAGAACTCAGAACTGTATGGGGGGTGATGAGAAAAACTCTAATTTCTTTATGAAGCCCTCACCCACCAACCTAGTTGGTGGTATGCTTCATCATCGGGCCCACCCGGTGACACCGAAAGTGTCCCGAGTGTGCTACAACGCCTGTATTACAGCGGAGCGGGTATTTTGCTGAGTGTGCGCTGATGGTGAAGTGAAAGTGAAATTTAAAAACTATCCAGTGGTCCCAATACCCAGAGGGTTTACCTTTAATATATGGGCCTCTGGTAGTAATAAAAGCAAGGCAGTGGATGTAGGTGGAGTGGTAGTTAGGAACTCCACGCATTCGCTAGCGAGATCCGGAGCAGCACACCAGATTTTCTCGAGGGTCCTGATCAACGATGTAAATCAGAACCCCTGCCGGATTCCTATGGGGCACTCGCTGCAAATCGCTAGCGAATGCGTGGAGAGGGAATCCCCTTCTCACACATAGTGCACCTTAGCGCGTGCAACACATTCAAGGTCATACACACACTTTCAGTGTAGATCTCACTTTTCACATATTAAAGGTCCTGAGGAAAGCCAGTTAATAATGAAAGGCCTGGCTGAAACATGTAGACCACCCACTGGATGCAGGAGTTGCAGAGCTCTGTCATTGCCTACATTTCAGTTACCAAGCCTTGCAAAAGACCCAGACCCATACAGAGTGAACACAGGGCATTCAAGACAGCATTTGAAGAAGAATACTTTTTGTTGAATGTCCAAAAGAGAAACCCACCTGTTTGCTTCGCAAAGAGAATGTAAATGTTCTAAAAAGATATAACCTGGAGCTGCACTACAAAACTTGACACTCGGGGTATAAGGAGAACTTCCCATTTAACTCGAAACTGCATTCTTCAAAAGTGGCATTGTTAAAGCAATCTCTTCTTTCCAAGCAGAAGCTCTTTCTTTGGCAGATGAAGGAATCTGAGGCTGTTACAGAAGTATTGTTCAAAATATGCTACTTACTGGTTCAACATATGAAACCATTCACAGATGTGAAGAAATGTTTCCTTTTGGCAGCCAAAATTGTATTTGAAAACTATAGTAATATAGCCAGCATTTTAACCCCTTCCACGCGGGGCTAATTCCCCCGCGGTGCGGGGGGGGGGGCCGCGCGCGGCGCCGCGGTGCTCGTGACGAGCCCAGCTCGTCATGCTGCACAGTGGAGCTGTGCTCATGACGAGCTGGGCTCGTCACAGCTCCGCCCACTCAGTGGAACGCCCAGCACAGCAGGGGAATTAGTCCCGCGTGGGCGTTCCGCGGCAGTTATGACGAGCTCAGCTCGTCATAAGCGTCGAAGAAGTTAAAGGAAATTGCCTCATTTCAGCTATTCGATTCCACTTGTGCATGCAGATTAGAGGCAATGGGTGAAAACATCTAGGAGCAGGTGATCAAAGCAATCTGAGAGTCACCGTTCTTCAGCATTGCCATGAATGAGTCAACAGATAAGGTGATGTGGCCCAGTTATTAGTTTGGGTGAGATATTTGGACCCATTGTGTCATCCAAAAGAAGATCTCCTGTGCTTTCTACCACTGCAAGGGCACATAAGAGGAGAAGATATATTGGACAGCATATGTACCTTATTTGAAACAGATCACATGCCATTAAACAATCTTGTCAGCATCACAACAGATGGGGCTCCTGCCATGGTAGGCCATGACAGAGGTTTCGTATCTCTGTTTAAATAGAATACCACTGCACTATTCATCAACAAGTTCTGTGCACAAAATTAAAACCAGGAGAACTGAATAATGTCCTAAAACTTGCAGTGAAAATTGTTAATTTTATTCGTGGCAAAGCCCTTAACCATAAACTTTTTAAAGCAATGCTGCAGGATACTGTAGCTGAATATAAAGATCTCTTGAAGCACACAGACGTGCAATGGCTAAGCAAAGGGATAGTTCTGGAGCAGTTCATCTCATTGCTTTCTGAAATTGAGCACTTTGTAAACAGTAGAGGTCAATAATTCCCACAACTGAGGGATGTGAAATGGCTTATAATGGTCCATTTTCTTTCAGATCTATTCGCACACTTCAATGCTCTCAATTTGACACTACAAGGCAAGCAACAGCTGGTGTTCTCCATAATGAATGGTATTTACTCATTTGAAAGTAAGCTTGTGCAAGTCAAAGAACAACTGGATAATGCTGACTTCACCCACTTTCTAAAACTGTTGCCTGTGA